>OX637407.1:16935980-17460980 GCA_951799425.1 Ilex aquifolium | reverse complement strand
GGGTCATCATCCGGATCAACACAAACTAGACTCCACAAAAAAAACCCAACAAGAAGCTCATTAGCATGGCCTAAATCTCTAGTCATCGATACTGGTTGTGAACTCGAACTGCTCTAGTGAATATTCTAGTGTAGTCTCTACCTAATTCATATAACTTTTTTGATAATGTTATTTGAATTTGATTTATTGATCTAATTTACTTACTTAATCACTTATAACTATTGGATTGATAGTCAATCAACAAGTTATGGTAACAAATTAGGTCCCAACCATGTTATTGAACTTTTTTTAAAAGGCTTTTTGGACACCAAATCGTTTTAGTGATTTCTACGTATAGGAAGATTTCCATGATCATTCTTGGTATTTAATTTGTAAAATTAAAGCTCTTGCGCACCATTTTTATTTTATTAAAGTTAGGAGTTTTTTGAAATTATGTGAAAAAATTGCACCTATTTGTCATAATAGAAAATTGAAAAAATTCAATGGTTCTTTTTTTTTTTTCAAATTTTTTTTATCACAAGTAGCCTTGTGATTGCTGGAACAAAAGAGTCACTTGCCAGAAATGAATCTGATCGTTGGCTAATTGTAGTGCGATAAATCAAGTAATAATAGAGACGAGTTATAAATTCAGATGTTTGGAGTTTAAATTTTAACAACTCTTGGGGTTTAGGTAATTTGGGATTTATCTCTTATGAATACCATAATTCCGGCGTGGATGGTTTGCCTTTAATCGGACAGGGGAGAAAATTAATCGAAGTGTACGTAAGTTGACTCAAACACTCAGACTGTTGAACAAAAAAAAAAATGAGGTCACCTCTACTTTATGCTTATGTGAAGACTATAGTACCAAAAAAAAAAAATTGCTCATACCCCCCCCCCCCCCCCCCCCCCCCCGGGTTATGAATTGTGTTGTTTTATTCTTTAAATATTTTTTAGGGTCAGTTATAATTTTTGTGGTAGCATTGGATTGATCTTAAGTTATCATTTTTAGGATTCATCCTAATTAAGTTACTATAAAATTTTAAATTGATCCAAAAAAATTATAACTTGACCCAAAAAAATTATAACTTGATCCTTAAAAGTTGGATATAACACAAATAGTTATAATTTTTATATAGTAAATGACTTTTGTAAATAAATAAATTTCCATGGAGTAAATAATCCGCTCCGAGACTAAAAAATTTAGTCGGTTGTTCCAAAGACTTCACCATCGTTGATTATTTACTGCTTTTCCACAGATCCACTCAGAAGAATTGAGATTGGGGCATATTCGTGCCGATTAGACGTCGGCCATGGGGTGAGCATTGGAAATTTCTGGATCATCCACCGCAATTAGTATCTGAATAGTGACCTAATAAGAATAAGGTAGATCTATTAGTATCTGAATAGGTTTGTGTCAAGTAGTTTATCTCGATAAATAAGATTGAGTATGATGTAATCAATTACTAATTGGATTAGTTTGTCAATTAATAATACATTGATGTAACTTTTTAGTCCATCGATGTAGGTATGATATACTGATGTGAGTTTACTGTATCGAATCACATTATATCTTTGTGTTTTATTTTATGATATTTTTCTACCTTAAATTCATATCCCTTAACTTATGGTATCTATATTAATTAATCACTGTCTAAAACCAACAAGTGGAATCAGAGTTAGATTGATAATTTTGGTGGAACAATTAGAGCTAGATTGACGATCTTAATGCAACAATCAAAACATATTGTTGACAATCCAATGGTCAAGTTGATGTTCATTTTATAGAAGGCTCCTCTGCCTAGTGTGTTCGACGTCATATGTTCATTTTATAGCAACATTCATAAGTAAAAGTCTTTGAAATTTTCTCATAGGACATTGAACATACAACACTTCCACATCATAATTAGCGGAGAAAATTCAAATATAATGACCTTTGATGATGCACAAAATGGTCTCGTGCGAGATCAACAGTCGAGTGTGTGATAATGTGTAATTAATGGACAATTAATAAAACAATCAATAACAGTAATGTAAATATTGAGTCAACACACAGATATATAGTGGTTCGGTCCGGGTGACCTACTCCACTATGAGAAATGGTAACGGTAGCGGGTCTTTATTGATGAAGTAAGGTAAATGAGAGAGAGAGAGAGAGAGAGAGAGAGAACAATGGTTACCTCTGGGAGAGGTACAATAGCTAGGAGAGAGAGATTCTATGTGTGTGTAGAGAAGTGTAGAGGTAGAGCTCAATGTGTCCTCTCATGTAGAGAGGACTTACAATTTATAGGCACAGGGTCTTGGTTAAGGAAGAGGGCAAATGTACCAATTCTCCAGGTGTCATAAAAAGTTGCATTGATCTTCGAGATGGAGTATCCCGATAATTGTTCCCCATGTGTTCTAATTTGCGAACTGAGTTTGACCTGCTTTTCAGTTGACTTGAGCTTACTGAATTTATTGGGCCTAGCCTGGTTAAATTTGGGCTCATCAACCTTCATGAAAAAACTTTCAATTGTAGCCTTCCTTCTGAAACCTGATATGGTTGAGCCTCAACCTGCACCCATTGTTAGATTATGTAAGGGAGACAAAGAGAAAAGAGAGACAAAGGGAAGTAGAAAAGTTAAATTTTAATTCAAGGGAGTTCTAAGATAAAACTTGCGAAAGAAATGTAAGTATAAAATATTAAAGTAATCAAATTCTTGAAACTCTTTTCTACATTAAATGTAAATTTAATATTAATTCCTAGGATTTGTAAAAATTGCTAACTAAAGAAATGAGTGGTGGGGCACGTGAAAAGACATAGTGTAATGAAGACTTGACTGACCAGATTCATTATTAGGCGTTAGAGGTGGGTGACATAGAAGTTCAAAAGTTAATAGTTTAAGATAAAATAAAAAAAAAAAGATGAAAGGGAATAAAAGATATGGTTTTATTATTATTATCACGGGTAAATTAAAACTCGTAAATTTTCACAATAATTCAAATTAAAAAAATTAAAAGAGGTGTTAGAGCATAATTTAGATACTAAATATTGAAGGATATACCAATAATTTAGATATAGATATTTATGTAGAGTAGGACATAACAGTCTTTTTACTACTTTATAGGGACACAATAATTCATATTAAAAAAATTAAAAGAGGGATTAGAGCATAATTTAGATATAGATATTTATGTAGAGTAGGACATAATAGTCTTTGTAGTACTTATGGAGGTAGAATAGAAAATTAAAAAAAAATTATGTTAAGGGACATTTTATAGTAGTACTAGTTATTTCCCGTGCCTGAAAGCACGAAATAATAAAAAAAATGGTCAACAATAAACATATTTATATTCACACCCAAAATTAAATCATAAGAAAAAAAGAGAAAAAAATTTAAACACCGGTCGTAGTGGGAGTGAGCAGTGATAGTGGAGGTGGGCAGCAGTGGTGGTGGTGGGAAATGGTGATGATGGTAGTGGGTGGCGACGACCGTGGTGGTGGTGGCAACTGTGGGTCGCAACGGTGATGGTGGTGATAGATTTTGGGTGACGATTGTGATAGTGACAGCCATGGGTGAAGGCGGTTGTGGTGGTGGGTGTGGGTGATGGTGGTTGACAGTGGGGGTGGGGCGGTGATGATGGTGGTTGTGGACGACGACGGGTGCTTTCCGGGCTACAGTGAGATAGGTGGTGGCGAATAGCGGTGGTGGTGGTAGGTGTGGTGGGGGTGGGTGATAAATATAGTACACCAAATGGATGTGAAAACCACATTCTTAAATGATGATTTAGAAGAAAAAATTTATATGGAATAACCTGAGGGGTGGGTAATTCCCGAACAAGAACATACAATATGTAAAATGGTGAAATCCTTATGTTGACTAAAATTTTTTATGCTTACTAAAGGACGATCAGAGAGGGTTGTTAAATATTCTTCACAACAAATGCATGTTGGTGGAGTGACACTATAGAAATCATAGGATGTTATCGTGCCAAGGACCTATCGCACCTAGTTATCGACTTCGAGGGGAGCGAATTAACTTTTAAGGACAAAGTTTCGACTTGATCTATAGTTTGGTGAAATAGTTCCTCTACTTATATTAAGTAAATTGATTTTTTGGGTCTAAATTATTGAGTATTTGTTTAAAGAAATTAATTGTGCTAGAGTTATTTTTCATTATTTCATTGTTTTTTATGAGCCCGAATTTGACTAGGTCAAGCCTAATTTAAATAAACCGAGAAAGCCCAAAGAAAGAGCCCAAGTCGCCGAAGGCCATGAAGCTGGGTCAACTCATCCAAAGGGAGTCCAGGAAAAGATCAAGTGGCCAACGCCCAGGGGAGACCAAGGGGCGCCGCCCAAGGGATGAGCTTCCCCCTCACTTCTCCTCATTCACCTCACTCGCCTTCTCTCCTTCCCGTGATGATCAAAGTCCAACCCAGCTCAAGAGGACAACTCAAGTCCAATCCAACTCCGAATTCTCCTCCGACTGAATAGGAGCACAAGGGAGAAAATATCAGGATGCGCACGGAGATCTAGTCCTACCATGATTATACTTACCAAAGTGGTAGAGTCCTACCTTGTACTTACCAAAATAGTGGTGACCGCCTCAACTCACCGCCTCACCATACATATATAATGTAAGTCATCTCCGCATAGAGAGCAGGTTCCACAATCTTGTCATCTCTACACCTTGAGATCCCTACACACAACACGCCTCCAGTACCTTACATGCTTCACTACTCACCTTGTTTCCTCTCTTCCTCAAGCATTGTAATACTCCCGGAGAATACTCATCCGGCGACTCTTATTCATCAATAAAGAACACTAGGCCACCGCTGCCATTCCCGAAAGTGGAGTAGGTCATCCGAGACCGAGCCACTATAATTTTCTGTGTTGATATGTTGTTTACTGTTTTAGTCCCTTGATTGCCATTGATTACTTGTTAACTACTCATTAATTGCATCATTACTCATACTTGACTGTTGATCTTGCCAAAGACAATTTTGTGCATCATCAGTTTGGCACCGTCTGTGGGAACGACTAAGTTTCTACTACTTCTTTACTCTTTGAATCTATGACAATCACTACTAGATCAAGGTCTCAACAACCCGGGGACAACAACCCAGTCCACCGGGGGGAGGCTCCGCCTCCACTCGCACCTTCAGAACCTTCTGCCACGGCAACTCCAACCGTTGGACAACAGCAACAACTCTTGCAGACCATGCAGCTACTGGTGAAACAGAACCAGCAAATCATCCAACTGATGCTCACCCAAGGGGGCGTCGCCCCTCACCCTGCAGGAGGAGCACCACTCCCTCCAACAGTAGGGGAGCAACAACCCCTTCCTTCTGGGCATCAGACAGCTCCTCACCATGGGGTCCCTCGCCAGAATGCCCCAAGGCCACACCAGGTGACCGTGAAAACCAGTACCACCACCCGACGGAGGATGTTCCCAATCACTGGGACGAGAAAATCAGGGAGGTACAAAATCAAATCGATGATGCCCTCAACGCCATCAAGACACAGGCGCCCGAAACCATGGACTACCTGGTAAGACGCTCTGATACACCCTTCATTGCTGATATAGTTAATTACGCCCTACCCTCGAAGTTCAAGATGCCTACCATCGAGATCTTCGACGGTACCAAGGACCCCCTCGACCACCTTGACATATACAAGTCTCTCATGCAACTCCACAACGTGCCTGAGGAGATTATGTGTAGAGCTTTTTCTACCACCTTGAAGGGGTCTGCTCGCCAATGGTTTGTAAAGATCAAGCCCTCCTCCGTTCACTCCTTCGCAAAACTGAGTAGATCCTTCGTCTCCCACTTCATTGGGGGACGTCGACATCAGAGGCCCATAACCCACCTACTCACCATCAAACAGGACAGGGATGAAAGCCTCAGAGATTACCTTGCTCGTTTTAACGAGGAGGCCCTCCAGATTGAGGAGCCAGATGACATGGTAGCCCTGGCCGCCTTCATCGCCGGCCTTTGCACCTCCAGTTTCATGTTTTCTGTCCTCAAGAAGCCGCCCTCCAGCATGCCCGAGCTGCAGTCAAGGGCCCAGAAGTATATGAATGCCGAGGACGCCACCAAGGCCCGTCGAGGTGAGTCCTCCCAAGGAGGGGAGAAAAGGAAGGACACCCGCGAAGACAAGTGGGAGGTAGAGAACAAAAGAAATAGGACAGAGAGAATCTTTGTCAAGGACCGTCTTGGTCCCCCACCTCTGAGAGAGTGGCAAGCTCTCACGCCACTCAATGCCTCGGTGGAGCACATCCTATTCCAGATACAGGATGACCCCACACTCCGCTGGCCCGAAAAAATGAAGTCTGCCCCAAACCGCAGAAATCCCAGCAGGTACTGTCGTTTCCACCGCGACCATGGCCACGACACGGATGACTGCTTTGATCTTAAAAGACAGATTGAGGAGCTCATACAACGTGGCCAGTTGAGGCAGTACGTTGCTGGCAGAGGACAAGCCCCTCCACCTGGTCGGGACTAGGATGACAGAGAACGTCAGCAGCCCCTCGGAGAAATCTAGACGATCTCCTAAGGGCTAAGAGGAGGTGACTCCAACTTCACTAGGAAAGTCTTGGCCCACCTACGGGACACCGAGCATCTGAAGATTTTATCTATCAATTATTAGTTGATTTATCTTGTTATTTGTTATTTTATGAAATAAAATTCTGAGGAGATTATTGTGTCCAAAATTGTTTTGCCTTCCTAAAATTTACAAACAGCTCACAGCAGCGCAGGCGCTCAGACAAGGGGTCTCGCCCTCTTCACCTTGGGCGCCTATAATGATGATGTCGCCTAGATGATGGGTCTCGTCCCATCTCACCAGGCGCACCTCAGGAACCCAGCTCCTCATCGCCCTCCTCATCTCCATCTCAATGGAATGAGCATCTGCTACGGCAGCCATCTTCCTAGATTATACGTAGCTCGACCTCTATGGCTCTGCTCTCGCGCAAGTAGTCACCTCTGCCACGACAGCCACCCCCGAGACTATACGTAGCTCGGCATCTATGACTCTGCTCTCGCGCAAGTAGTCACCTCTGCCACGGCAGCCATCTCCCGAGACTATACGTAGCTCGGCCTCTATGACTCTGCTCTCGCACAAGTAGTCACCTCTGCTACGGCAACCATCTATCGACACTATACGTAGTTCGGCCTTAGCTCATGCGGCCCTCTCTCGAGACGCCCACAACTCCGACGTTGCTCTCATGCAAACAGCCTGCAAGTAATCATGTTAAATATTTTAATGTTGTGATAACATTGTTTTTGCCAGACACACTTTTGAAGCTCAGGCTACAGTCCCCGTAGTAAGACCGCACTAGAGTCTTAACTCCTACAGCAGTACAACAGCTAGCTCTGATACACACATGAGTCTCAGTCAGAGAAGGAGTGGGGGCACCACCGAATCTCGCTCCCGGGAAGCAATCTAGCCATCGGACCTTAACTGAGAAGCACTGGGGGCATCAAATCTCGCCATCTTGGGAGGAGGAGAAGACACCACCCTAAAAGCACAAAGAGTCTCAATCATCGCCCTATCAACAGGACGCCTGTAATCAGAGACGAGGTCAGCTAATGACCAAGCACCAGAGAACGCCGCCCATAACAAGACTCAAGGCGTTGCCCAGACATAGCAGCGCTCAAGGCCTCTGGCATCGCCCAATGCGCCCTGCCAACCTCTTGGCGTCACTCAAAGCACCCTACTAGCCTCTAGGTGGCGCCCACAACAAAGAAAAAAAAAAGGGTGAAGGCGCCCAAGCAAGGAGGCCAAGAAAAAAAAAAAAAGAAGGGTGAAGGCGCCCAAGCAAGAAAAGAAGAAGAAAATAAAAAAGGAGAATGGTCAGCGCCCATGAGGCGGCGCCCAGGCCAAGAGAAAAAAAAATGAAGGAAAAGCCAACGCCCAGGGAGGCCAAGGCAGAAAAAAAAAAAAGAGGAAGGAAGCAGCGCCCAAGCCAAGAGGGAAAGAAGAAAGAAAAAAAAAAAGGGAAGAGGCCAGCGCCCAAGGAAGAAGAAAAAAAGAAAAGTAAAGGAGAAGTCAGCGCCCAACAAGCCAAGAAAGAAAGAGAAAAAAAAAAAAGAAACGAGAAAAAGACAAAGGAGGGCCCCGCGCCCAAAACAAAAAAAAAATCTATATCCGATACCGATAAATTCAGCAGGTCTCCGAAGATGGAAAAATATCGTAGAAAACAAGAAAATTTCTGCTCACTCAAGCGAAGGCGAAGCACATGCCCTCAACTTCTTCCTCTCGCAAAAAAAAAAAAAAAAAAAGTCAGAAGCTTGGGGCATGGGGGGCAAATGATGAGCCCGAATTTAACTGGGTCAAACCCAATTTGAATAAACCGAGGAAGCCCAAAGAAAGAGCCCAAGTCCCCGAAGGTCATGAAGCTGGGTCAACTCATCCAAAGGGAGGCCAGGAAGAGATCAAGTGGCCAACGCCCAGGGGAGACCAAGGGGCGCCACCCAAGGCTTGGGCTCCGCCCAAGGGATGAGCTTACCCCTCACTTCTCCTCATTCACCTCACTCGCCTTCTCTCCTTCCCATGATGATCAAAGTCCAACCCAGCTCAAGAGGACAACTCAAGTCCAATCCAACTCTGAATTCTCCTCCGACTGAATCGGAGCACAAGGAAGAAAATATCGGGATGCGCACGGAGATCTAGTCCTACCATGATTATACTTACCAAAGTGGTAGAGTCCTACCTTACTTGTACTTACCAAAATAGTGGTGACCGCCTCAACTCACCGCCTCACCATACATATATAATGTAAGCCATCTCCACATAGAGAGCAGGTTCCACAATCTTGTCATCTCTACACCTTGAGATCCCTACACACAACACGCCTCCAGTACCTTACATGCTTCACTACTCACCTTGTTTCCTCTCTTCCTCAAGCACTGTAATACTCCCGGAGAATACTCCTCCGGCGACTCTTATTCATCAATAAAGAACACCAGGCCACCGCTGCCATTCCCGAAAGTGGAGTAGGTCATCCGAGACCGAACCACTATAATTTTCTGTGTTGATCTGTTGTTTACTGTTTTAGTCCCTTGATTGTCATTGATTACTTGTTAACTACTCATTAATTGTATCATTACTCATACTTGACTGTTGATCTTGCCAAAGACAATTTTGTGCATCATCAGTTTTATTAAATAAATTACACAACCACCAACTGGTACATATGTGAACCCGAAGCAAATGCAAAATTATGGGCACCTTTTCAACATAAACAAATTTCCATGGAGTAAAGGACCCGCTCGGAGACTGAAATTTTTGGTCGTTTGTTCCCATAGCTTATAGTCCAGGAAGGAAGAGCTTGTCGTTGAAAGGCCATGCGAAAAAGACATTACACTCGTTAATTCTTGACTGGGATTACGAAGATGATTGATGTCTCCCTGTGGAAGTTTTGGGACTTGGAAATTTTGGATTATTTATAGTCAAGTCTACTAATTATAGGAAATGAGGTGTGATAGATACTGCATCTTGAAAAACATCTCCTACTCTAACCAGTTAGATCGAGATCCTTTACATTATAATTTTTCTTAA
Organism: Ilex aquifolium; assembly: GCA_951799425.1. NCBI lineage: Eukaryota > Viridiplantae > Streptophyta > Magnoliopsida > Aquifoliales > Aquifoliaceae > Ilex > Ilex aquifolium. Next base: position 17,451,460 of record OX637407.1, on the reverse strand, counting down.
TGTTGGATTGCTTACCCTGAAAAAAAGATTTATTGCTTTTAAGTGTTTCTTGCATTCATATATAATGGGTGATTTACTAATGAATGAAATTGATAGAAAATGTAAAAAAAGAGATCTAATTAAATTCTAGCTAGCTATAGTATCTTGGCATTGATAACATTATGTGGATCCCCCCTTGTCTCACATTGTATCGTGAATGTCGTCTTTTGTGAATAGACCAATATTATTGATGATTATCTTGACAAGCTCATTAGCATGGCCTAAATCTCTAGTCATCGATATTGGTTATGAACTCAAACTACTCTGGTGAATATTCTAGTGTATAAAATTTTTTAAAGTGTTGTACATAGAGAGAGTTGATGATTTATCCTAAACGTCCAAAAGAACTCAGGAATTGCTCATGGAAGAGTAATAAAGAAAGTTAGAGCATCGTCATTGTATCTGTTTTTGTTCATGCACTTGAATCTCTATATACACCTGGGTTCTCACTTGATGGCCTAACTGTTCCTCTTCGACGCAGCTGATATGCCATGATGATGACGTAATTCTCCATTTTCGATGATAAATTTCAAGACTTTTGAGGCATCAATATCATGAACTGGACAACTCGGCTAAGCTTTCAACTGTTTTGGACCTCATTAATTTTGAAATAATTTCCAATGCTCATGTCCGTGGAAGTCCAGTGCCGGTAAGTTTGGGTGACATGAACAATTTTTGGCAGCAACAAAAGGCCTTTGATTGACCGGCACTGCTGAGTAATGAGCTGCAAAGCGACGCTCAAACGTATTACTTGGTGTGAGAAAATTCCTCTGACTTTCCTTTGCTTTGTATTATATGGGAAAATTACACCTCAACTACCACCCTTTTCACACATTGTGCCTTAACTATCAAGCTTTTTCACATTATAGTCTCAACTATGAGATTAATTTTACATTGCTTTGTCTCAATTATTAGCGTCCGTTGCAAATTTGAAATATGGGTCATATTATGTTTTGCATACAAAAATTTGTTCCACTACTAAGATTTGAGGGTATAGGTTGGGGTACTCGATTCGTAATAGCAATTGATCATAAAAATAAGATAATAAAGTAAACAATATAATAAGATGACTTTCCATGTGTCGTGTTTTGATTAAATAACAAGAATATATGTCAAAAAAAAAAAGTTTCGATACCATAGACTAACCCAAAGTCTAAAGTTTAGTTTTGAATGCATGAATAGATTAATTAAAAAAAAAGATGAAGAACACCTAAAGAAGGAACATTAGAAATCGAGTTTTGTTTTTGACAAGTATTAACCCCTTAACTTCTTAGTTGGAAGAATTCAGAAAAATTCAAAGGATCTGATTTATTAATCTAATTTACTTACTTAATCACTTATAACTATTGGATTGATAACAAATTAGGTCCAAACCATGTTATTGAACTTTTTTTAAAAGGCTTTTTGGACACCAAATCGTTTTAGTGATTTCTACGTATAGGAAGAAATCCATGATCATTCATATACTTGGTATTTAATTTGTAAAACTAAGTTCTTGCGCACCAAAATTTTTTTTTAATTAAAGTTAGGATTTTTTTGAAATTATGTGAAAAAATTGCACCTACTTGTCATAATAGAAAATTGAAAAAATTCAATGGTTCTTTTTTTTTTTTTTTAATTTTTTATCACAAGTCGCCTTGTGATAGCTGGAACAAAAGAGTCACTTGCCAGAAATGAATCTGATCGTTGGCTAATTGTAGTGGGGTAAATCAAGTGGTAATAGAGACGAGTTATAAATTCAGACGTTTTGAGTTCAAATTTTAACAACTCTTGGGGTTCAGGTAATTAGAGATTTATTTCTTATGAATACCCTAATTCCGGCGTAGATGGTTTGCCTTAAATCGGACTGGGAATAAAATTAATCGAAGTATACGTAAGTTGACTCAAACACTCCCGACTGTTGATAAAAAAAGAAATGAGGTCACCTCTACTTTATGCTTATGTGAAGACTATAGTACCCAAAAAAAAAAAAATAGTTCTTACCCTCGGTAATGAATTGTGTTGTTTTTTTCTTTAAATATTTTTGAGGGTCAATTATAATTTTTGTGGTAGCATTGGATTGATCTTAAGTTATCATTTTAAGGATTGATCCTAATTAAGTTACCATAAAAATTTAAATTGATCCAAAAAAATTATAACTTGATCCTTAAAAGTTGTACATAACACAAATTGTTATAAATAAATAAATTTCCAAAGACTTCACCATCGTTGATTATTTACTGCTTTTCTACATATCCACTCAGAACAATTGAGATTGGGGCATATTCGTGCCGATTAGACGTCGGCCATGGGGTGAGCATTGGAAATTTGTGGATCATCTACCGCAGTTAGTGTTGGGTAATCTCACGTGACAACCCCAAGTCCAATGAAAAATAAATTAAAGAAGTCCTAATTAAAACCTTAAATAAGTTTACTAGTGACCTAATAAGAATAAGATAGATCTATTAGTATCTTAATAGGTTTGTGTCAAGTAGTTTATCCTGATAAATAAGATTGAGTATGATGTAATCAATTACTAATTTGATTAGTTTGTCAATTAATAATACATCGATGTAGTTTTTTAGTCTATGGATGTAGGTATGATATACTGATGTGGGTTAATTGTATCGAATCGCATTATATCTTTGTATTTTATTTTATGACTAATTATTTCATGTACCTGAAGGCACGGAGTAATAAAAAAAAAAAAAGTCAACAAAAAACATATTTGTATTCACACAAAAAATCAAATTACAAAGATAGAGGAGATAGAAATGAAGTTAAGCAATGATTGTAGTGGGGGCGAACGGTGGTTGTGGTGGTGGGCGACAGTTGTGATGGTGGAAAACGGTGATAGTTGTGATGGGTGATGATGACCGGTTGTGATGGTGGCAACCGTGGGTGGTAATGGTGATGATAATGGTGGGGCAGTGGGAGTGGTGATGATGGTTGAACAGTGGCGGTGGTGGTAAGGTAGCAGCAGCGGTGGTGGTGGTGGTAGTGGTGATGGTGGTGGTGGGGCACTGGTGAGGTGATGTTGGTGGGGCGGCGGTTGTGGTGGTAGGGTGGCGGCAGCAGTGGTGATGGTGCTGGTGGGTCGATGGTAGTTGTGATGGTGGTTGTGGGGCAGTGGGCATGGTGGTCGTGGGGGGTGGCGACAGTGGTAGTGGTCGTGGTCGTGGGGTGACAGTGATAGTGGTAGTGGTGATGGTGGTGGTGGGGTGCGACAGTAGTGTTGGCGGCAACGGTGGTGGTGGTGGGGCGATGGGGGTGGTAGTAGTGGTGATGGTGGTGGTGGGGTGGTGGTGGTGGTAGTGGTGGTGGTGGTGGGGGAGAGGGTAGTTGTGGTGGTGGGGTGACAGTGGTGGTGATAGTAATGATGGTGGTGGGGTGGTGGTGGTAGTGGGGTAGTTTCAAACACTACTTTTTTTTTTAAAATACTAATGAAAAGTTATAAGTTCTAAAAATACTTTTAAAAAATTACCCCAAACACATCCTTATGGGCATATTTTCTCTATTAAATTTGAGATGTTAAATTAGCCGTCGGATTAACTTTAAAGTAAAATTTAAATAGATCTCAACCGTGAAAAGTAAAATTCATTTTGTTTATCTATTGAGATTTAAATTGTATTGTACTTTATTATATAGATATTTTTCTTCCCTGAATTCATATCTCTTAACTTATGGTATCTATGTTAATTAATCAATGTCTAAAACCAACAAATAGAATCAGAGTTAGATTGACGATTTTGATGGAACAATTAGAGTAAGATTGACGATCTTAGTGCAACAATCAAAACATATTGTTAACAATCCAATAGTCAAGTTGATGTTCATTTTCTAGAAGGGTCCCCTGCCTTGTGTGTTCGACGTCATATGTTCATTTTATAGCAGCATTCATAAGTAAAAGTCTATGGAATTTTCTCATAGGACAATGAGCATACAACACTTCCACATAATAATTAGCGTAGAAAATTCAGATATAATGACTTTCATGGAAAGACCTCCATTTGTAGCCTTCCTTCTGAAGCCTGATATGGTGGAGCCTCAACCCTACACCCATGGTTAGATTATGTAAGGGAGACAAAGAGAAAAGGGAGACAAAGGGAAGTAGAAAAGTTTAAATTTTAATTCAAGGGAGTTCTAAGATAAAACTTGCGAAAGAAATGTCATTATAAAATATTAAAGTAATCAAATTCTTGAAACTCATGTCTACATTAAATGTAGATTTAATATTAATTCCTAAGATTCAGAACAATTGCTAACTAAAGAAATTGAGTGGTGGGGCACGTGAAAAGACATGATTTAATGAAGACTTGACTGACTAGATTCATTATTAGGCGTTAGGGGTGGGTGACATAGAACTCCTAAAGTTAACAATAAAAGGAATAAAAGATATGGTTTTCTTATTATTATCACGGGTAAATTAAAATTCATAAATTTTCACAATAATTAAGATTAAAAAAATTAAAAGAGGGATTAGATCATAATTTAGATACTAAATATTGAAGGATATATCAATAATTTAAATATAGATATTTATGTAGCGTAGGACATAATAGTCTTTGTAGTACTTTATAGGGACACAATAATTCATATTAAAAAAAATTAAAAAGAGGGATTAGAGCATAATTTAGATACTAAATATTGGAGGATATATTAGTAATTTAAATATAGATATTTATGTAGAGTATGACATAATAGTCTTTGTAGTACTTTATGAAGGTAGAATAGAAAATTAAAAGTATTTCATGTTAAGAGATATTTTATAATAGTACTAGTTATTGCCTGTGCCTGAAGGCACAGTGTAATAAAAAATGATAAACAATAAACATATTTGTATTTATATCCAAAATCAAATCACAAATATAGAGAAAAGATAAATGAATTTAAGCATCGGTTTGTAGTGGGGGTGAGAAGTGGTGGGCGGCAATGGTGGTGGTAGGAAACGGTGATGGTTATGGTAGATGGCAATGACCGTGGTGGCGGCGAGGGCGGCGGCGGCGGTGGTGGTGGTGGTGGCGACGACGATGACGATGGTCGTGGCGGCGGCGGTGGCGTTGGCGGTGGTGGCGGCGACGGTGTTGGTGGTGGGGGTAGTAGTGGTAGGGCGGTTTCAAATACTATTATTTTTTTTAAAGTACTTGTGAGAAATAATTTCTAGAAGTACTTTTTAAAAATCAATCCAAACACACCCTTAGGGACCTATTTTTCTTATTAAATTTATGGTGTTAATATTAACCTTTAGATTAACTTTAAAGTAAAATTTAAAACGATCTCAACCGCGAATAGCAAAAGTCATTTTGTTTGTCTTTTGAGATTTGAATTGTAAGCTACTTTATTATATAGATAGATAGATAGATATACAACAGATAATTACATTGAATTAGATCATTTAATTAAGTCAAAGTAATATTTTTCTCTATGAATATGCACATTCATGTTAAGCATAAAAGATCCGATGCAGAGGTGCTTTTTCTTTTTCTTTTTCTTTTTCTTTTTCTTTTTTCTTGCTTTTTTTAAAAAAAAAAAAAATTCAGAAATCAGAGTCAGGCGGTAATAGGGAAGTTGCTCTCTTACTACTTTTATCCAAGCCCCTTGGCTACATTTAAAGGCTATTCTCTTTTTTTTTTTTTTTTGATAAATAAAAAAGGGGTGGGGGCAAGGAAGAGCGCCCAGCGACCACCCCGTTAGGCCCTCACCGGTGGGATCATAAGGCCCCTGACCGCGCCTGGAGTGCCTCTCGGGACCAGACCTAGCTAGGCTAGCATAGCGGCCAACCACCAAGCCCTAATGGGGACTCCAGGACTCGAACTCCCAACCTCTAGGTGAGGAGTAAGGCCGGTACCACCACTAGACCACCCTACTCGGTCGTAAGGCTATTCAAACCAACAGCATTTTAGGCATTTAAGCATTTCGACTCCCTTTAGCATAAATATATTAAGTCGAAGAGTAAATTACACATTACCTTCTAAATTATTATCTTTGTTTCGCTTTGTACCCTCAATTATATAATATTTCACATTGCACCATAATGTATCAATTTTGTTTCATATCATTCCAATAAATAACGACAAACTTGAAAATCTATCAAAAGATGTAGGGTAACCCCAAAGAGCTTTCCGCCAAGTGTTTAGTATCACTTTATTTTAATTTTTTTGCAATCAAATAGTTGTTGGGAAAAAAAAAAGGTCTGCCAGATGGTGTAAAGTGAAAAAAGTAATAGGTTAAGGGTGTAAAGTGTAATTAAATCCTAAGTTGAATGAAACATAGCAATTTTTTTAACAACATTCAACAAGTTTTTTTGTTGTTAAATATCAAATTAACCAAATAAACTACTATTCAAATGATGCTTCTAACTTCGTGTTGAAGTTTTTTTTTTTTTCTCAGATTTCATGATTTTTCATATACCGAGATGTTTTTCAATTAAATGCTCTTGGGCACAAAAGAAAATGACCGCAAATTTAGGAATATTGTGAAATCATGCTAAAAAAGTTGGGAAATCTCAATCTAATTGGTTAGAACTTAGAAGTAGCATTGAAGCATTGTTCTATGGTTGGTATTCAAGCTAAGGGATGGACGATGAATACTGGGGCCTATCACTCACTCTTGGAGTAATGACCCGCTCGGGGTCAAACATTTTGTCGTTTGTGCTAAAAAACTAGGGGTGCAACTTGGGTTGGGCAACCCGATTTCAACCCGAGCCCAACCCGAAAAAATTAAGGCTTGTGCTAGGATTTTTAATACTTGGGTTGGGCTTGGGTCAAAAAACATCAACCCGAATTCATTTGGGCCAGGCTCGGGTTGAGGCATCGGCAACCCGATTTCAACCCGAACCCGACAAATTAAAAAATAATTTTATATATATAAAGCATTAGCACTTTTTTTTCATTTTTACTCCATCGTCCTCTGTTTCTTGTTGCTTGCTACTCTGTTATGCGTGATTAGTGGTGATAGTGTGATGTTTTAAGTTTAATGTTTTTATGGTTCTAATTTCTATGTTTTCTAGGATTGTGCTTTGAGATCACTAGTTTTTTGGTGTGAAAATAGATGATCAATAATTGTGCACTGTTATGAATGAAATATATGGATTGTTTTATGAATTTATAATTATTCCCCCCTCTTTCTGTCTCTCTTGCAGTGAACCCGAATTCAACCCGAGCTCGTCCGAATTAAACTCGGGCAGTGCTCGGGTTGAGTTCCTCAACCCGAGGTAGGGTTAGGGTTAGAGTTAGGGTTAGGGTTAGGGTTGAAGATTATATACCTAGGATTGGTCTAGGGTTGACTGTCTAACCCGCCCAACCCGCCCGAGTTGCACCCCTATAAAAAACATCACCATCTAGTCTCCCACAGTCTCACTCAAAGACTTGGGACGTCTAATCTCTAATGTGAGCATTGGAAATTTGTGGATCATCGGCAAGTCTACGGCTGAGGCCTAACACCCCCACCCAATACGACAAACTATTCAAAGTAACAGTGTTGCCATCCAACAGGAAAATTTTTTCATTTGTGTTTTCACTATTTATATTACCCATTCTTGTTTGGGAGTCTTAAGTTTTTCATTCCAACATCCATTTCTCATGGACTTAACTAGCTTCCTCTTTTTTGCTGTAGTATGGCTGGCGCACTGCGATAGAGCTTGTGTGACTTCGACACCACCCAACATCACTACTGATCAATATGCACTTCTTGCTTTGAAAACCCATATTACTCATGCCCCAGATGATGTCTTGGCAAACAACTGGTCCACCGCTGCCTCTGTTTGCAGTTGGATTGGAGTCACTTGCAGCTCCCTCCACCAACGAGTCACAGTCTTGAATATTTCTGGCATGGGTCTTACAGGTAGCATTCCTCCAGAATTGGGAAACCTCTCATTTCTCATTCAGCTAGACATAAGTAAAAACAGTTTCAATGGCAATCTGCCTCAAGAGTTGGGTCATTTGTGGAGATTGAGATTAATGCGTTTCAGCTACAACAACTTCAGCGGGGAGCTTCCATCACAATTAGGTCTCTTACCTAAACTCCAACATTTGCTTCTTGCAAATAACAGTTTTACAGGTAAGATCCCGCCTTCCCTCTGTAACATATCAAAGTTGGAGACCTTGAATATACAGTTCAACTTTCTACAAGGAAGGATTCCAGAGGGTATCGGCAATCTTGAAAACATAAAGACTTTATACATGCAGCGTAACCAGCTTATGGGTTCTATTCCAGACACCATGTTCAACATTTCATCCCTGGAAGTTATTGGTTTAACATATAATAGCCTGTCTGGTAAGCTTCCAATGGACATGTGCTTTCATCTTCCAAGACTTGAAGGGCTTTATCTATCTAAGAACAAGTTCAGTGGCCAAATTCCATCGAGCTTATTTGAATGCTCACAACTTCAAATTGCTTCCTTGTCATACAACAAATTCAGCGGACCCTTACCAAGCAAGATCGGGAACTTCACTATGCTTAAGGAATTATATCTTGGCGACAAAAACTTTAAAGGTAAGATTCTGCTATTCATTCTCATATAATGCATGCCTATTAAAGTACTTAATAGTCTTAATTGCTTGCAATTTCTTTAATCTCATACAGTGGTTTCTGACTTCTGGAATAAATAAATAAAGTAAAGAATAGCTACACTTTGACCCCGTCTCACATTCAGCCATCAACTATCGTGCTTCTTGCATGTCTTCAAATAGAGCAATGTTATATAAATTTAAAAATTAGACTTAAAAAGTAAATTTGATAATTATAACCATTAATTTTACTGTGAGTCCCAGCATTGATTTATTGTGACTCACTACTTATTCAGTGGTTATGATTGTGATGTCTTTTGATTTTGAGGGATAAAAATATATTTTTCTTCAATAGTACTCTAACCCAGACTCTTTAACCCTCAAAATAGGTGGGTTTAATTTAGGTGTATGTGAGAATATAACTACTATTCAGGCGGTCCTGAACTATTTTAAATGATAGTACCAAGCTCAAATTGTGTATCCAAAATTGGGTAAAAAATGGATAAGGTGGGCCCAAGGGTTATGTTTTTCAATTTTCGTTCCTAATACCCATCTAAACACATCCGTACAGTTGAAGCAAAATAGACCCCAATTTGAATTATTTAAAATGAACAAATTTTTCGTACATAATATCGTATTTGCTCTTCTCTAGATATAATATAAAGAGAAAAAAGAAAAAAACTTTTGTTGTTTATTATTGGAATTGTAACAAATGGTTTAATGGAGAAAATAAAACTCTCCACCCTGGAAATGACAACACATACTAAAAGAGGGTTAAAACGTTGTATTTAGTGTTTATTCTTTTGGGAGAATTACACCCACACCTCCTGAGGTTTGTCACTTAATCACTCTGACCCCCTGACATTTAAAATATTACACACAGACCCCCTGAGGTTTGTACGCGCGTAACACTTAGACCCCTGCTGTAAATATATCCATTAATAAATTACACTCAGACCCCTAAAGTTTGTAAATATATATTACTTAGACCACTTAAGTTTAAAATATTATACTTAGAACAAAAATATTTCAATCAAAGATAAAATATCAAATATTTTAAAGTTTACAATTAAAATTCATGTTCTATTGAATCTTTTATTGAAATAAAATCAAAACTAAAAATTCAATTTTTTCTAAAAAAAGCATGATTAGTATACAATTATATTGTCTATTGAAATTTAATTTGGTCGTTTAAACGACTAAATTAAAATACCAAACTACCACAGTTAAAACTAAAAGATATTATGTCCATTGCAGTTTGATCCCTTATTTAATTTTTTTAATTTTATTCTAATAGATAATATAATTATATACTAACTATGATTTTTTTTTTTAAAACTAGATTTTTTTTTTTGATTTTATTTCAATAAATGACATAATAGAACATGAATTTTACATGTAAAATTTATGTTCTATTATGAATGACTTAGACACCTTGTTTGATTTTTTAGTTTTATTCCAACAGATAGTATAATTGTATACTAATTATGATTTTTTAAGAAAAAATTAAATTTTTATTTTTAATTTTATTTCAATAAATGATACAATAGAACATGAATTTTGGTTGTAAAATTTAAAATGTTTGATATTCTATCTTTGATTAGAGTATTTTTGGTATAAGTATAATATTTTAAACTTAAGGAGTCTAAGTATTATATACTTACAAACTTTAAGGGTCTAAGTGTAATTTATTAATTGATATACTTACAACAGGGGTCTAAGTGTTACGCGCGTACAAACCTTAGGGGGTCTGTGTGTAATATTTCAAATGTCAGGGGGTCTGAGTGATTAAGTGACAAACCTCGGGGGGTCTGGATGTAATTCTCCCTATTCTTTTTCAACCCAAAAAAAGGTATGAGCTATAGAAATCATTAAGCAGACGAATTGCTATTCACATATTATTAGAGAAAAAAAAAAGGCCCAATTAATATTGATTAGCCCAACAATAATAACCAAAGATAATTTAAATTGTTAATTTTTAACATTTTGTTACTTATTTGTTTAACTAGACGAATTATACAATGAATTATACGTTTAATTTTAAAAGGTACCAACATTGTCTCTATGAACACTGACATTTTCCATGCAAAATTTCCATACTTTTCGTTGTTTTTCAATAGGAGAAAAAAAAGAATATAAATGATATATGCATTATAATGTAAGGAAACTGTTGTAATTGAAGGGATAATGTGAGACGGGGACATAGTTGAAGAGGCAAAGTGTAAGTTGCCCTACATATAATTGTCATCATTGTAAAACATATTTGACCCTTGTACAACACAAACTTAATTTTACGAACAAAAGTCATCTAAAGATTCGTAGTAATTGAAAATTCTTTTGCAGGTGAAATTCCCCAAGAGATTGGTAATCTTAGTTTGGAGATATTAAGCGCAAAGAAAGCTGGCCTCACAGGTACACATATAATCTTCTACCTGTAACAACATTGTCCAAAATGACTTTAACCTCACATTTATGTTGTAGGAACTTTTGGCACCATACCAAAGGATAACTCTTGGGTATCGTAGTCTTACACTTATCGCCCATTAAATATAGGATTAATCTCAATTTGTACCTTGAAAGTTCACTTGAATTTTAATTTGTACCCTCAAAATTTAAAAATATCAATTTACACCCTAAAAGATATAAATTTGTATCAATGTGCACCGAGTGTTAACTGCCATCCATTTTTCCATTAAAAAAGTTTGGAATAATTATAAATTGTACCTCCAAAGTTTAAATATTTCACATTTATAATTAAAAAAAAATTCATACATTAATACTCGTTAAAGACCTTTCAATTGTGTCGTACCGTGTTATTTTGTGTCATGTCGTGTTATTTTGTGTCATGTCGTATCACTTTTGTGTTGTGTTCGAGTCGATAAAAAAATATTTTTAACATAAAATATTTTTCGTGTCGAGTCAATTATATTGTGCCATATATTTCATATTTACGAAATTTATATAATATTTTTTAAAAATTATAAAAATACCTATTTTTTTTTTCCTACAATACTCATTAAATAGCTATTTTATGTCTATAGTTGTGTTATTTATATCTAACTTTAATTTGATCGAACAATCAAAAGATTCGTGTCTAACTGTAGACAAAAAATAGCTATTTAATAAGTATTGCAAAAAAATAGGTATTTTATATTTTTTTAAAATTTTTAAAATATTTTTTATTGACACGAATATAATACGAAATATTATGACACGATACAATTGAGAGCTATTTAACGAGCATTAATGAAAAAAATTATTTTTGGATCATAAATATGAAATATTTAAACTTTAAGGGTGCAATTTATAATTAGTTCAAACTTTTTTAACTGCAAAATGAATGAAAGTTAATCTCAGGTGCACATTGATATAAATTTATGTCTTTTAGGGTATAAATTGATATTTTTAAACTTTGAGGGTGTAAGTTGAAATTCAAGTAATCTTTCAGAGTGAAAGTTGAGATTAACCCTTAAATATATTTAAAGCTTCGCAGAATTCCTTGATGAATGAATTTATGGTAGTGGTTTCACATTTTGGCAGGAGCTATACCAAAAGAGATCGGTAATCTTCGCAATTTGAGAACATTAGATATGGACATGAATAGTTTAAGAGGTAAACATATAATCTTCTACCTGTAACAACATTGTCCAAAATGACTTTAACCTCACATTTATGTTGTAGGAACTTTTGGCACCATACCAAAGGATAACTCTTGGGTATCGTAGCCTTACACTTATCGCCCATTAAATATAGGATTAATCTCAATTTGCACCTTGAAAGTTCAATTGAATTTTAATTTGTACCCTCAAAATTTAAAAATATCAATTTACACCCTGAAAGATATAAATTTGTATCAATATGCACCGAGTGTTAACTGTCATCCATTTTTTCCATAAAAAAATTTTGGAATAATTATAAATTGTACCTTCAAAGTTTAAATATTTCACATTTATAATTAAAAAAAATTGCATCCATTAATACTCGTTAAAGACCTCTCAATTATGTCGTATCGTGTTATTTTGTGGCATGTCGTATCATTTTTGTATTGTGTTCGAGTCAATAAAAAATTATTTTTAACATAAAATATTTTTTGTGTCGAGTCAATTACATTGTGCCATATATTTCGTATTTACGAAATTTATATAATATTTTTTAATATTTTTTAAAAATTATAAAAATACCTATTTTTTTCCTACAATACTCATTAAATAGCTATTTTATGTCTATAGTTGTGTTATTCATATCTAAATCAAAAGATTCGTGTCTAACTGTAGACAAAAAATAGCTATTTAACAAGTATTGTAAAAAAATAGGTATTTTATATTTTTTTAAAATTTTAAATATATTTTTTATTAACTCGAACATAACACAAAAATATTATGACATGATACAATTGAGAGCTATTTAACCAGCATTAATGAAAAAAATTCTTTTTGGATCATAAATATGAAATATTTAAATTTTAAAGGTGTAATTTATAATTAGTTCAAACTTTTTTAATTGAAAAATGAATGACAGTTAATCTCAAATGCACATTGATATAAATTTATGTCTTTTAGTGTATAAATTGATATTTTTAAACTTTGAGGGTGTAAGTTGAAATTCAAGTAATCTTTCGAGGTGAAAGTTGAGATTAACCCTTAAATATATTTAAAGCTTCGCAGAATTCCTTGACGAATAAATTTATGGTAGTGGTTTCACATTTTGGCAGGAGCTATACCAAAAGAGATTGATAATCTTCGCAATTTGAGAACATTAAATATGGAATTGAATAGTTTAAGAGGTCACATTCCAGCAACAATCTTTAACATATCTACCCTACATGCCATTTCTCTTGCTGACAATTACCTTTCTGGAAATCTTCCATCAAATATAGGCCATGGACTACCCAATCTAGAACTACTTTATTTGGGTTCCAATACTCTTACTGGAGTTATCCCCAACTCTATTTCCAATGCTTCTAAACTTGCTGACCTTGATCTCATTTCCAATAGATTCAGTGGCCCAATTCCAAACTCACTTGGTAGTTTAAGACTCCTGGAGTATATAAACTTGGGAAAGAACAATTTAACTGGTGCATCTTCATCTTCAGAATCAGAACTGAGCTTCTTAACTTCCTTGACAAATTGTAGATATTTGACAGTGTTATGGGCAATTAAAAATCCTCTAAATGGCACCATTCCAGTTTCCATTGGGAATTTCTCAACTAGTCTTCAAAGTTTTGCTGCAAGTAATTGTAAAATCAAGGGAAACATTCCTGCTGAAATTGGTAATTTGAGCAATTTGCCATACTTGGATCTACATGGAAATGACTTGACTGGCTTCATTCCAGCCACAGTCGGAGGATTATTGAAGCTTCAGGGGTTGAGTCTTGCAGGCAACAGAATTCGAGGATCCATTCCAGAAAACCTATGCAATCTAAAGAACTTGGCTTACTTAAGTTTGAGCAGAAATAATCTCTCAGCTTCAATCCCAGCATGCTTAGGGAATATCATTTCTCTAAGATATCTTCATTTAAGCTCCAACAGATTAACTTCCAGCATACCTGAAAGCCTGTGGAGCCTCAAAGATCTTTTGGAGATCCTAGTATCCTCAAATTTCTTAACTGGTCGTATATCCCCAGGAATCAGTAGTTTAAAGGTTGCAACAGTTATAGATCTCTCGTTGAATCAGTTCTCAGGTGATATTCCTAGCACATTTGGTGGTTTGCAAAACGTCGTTCAACTCTTTTTAGACCACAATAGATTACAAGGATCTATTCCTGAGTCATTCAGTGGGCTGATAAGCTTGGAATTCTTGGATCTGTCCCAGAACAATCTCTCTGGCGTGATACCGAAATCGTTAGAGGCACTCCTATATCTTACATACTTCAATGTTTCTTTCAATAGATTAAGAGGGGAGATTCCCAATGGAGGTCCTTTCATGAACTTCACGAAGGGATCTTTTATGTCGAATGGAGCATTTTGTGGTGCTCCTTGGCTGCAATTCCCGCCATGTGATTCTAATTCTCACCATAGATCAAATAAAAGGAGAGTGCTTCAAATTGTATTTGTCTTGTTGGGGATTGCATCAATAGTTCTTGCTTTGACCGTTGTATTATTGCTGATAAGAGGTCGAAGAAGGAATCACACACCAACCCAAAATCATCTTTTGCCCAAAATAATGCACGAAAGAATTTCATACCATGAACTTCGAAGAGCAACTGATGGGTTTAGTGAAAGCCACTTGATCGGCACAGGAAGTTTTGGCTCAGTTTACAAAGGGATACTTGCAGATGGGACGCCTTTTGCCATTAAGGTATTCAATTTGCAAACGGAAGGTGCATTCAAGAGTTTTGATACTGAATGTGATGTATTACGTAACCTTCGCCACCGAAATCTAACCAAAGTCATTAGCAATTGCTCTAATCTTGATTTCAAAGCCTTAGTGCTCGAGTACATGCCTAATGGGAGTCTCGAAAAGTGGTTGTATTCTCACAACTATTACTTAGACATTACACAGAGATTAGACATAATGATAGATGTGGCATGTGCATTGGAATATCTTCACCATGGTTATTCAACACATGTGGTACACTGTGATTTGAAGCCCAGCAATGTCTTGCTGGATGTAGATATGGTTGGACACTTGACTGACTTTGGCATTGCAAAGTTATTTGGTGCCGCAGAGAGTCTTGTACAAACCACGACCCTTGGAACATTGGGGTATATTGCACCAGGTGACGCTTTCAGCTTGTAGTTTATATTTACATCTATCCTTTCTTTTGTGTTTTTCCTTTTCTTTTTTTTTATAATTTTTGCTTTTCTTTATCAGGTCAAATGTTATAATTTTTGTGGTATGTTATACTTTCCTAACCAGCATCTCAATTCTTTTGATAAATGGATGTAGAGTATGGATCGGAAGGATTAATATCTACAAGGTGTGACGTTTACAGCTATGGTATTATGTTAATGGAAACATTTTCAAGAAAGAAGCCTACTGATGAAATGTTTTCTGGAGATTTGAGTCTGAAGGGTTGGATAAATGAGTCAATGTCAAATGCAATCAGCCAGGTCATAGATGCCAACTTGATCAGACCCGAGGAACCGAACTTAAAAACCAAGGTCCAGTGTGTATCATCCATCATGGAGTTGGCTTTAAATTGCAGTGTAGAATTACCAGAGGAGAGGATCTACATCAAAGATGTTCTGTCAGCCCTCAAGAAGATCAAACTTCAGTTCATTGCAAATTGTAGAACGGTTTAATGCATCATAAAGGTACCTAAATTACAGTAAACACATAATAATTTGGCCTGGGTGGACTTGTAATTATTCTCTCTGTTTCTCTTTGCTGTAGTTGCAACAGTTGAAGGGATTGGTCGGATGGAAGCGGTTGCAACTTGTATTCAGATTTTATCAGAATAATACATTTTTTAGGTGGTCTTATATGCTCTCTACCTTTTCCCTCTGCATGTTGAATGTCTTTCTATTCAACTCCCCCCTAATTAGCTACAACACCTGTTTAGGGTCAACACATAAATATTGTATCTCCATTTTCGTTATATTTTTATCTCAATTTGCATATCTATATAATAAAGTACAATACAATTCAAATTTCAAAATATAAACAAAATGACTTTTGTTTTTCGCGGTTGAGATCGTTTTAAAATTTTATTTTAAAGTTAATCAGACGGTTAATATTGACACCCCAAATTTAATAGGAAAAATAGGGTATTAAGAGTGTGTTTGAAGTAACTTTCTAAAAGTACTTCTAGAACTTATAACTTCTCATAAGTATTTTTTTTTTTTAAAAAGTGTTGTTTGAAACCACCCCACCACCCCCATTGCCCCACCACCATCAACACCACCACCACTACTGCCACCCCACCGCCACAACTACAACCACTGCCCCACAACTACCATCACTACCTCACCATCACCACTACCATCGCCGCCACCATCGCCGCCACCATCGCCGCCACCACCACCCCACCACCATCTCTGTTATAACAACCACCACCACTGCCGCCACCACCACTGTCGCCACCCCACCACCGCCGCTGTTGCCACCTTTCCAACACCACCACCGCTACCGCCACCTCTTCCACAAAAACTACCACCACTGCCTCACCACCACCGCTACCACCACCCGTCACTCTACCACAACCATCCCCCCCCCACCGTCCCACCATCATCATCCCCATTACCACCACCCCCACCATCACCATCATTATCACCACCATCGTTACCGCCAGCCTACCACCACCGCTACTGCCAGCCTACCACCACCGCTATTTTTCCATCACTACCCCTACCACCATCATCCTCCCTGCTCCATTACCACTACCACCACCTCCACCATCACCCCACCACCACAACTAGTACCCCCACCCCCACCACCCCAACCGTCACCACCCACCATCATCGTTATCTTATTCTTATATTTATTACTACTACCACCATCACCACTGTTGCCACTGCCTTACCACCACCGTCACTGTCCTACCATCATCCTTACCACCACCCCCTACCACCCCACCACCACTATCACCATTGCCACCCACGGCTGCCACAATCAGTAATGGTCGTTGTGACCTACTACAATCATCACCGTCTCCCACCACCACTACCACCGCTCGCGCCCCACTACAATCGATGCTTAAATTATTTTCTCTTTCCTCTATCTTTGTAATTTGATTTTGTGTGTGAATACAAATTTATTTATTGTTGATCATTTTTTTTATTACTTCCTGCCTTTAGGCAAGAGAAATAACTAGTCTATATAATAAAGACAATACAATTCAAATCTCAAAAGATAAATAAAATGACTTTTGCTTTTTGCGGTTGAGATCTCTTTAAATTTTACTTTAAAATTAATCCAACGACTAATATTAATACCACAAATTTAATAAATAAAATAGGCCCCTAAGGGTGTTCGGGGTGACTTTTTAAAACTGCTTCTAGATTTATAACTTCTTATAAGTATTTTTTTTTTTAAAAAGTAGTGTTTGCAACCGCCCCATCACCACCGTCGTCGCCACCCCACCATCACTATCACCATCACCACTACCACCCCCCACCACCACCGCTATCGCCACCCTACCACCACCACCCTCCCACCGCCCCCACCACCATCACCATCGCCACCCCACCACCACATCTGTCACAACAACTACCACCACCACCACCGCCCCATCGCTACCACCGTCGTCTCCCCACCACCACCACTACCACCGTGGCGCCGCCAGCCCCACTGCCACTATCGTCACCTACTATCGATTACTACCACCGTCATCCACAACTACCACCCACCACCATCATCATCTCATTCTTATATTTATTACCACTACCACCATCATCCCATTATTACCATCATCCACTGTCAACACCTACCACCCCCCGTCATCACCCACCATCACCACTAGCCATTATCATCCACACCCACCACACCTACCAACACCAACCACCATCACCTGTCATTGCCCACTACTATCGCCACCTAGTATCACCCACCCCCACCACACCTACCACCACTGCCGTTCGCTACCACCTATCACACTGTCGCCCAGAAGCACCCGTCATCGCCCACCATCACCATCGTCATAGCCTGCCACCACTATTGTTGTTGCCCCACCACCACCACTTCCAACCACCACCACCCACACCCACCACCACCACTGTCATCACCAATGGCTGCCACTACCACCATCGTCACCCAAAACCCACAACCACCATCACCATGGTCGTCGTCAACCACCATAACCATCATCGTCTCCCACCACTACCACTGCCGCCCACCACCGCTCACCCCCACTACATCCGGTGCTTAAATTCCTTTCTCACTCTTTTATGTTTGTGATTTGATTTTGGATGTGAATACAAATATGTTTGTTGTTGACCATATTTTTTATTAGTATGTACCTTTAGACACATGCAATAACTAGTCTATACAATAAAGTACAAGACAATTCAAATCTCAAAAGATAAACAAAATGACTTTTACTTTTCGAGGTTGAGATTGTTTTAAATTTTTCTTTAAAGTTCATCAAATGACTAATATTAACTTCCAAAATTTTATAGGAAAAATAGGCTTCCTAAGGGTGTGTTTGAGGTGACTTTTCAAAAATATTTCTAGAACTTATAACTTCTCATAAGCAGCGTAAAAAAAAAAGTAGTGTTTGGAACCATTCCACCACCATTACTACCATCACCACCTCTGCCACAACCACCACCGTTGTTGCCACCCCACCAACACCTCTGCCATAACCACCACCATCGTTTCCACCACCCTTCCACCACTGCCCCATCATCACCACTATCGCCACCACTCACCACCATCACTACCGTCGTCACCTACCACCGATTGCTACCACTGTCGCCCACTACCACCCACCACCGTCGCCTATCGCCACCACCCACTACCATCATCATCTCATTCTTATATATATTACTACTATTACCATCATCCCACCGACACAGCTGCCCACCAACACCACACACCATCACCATCATTGCCCTCCACCACTCGTCGTCGCCCACTATTATCGCCACCCACTGTCACCCACCCCCACCACACCTACAACCACCACCCGTTATTGCCCACCACTGCCGTCACCTACTATCACCCATCCACCCCCACCATACCTACCACAACCACCACCATTCGCTACCACCCACCACCACCACCGTCGTCGCCCCACCACCACTGTCAACCACCATCACTCACACCCACCGCCACCACCGCCTGTCACCTATGGCCGCCACTACCACAATCGTCACCTAAAAACCCACCACCACCATAACCGTTGCCACCCATGACTATCACCACCACCACAGTTGTCGCCGCCCACCACAACCATCACCGTCTCCCACCACCACCAGTGTCGCCCACCACCACTACTACCCCTCACACCCACTACAACTGGTATTTAAATTCATTTCTCTATCCTCTATGTCTGTGATTTGATTTTGAGTATGAATACAATATATTTATGATTGACAATTTTTGTTTATTATTCTATGCCTTCAGGTACGGACAATAACTAGTATAGATAATAAAGTACAATGCAATTCAAATCTCAAAAGATAAATAAAATGACTTTTGTTTTTCACGGTTGAGATCGATTTAAATTTTACTTTAAAGTTAATCTGATGGTTAATATTAACTCCCCAAATTTAATAGGCAAAATAGACCCCTAAGGGGGTTTTTGGGTTGATTTTTTAAAAGTACATCTAGAACTTATAACTTTTCATAAGTATTAGAAAAAAAATAGTGTTTGGAATAGCCCCACCACCACCCCCACCGCCACCGCTGCCGCCACCCTACCACAATACCATTGTCCCACCATCACCCCCACCACCCTCACGACCATCACCACTACCACCACTGCCACCGTTGCCACCCCTTACCACCATCGCCACAGCTTCACAACCACCACCACCATCACCACTACAACCACCATCGCCACCCCACCACCACTACATCGCCACCCACCACCAATTGCTACCTCCGTTATTCACCGCCACCACCAACTACTATCGTCATCTCATTCTTATATTTATTACAATTACCACCATTATCCCACTACCACCGTCGCCCACTGAAAGCACCCACCACCACCATCCTTGGCCACCACCCACTACCATAACCCATCACCACCTGTCGTCGCCATTTATTATCACCCACCCCCACCATAACTACCACTGCCACCCGTCATTGCCCACCACTGTTGCAACCCATTGTCACTTACCATCACCACCGACATTCACCACCACCCATCACCACTATCACCTAGAAGCACCCGTCGTCGCCTAACATACCATCATCACCGCCCACCACTGCCAACCACCATCACCGTCGCCCATCACCACCACCAACCTCGTCACCCATGGCTACCACTACCACCATCATCACCCAAAACCTACCACCACTATCACCGCTGCCACTCACGGCTGCCACCACCACCATGATTATCGCCGCCAACCACAACCATCACCACCATTGCCGCCCATCACCATTACCACCGCTCACCCCCACTACAACTGGTGCTTAAATTTCTTTCTCTCCTCTATGTTTGTTATTTGATTTTGGGTGTGAATACAAATATGTTTATTGTTGACCATTTTTTTTATTACTCTCTATCTTCAGACACGGATAATAACTAGTATATAAATATGTTCAATGCTCTATTGTACGTCGGATCTAGAGAATTGAAAGGTTTAGCTTGGTGACGTTCCATTTAAAGTGACCGGTTTAGTGATCAAATAGTAATGCTATTGGGATCGACTAATACGCTTAGTTATAAGAGATTGAGAAAGAAAAGAATGAATATAAGGCTTGAGTTGACATGTAATGGCCACTTTCTCTCATAAATTAAACTGGAGAGTTTTTATTCTATCAGCACTTAGGATTAAGAGTGCGGATATGATCAAAGACTTATACATTGCTATAGAATACCGCAAAATAAGATACAACACTAGCTATGACATTCTGTCCACAATGCCTTTATCCATTATATTTTCTATGTGTATGACTTATGTCACACTTGTGCATCCCTAAATTTATTCAACTAGGAAAGCAAGATTACATCAAAACAGATGTGTCAGACATCACTCTGTGTAAATTAAAGGATTTTTGGTATCACAAACACTATTCAACAGAAGCCATTGTTGTCGCAAAAATTCTCCAATTAAAAAATATCTCATCTCCATGATTTACAAGAATTATGAAACAGATGGCCTGTTTTAAGCATAAAGCGCCTACACATGCACTCGGCTACTAATCCAACACAATCTGGAACCACTGTCATTAGTGGTGGTGTGAATCCTGAGCCTCACAATCACTGGCGCAAACTCGACATTTGTTTTGCAACTATTTTCTCCACAATGTAAGTTGCATTGATAAAAGAATTTTGTATTTTTATTGTTCTTTCAAGTTCACAAAAGAATTTTGTGTTTTTTTTTCCTTTTTTTTTTCGCTTTCTTTGATAGTGATGAAAATATAATGTAAATAAATGGGGAAAGGGGAAGGTAAGACTTGAACCTAGGTCTTGCCTAAGGAAGGATGATTCCTTGCCAAGTTGGACATCCATTGGCCTCTCCTTAGCACTAAAAGAATATTCCAATGCAAAAAGTTTGCTTTGTCTAAGCATAGCAGACTTTTTTGTTGGTAAAGGTGGCAATGCAAAAAAAATTAGCGTTGCAAATTTGTGGACGCAAAAAAGCCAAAGGCCAAAGTTTGGTTTGTGTCACTTTTTTTGCTTTGCAATGTATAACGAGGCAAAAAAAAATGCCTATCGCCAATGCAAATAATTTTTTTTTTGTCGGAAAATTGCTGAAGGAAATAGGCATTTTTTTTTTACCTTGGCAAACTATCGATGCAAATACTCTTGTGTTGCTTCAACAATTTGCTGACGCAAACACAATTTTTTGCCAATGCAAATAATTTTTTTTTCTTCAGCATTTTGCCGACGCAAATACTCCCTTCTACACAGAAGATTTAATATTTTTTGGACATGAACATGCACATTAAGTGACAAAGCTAGCCTATGGTCAAACAAGCCATGCCCTCTCTGGTTGTCCAAAACTTTGTTGCATAAGTATTAAGTCCTTGAAGTAGATGTGTATTGTCAAACAGAATTGGTCCCCGTCCCTCTCTTTAGATATTTGTACTATCAAAAGAAATACCAACTCTGTTCGACCTTTACAATAAAAGTTTTCTCAAATATTATTGCATTTGTTATGGCACCGGCCAAAAGTAATTTTTGGTGGTATATCTCCACTTTTTGTTCAATAATTTGACGCTTGTAAAGTTTTCTTATATTAGGTTGTGACACACTCGATGCTTGTAATAAAATATGGTCTTTACGAATGAAAACCTAACGAACCGAGACTATAGGATAATAGTGAGGATAAGCCTCATTCTAGTGAAATTACAATTCAATTTCAGCCAAATTATAATAACGAAATAATGAGTTACAAAAAAAGCGAAGAATTTAACTTTGATGACCATCTGACCAAAATCTAAATAACTCAAACGATTCTTACTTAGTACATAAGAAACCCCCCCCCCCCCCCCCGGGCGAGAGTAAAATCTTAGCTTCATTTCATAATTATACATATTTCTGGTAAAATTTAACTAAAAATAAAAATAATAAACATGGATTATTCATAATTATACATACCTCTGGTAGACTTTAACTACCACACACTAATAATTCTAAATTGTAAAACAAAAAGAATACACACAACGATAATATAATTGCAATAAACATATAAATTCAGTTATCACGGATCCAACATCTACGAAAGTGTCAAAAGTACTAATGTACACATAATTCAATAACATCAACAAGGAATGGCATGAGCAACATCTATTCTACCTCCTACACCTGCAAAAATAAAAGCCCATTTTTCTTGTACCGTTGTCACCCACTACCAATTGCTACCACTGCCACCCACTACCACTGATTAAGGTCTAATAATCACATTTATTACTAGGAAAGATTGATTATTTAATTATAAAAGTGTGATAAATATAAAAGTTTATCCAAGTTCGGATGCTATGCTATCAAATGTTGATTTGTGTTAATTTGCAGGACAAAAGCATAATTTTGGAGATAAATTATGGGAAGATGAAGCATAGCTCAAGGGAAAGCACACTGGAAAGTGCGTCCGGACGGAAGAAGATTACGCGTCCGGACGCGAGTGGCAGAAAGGCGATCAGTAGAAGAATAAACTCACTGGAAGTTGCATCCGAATGGTTGAGGGACGTGCGTCCGGACGCGTGTCAAGGATCCGCTGATGCCAGACTTAGAATTCTGACGAAAATCAATCTTTTTCTTAGGAAGTTATAAATACAAATTGAAGACCTTGTAAACCCTAACTTTGGCTCACGAATTCTTTTAGTTTATTTTTGCAATTCTTTTATCATGTCCGGCTGGAAGGTTAAGCTAGGGCTAGGAAAAACCTCTCAATGAAGTACGGTATTATTATTGAATTTGTACTTAATGATTTATGATATTGTGTTAATTTAATTTCTGATCTTTTAGCAACATTTTTATTCTGTAAAAACTCCTGAGTTGTTGTGCCACGTACATCGATTGCTTGAGTTTCCCTGCGAATAAATAACTGGTTATTCCACGCTTGAAGTTTTAGCATTATTTCATAAAATGATATGATTGATTTATTATTCAGGTTCCTGAATAATCCTTTGATTATAAATTTTGGTTTCATCACTTGATTTGTTACTTGGATTAACCGACATCTAATTCCTGTTTCAAATTAAGCCTTGAGTCTTTAATTATTACTGTATGAAATTGAGAGGGAGTACCTGATGCTCTAGTATTTTTATTACTGTTTTAATTATTAAAATCATTTGTTTTCATTCAACAACTCTTCAAACAAACTTTTTCCTTTTAAGTTATTTTTTTAGTATTCGTGTGATTGTTTTCTTGTTACAATTCCTTGTGGGATTGACCTCGGACTTTCGAGAATATATTACTCTGCTCAACCTATGTTTGGGTTTACAATTCTAAAGTTGAAGCAAATTTTTGGCGCCGTTGCCGGGGAGTTGAAAAACAAGGAGCCATCACATCTTTTGAGGTTTTCGGTATTTGCGATTCGTCAGAGAACCGGTAACTTCGTTCCAATTTCTTTTATTCTTATTTTATGGCAATTTATTTACTTTTTGTTATTTAGTTAGATTTCTGTTTTATTTAGTTTGTTTAGTTGTTTTATGAGCTCTTGGCATCGTGATTTGAGTGGTCGTTTAATAAGAGAAGATTTAGATACTCTGTTTAGAAATCTATTTGGTTCATCTGATTTAAATTATTCTTTGCACACAATGGCTGCTAATTCTAACAATAATAGGCGGAATAAACTTCCCGAACATGAGGACCATATTGATAGAGTAAGCAATCATGATGAGAACGATGTGGATAATTTGAATGCTAATCAGGGTAGGACTTTGCGTGAATATCTACAACCTGTACTACTCACTGAACCTTCATGCATTATTTTTCTATTGAATGCCATTAATTTTGTTTTCAAACCTGGCATGATTCAATTACTCCCAAAGTTCCTTGGTATAGGTGAAGAAAACCCATATTTACACATCAGAGAATTTGAGGATGTATGTGCTACCTTCCATGACCAGAATGTTTCAATGGATATAGTTAGGCTGAAGCTATTTCCTTTTTCATTAAAGGAAAAAGCTAAAACATGGTTATATTCATTAAGATCTAGGTCTATAGGTACATGGCAAGAGATGCAGAAACAATTTTTAAAGAAATTTTTTCCCACACATCGCACAAACTCTTTAAAAAGACAAATAATGATTTTTTCTCAAAATGAGTCTGAAAACTTTTATCAAAGTTGGGAAAGATTTAAAGACCTTCTTGCATCTTGTCCACATCATGGTTATGCGAGCTGGCGCGTGATAAGTTTCTTTTATGAGGGTTTAGCCCCACAGTTGCGTCAATTTATTGAGATGATGTGTAATGGTGATTTTATGAATAAGGAACCAGATGATGCTTTTGACTATTTAGATCAATTAGTAGAGAGTGCACAATCTTGGGACACTACATCTCAGAAACCACCTAAAGGTAAAACTGCACAATCATCATCATCTAGTGGGGATAAGTACTAGTTGAGGGAAGAAGATGACATTGGGGCTAGGATTGCCACCTTAGCTAGGAGGGTAGAAGTCATGGAATACAAAAGGGTTAATGAGGTTGACACGATACCTGTTGAGGAAGTTTGTAGCTTTTGTGAAATCCCTGGACACCCAATTAAGCAGTGTCCAACATTGCCTGTTTTAAAGGAAGTTTTGCATGACCAAGCAAATGCTGCAAACAATTTTTCAAAACCTTACAATAATCCTTATTCAAATACATACAATCCGGGGTGGAAGAATCATCCCAATTTTAGTTGGAGGAATGAAAATCATGCATCACAACCACCTCAACAAAATTCCTCCAATGTTGCACCTTATGTCCCACCCCCTAAGAGAAGTATGGAGGAAGCATTGACACAGTTCATGCAGAGTCAGACAAACTATAATAGACAAACTACTCAGGCCATTGATGATCTCAGAAGTACAGTCAATCAAACCACTAAACTGACTATTGACCCTTGTCATCAGGAGAAAAGTAAGTTCCCAGCACAACCACAACCAAATCCACATGGTCAATTTTTTGTGAATGACATTGGCACTTCTAATACTGAGCATGAACAGGTAAAGTCTATCACCACACTCCGTAGTGGGAAAGAAATTGATAAAACCATTCCTTCTAAAACTCAAAAATCTGAGAAAATTTCAAAACCTACGGAGAGTGATGATAAACTTAACCCCTCTGAAGTTAATGAGCCTAAGAAGTATGCCCCTCCTGCACCATTCCCACAGAGATTGCTTACTTTTACCAAGCCTCATATGCACAATGATATGTTAGAGATCTTTAAGCAAGTAAAAATCAATATTCCCTTGTTGGATGCCATTAAACAAATACCTTCTTATGCAAAATTTTCGAAAGAATTATGCACTGTCAAAAGGAAATTGAATGTGCAAAAGAAGGCATTTTTGACTGAGCAGATATCCACCATCATACATCATAACACTCCACCAAAGTATAAAGACCCAGGTTGTCCTACTATTTCTTGTGTCATAGGCAACCACAGAATTGAACAGGCTTTACTGGATCTTGGAGCTAGTGTGAACTTGCTCCCTTATTCAGTATATGAACAATTAGGGTTAGGTGAGTTAAAACCCACTTCGGTTACACTCCAATTAGCTGACAGATCAGTAAAAATACCGAGGGGTATGGTGGAGGATGTCTTAGTGCAGGTTGATAAATTTTATTTTCCCGTGAATTTTATAATTTTGGATACTCAACCTGTATTAAATGCTAATGCTCAAATTCCTGTTATTTTAGGCAGACCATTCCTAGCAACTTCAAATGCTCTAATTAATTGCAGGAATGGTGTGATGAAATTAACTTTTGGGAATATGACATTAGAGCTCAATATTTTTCATGTATGCAAACAACCAGGGAATGTTGATGAGGATGTGCACGAAGTTAATATGATTGAGTCTATTGTTCCAAGCAGAGTATATGATTCTTCTCTATTTGATCCACTTGAAGCATGCTTGCTTGAACAATCTTCTATGATAGAGATAGATGAACATAATTCTGAAATTTTTGTTTCGACTGATTTGTTAAACTCTTCACAGGTACTTAAAATGAAAGAGTTGAGACAGAAATTTGAGGAGCTTCCACCAAGAATTGACCCACCAATCCCATCCAGTGATAAAGCTCCCAAGCTTGACCTCAAGCAGTTACCGGTTAAGTTAAAGTATGCATTCTTAGGAGATGATGCAACTTATCCGGTAATAATTTCTTCTCAATTAAATTCAGCACAGGAAGGTATGTTATTACAACTTCTTAGAGAGCATAAAAATGCAATTGGCTGGACTTTAGCAGATATAAAAGGAATTAGTCCATTGGTTTGCATTCACAAGATTTATTTGGAAGATAATGCTAAAACATCTAGGGAAATGCAACGTAGACTAAATCCACATATGAAAGAAGTTGTAAAGAAGGAAGTGCTGAAATTGTTAGATATAAGAATTATTTACCCTATTGCAGACAGCAAATGGGTAAGTCCCACACAGGTAGTTCCTAAGAAATCTGGAGTCACTGTAGTTGCTAATGAAAATAATGAACTTGTGCCAACTAGGACAGTTACTGGTTGGAGAATGTGCATAGACTACAGGAAACTAAATTCTGTTACTAGAAAATATCACTTCCCTTTGCCTTTCATGGATCAAATCTTAGAAAGGGTGGCCTCACATTTTTATTATTGTTTTTTAGATGGTTATTCAGGATATAACCAAATTGAAATTGTCCTAGAGGACCAAGAAAAAACCACATTTACTTGTCCTTTTGGCACCTTTGCTTATCGAAGGATGCCCTTTGGACTCTGCAATGCACCGGCGACCTTTCAAAGGTGTATGCTTAGTATTTTCAGTGATATGGTTGAACATTTTCTTGAAGCCTTTATGGATGATTTTACTGTTTTTGGTGATTCATATGATGACTGTTTATCTAACCTTGAGAAAGTGCTTATAAGATGTGAAGAAAAGAACCTTGTACTTAACTGGGAAAAATTCCACTTTATGGTTCGAAAGGGAATTGTTCTTGGTCACATTGTCTCGTCTGAGGGAATTCAGATAGATAAAGCAAAAATTGAACTAATTGCTAATTTACCCACTCCTAAAACCCTCAAGGATGTTAGATCTTTTTTGGGTCATGCTGGTTTTTATAGGAGATTTATAAGAGATTTTAGTTCTATTTCTAGACCACTGTGCAATCTCATAGGGAAAGACACACCTTTTGAGTGGGATGATTCATGCCAAGAAGCTTTTGACAAGCTAAAGGGCATGCTCATCACTGCTCCAATTATGCAACCCCCGAATTGGAGTCTTCCTTTTGAAATTATGTGTGATGCCAGTGACTATGCCGTAGGCGCAGTTTTAGGACAAAGGAATGAGAAAAAGCCACATGTCATCTACTATGCTAGTCGAACTTTAAATAGTGCACAGATGAATTATTCTACCACAGAAAAGGAATTACTGGCAGTAGTATTTGCACTAGACAAATTTAGGTCATATTTAGTAGGATCCCCCATTGTCATTTTCACAGACCATGCAGCTCTTAAATATTTACTAACAAAGAAAGATGCCAAACCAAGACTGCTTAGGTGGATCCTCCTACTCCAAGAATTTGATATAACCATTAAAGATAAAAAAAAGAGGTAGAGAATGTAGTGGCTGACCATTTGTCTAGACTTGTGAGTGATATACCCATTGAGACAGTGCCAATCAAAGACACTTTCCCTGACGAACAGTTGTTGGCAGTTTCTTCGCTACCATGGTTTGCTGACATTGTGAATTTTCTTGTTACAAGTAATATGCCACCAGCTTGGACTACCGTAGATAAGAGGAAATTTCTAACTAAAGTAAAAAGCTTCTTCTGGGATGACCCATACCTTTTCAAATATTGCTCAGATCAAATTATCTGGAGATGTGTGCCCGATGATGAGGTAAGTAGCATTCTATCTTTTTGTCATTCGGGAGCATGTGGAGGCCACTTTTCTATGAAAAAGACAACTGCAAAGGTTTTGCAGTGCGGATTTTATTGGCCGATAATTTTTAAGGATGCATATAATTTTTATAGGGTGTGTGAGCGATGTCAAAAACTGGGGGGATTAACCCGTAGAAATATGATGCCTCTAAATCCAATTTTGATAATAGAAATTTTTGACTGTTGGGGCATAGATTTCATGGGACCTTTTCCCCCATCTTTTGGATATATGTACATTTTAGTGGGAGAAGACTATGTTTCTAAGTGGGTCAAAGCTATACCATGCCGGACAAATGATCATAAAGCTGTTCTGAAATTTCTAAAAGAAAATATTTTGTCCAGATTTGGTATACCTCGAGCCATTATTAGTGATGGGGGATTGCACTTTTGTAATAGACCTTTTGAGAATTTAATGAAAAAATACGGTGTAACACATAAAGTTGCAACTCCCTATCACCCTCAGACAAGTGGTCAAGCAGAGCTAGCCAGTCGGGAGATTTCTTACATTTTGGAAAAAATAGTGAACCCCGATCGTAAAGATTGGTCGTTACGACTAATTGATGCGTTATGGGCATACCGAACTGCATACAAAACCCCGATTGGCATGTCTCCGTACAGATTGGTTTATGGAAAAGCTTGCCACTTACCTGTGGAACTAGAACATAAGGCATACTGGGCCATTAAGATGTTCAATTTTAGCTTTGACAAAGCTTGTGCCTTACGAAAATTACAATTAAATGAGCTTGAGGAGATTAGGAATGAAGCCTATGAGAATTCTAGGATTAGTAAGGAACGAATAAAAGTGTTCCATGATAAGAATATTGTGCGTAAAACGTTTACACCTGCACAGAAAGTTCTGTTATATAATTCTAGGCTTCACATCTTCAAAGGAAAGCTTCGAACTAGATGGAGTGGTCCGTACATTGTTAAGGAGGTATTCCCCTATGGAACAATAGAGATTGAGAATCCCAATATTGGGAACACCTTTAAAGTTAACGGACAACGACTGAAACCATTCTTGGAGGAAAGTATTGTTGAAGTGGAATCCATCGAATTGATGGATCCCCACTATGAATAATCTGTCTCTAACCATTTGCTGTATGCTGTTGTATATTACTGTATTTTGTTTTTTTTTTTTTTTCTACAGATGCATGAGCACATTTTACGCGCATCCGGTATGTTCTTCCTATCCCTTATTTGATCTTATTTTCCGTATCATTACATTGAGGACAATGTAAATTTTTGAGTTGGGGGGTGGAGCATACTTGATTAATGGATATGAGTTTTTGAGTTTGTTGTGCACATGCAGCGGTGTTATCTTCTTAAAAAAAAATAATAATAATAATTTTTTAGCTTTGTGTATATTTCTTAGCCTTTAGGAATTTTTAGGAGAAGAATTGAGTCACTTGGGAGAAAAGAACTGAAAAAGTAGAAATTTTTCTAAGTATGGAGAAACCAACTCACTGGGAGTCGAGTCCAGACGTGACCAAAGAGCCTGAACTCTCTGGAACACGCGTCCGGACGGAACATCAACATGCGTCCGGATAGGAAAACCAACCGTTTCGAATTCCATGGGGCGCGTCCGGACGGGAAAACCAACCGTTTTGAATTCCATGGGGCGCGTCCGGACGGGAAAACCAACCGTTTCGAATTCCATGGGGCGCGTCCAGACAGGACTCACGAACGCGTGACTTTTAAGGCTAATTAAGGCGGTAGTTGAAGCACGTCCGGACGGAACAACCCCATGCGTCTGGACGCGTGTGGAAAACTATAAATACATGCGTCCGGATGAATTTTTTCTATCCTCTCTTCCCCTCTAACCCATAGAACATTCCTCCAGGCCCCACCATTTTAAAGAATAAATCCCCGCCATGGCACCTCCACGAGCAGCCATATCAAAGAGACCCCGGACGACTGCTCAAGAGCCTCAGGACGAGGATACCACATTTGACCCAATTCATTTTGAAACCTTACAAGCCCGAATCAGATTTTTCAAATATTATGCCAACAAGCCCATAGTCTATGAGAGGAAGGTAGAGCATGAGGATTTCGCTCGTCTGGGAGTCCGAGATATAATTAATTCACGGAGGTGGGTTGGGTTTATGGGCAGGGAGTGGCGAGTCATCCCAATATTGTCACGGGAATTCTATAGTAACGCTGATGACTGTGGAAATGGAACATTCAGCACTTACGTTCGAGGGAAGCATATCATGGTGGATGCCACAACCATAGCAGGTGTGACTGGGATGCTGCAGGCCCGAGTCCCCAATCCCGACTACCCCTCGAATTACTCTGGAGATATAGTGGGACAGGCACTTTTGGGAGATGAGATTTTCGTGTGGCCAGAGAGTCTTCGGTTCCTGCAGCAGGGAGACTTGAAAAATAAATACAAGATTCTTAATCTGATATCAGTCTCCAATGTTTTTCCCCTGTTGAGAAACAATCACATTTACCTTGATCGAGGCCGACTTCTATACGCTATGGGTACTGGAAAATCCATTGACCTCCCTTCCCTGATTTTTGCGGAGATGAGACGTGCTATCGTGGACCCGAAGAAACCATCCCTTCCCTTTGCTGGCTTGGCTACCGCACTGTGTGAGCAGGCAGGAGTGGTGATTGACACCACTATGGAGCAGGCCAAGAGAGTAGTGGTACTAAACTCTGGCTTCCTTTTGAAAAGTCAAAGTGTAGCCAGGCCAGGAGCAGGTGAGAGGGGTCCAGGTGGTGAGCAGGTAGCACCAGAGGGGATGGCACCGGAGGAGGTTTGGGATCAGTTCCTAAATATTGATGAGGATTTTGAATTGCCGGTGGATGAGGATACTGATCCCAGGACTGACAGGCAGATACTTTTCGAGCTGTTGAAAGGACAGAGAGAGATAAGGAAGGAGATGAAGGAGTTGAGAGCACAGATGAGGGGCTTAGGGCAGAGTTCTCAGAGTCAGGCAGACCCCTCATCTTAGCATATTTCTTCTAGGTCCCGGTGTTTGAAAATCTTTTCTTTTATTTTCTTTTTGTATCTGTGAAATCAAGGCCTATTTTGGGTAGATTTTTGTTGGGCTTGATTTCTGTTATCTTTTGAATATGCATTGTACTAGAATTCTCAATATTATATGAAATGCATATTTTGTTTGGTGTGCTATCAAATATCTAAATAACTTTTTTTATGCATAATTTGACACCACAAGATAGAAATAATTCGCTTAGCTTTAAATTTGCAACTGTTTAAGCATCACATAGAACTCCATTCTATATTTTTGTATCTCATATCATGATCTTATAAAAACTCACAATTTGTGCACTTTATACTTTACCAAGTTGGGAATTTATTAGGTGAGTTACCTTGAGAACTTGAAACATAAAGTGGAGATGCATAAAAACCCGGGTGAGTTTTGATTCAATCTTTCTTGGAGGGTTATTTATATTTACTCAATAAAGAATATTTTTATTCAGCTAATCTCCTTCAATAGTCTCATTATTTTTGTTTTGATTAACACCAATACTATAAATGATTGCTTGACTTTGAATTATTTGCATGGGAAGTGTGTTATCAAAAGCTCTTGAGATATGATTTTAGGCCATCTTTGATATTATTTGAGCCTAAGCTTTATTCTTTGATTATTATTATCCCTAGAAGCCATGATTGAGCCTTTAAAGAAAAATTTTATTTCTTATACCCAACATGTAATGACCAAACCAATGAAAAAAAAAATAATATCATATACCCTTGGTTATCCCGAGATTGAACTTTTTAGTGCTTATGTAATTTGGGAGATGTTGGTTGAGAAAAGATGATCAAAGATGAAAAAATGGTGCATACTTGTGAATATTTGTATTAGATGTCGTGCTAAAAAAAAATATATATATATATATATATATATAGAGCAAGCATGAGTTTAAAAAAAAAATATGAGCAAGTGTTGTAAAATGTGCTTCTAAAGATTGAAGAGTGAAAGACTATGGAAAGAAATTTGGTTGTGTAATGTACATGTTCTCTCGGGATAGTCTTTTGAATTCCTGAATATCCTTCGTTTCAAAACCCTAATCCCAAGGCCCCATTACAACCTTAAACAAAGACCTATCTGATCTCAAGAGTGTTTTGATGGATACATGACTTGTGTGAATAGGGAAGAGAAGGGTGATTATTTATTTATTGTGTGTTGATTTCCTTTCATGAGACTATGTCAAATCCTTTTCTTTTGGATTACGTTATTCTTAATGGAACATGTAAGCAGTATTTTGTGTTGATTTAAATATCCTCCACTCACATGTGATACTTGAGTGTATAGTCACTATAATCTGAGAGAATTGTTCATGAGTGAATTATCTAGTGAGATTTGGCATTGAGACGAATGGTTGATAGTTGTAGAGGTGATTACCGGATAAATTATTGACTTAGTATAGTTAATTCACACTACACACGAGTTTATATAAGAATATGATAAGTGCATACATTTATGTAACGTGGAGTTCTGTATTTTGTTTTGCATGTGCATATGAAAAGGCGTACAGTTAAAATTCTTATATTGTGGTAGCAACTTGTGTTATAAAATTATTATTCAGATATTTGATCACAGGGTGATGTTTGTGGGTATCATCTTTGGAAATCCTCACGAGACTATACTCGTCCACTAGGGGAAACCTAGGGGTTTAAAGGCTTGTTGCATATGTTAAATGCAATCGTGAGTCCTACGAAAGTGGTTTTGTTTTGTTTTATTTTGTTTTGTTTCCTTTAGTCAGTGTTCGTATTTGTTTTTGTTGATATTTGCCTTACTAGGGACTAGCAAGGTCTAAGTGGGGGGGAGTGATTAAGGTCTAATAATCACATTTATTACTAGGAAAGATTGATTATTTAATTATAAAAGTCTGATAAATATAAAAGTTTATCCAAGTTCGGATGGTATGCTATCAAATGTTGATTTGTGTTAATTTGCAGGACAAAAGCATAATTTTGGAGATAAATTATGGGAAGATGAAGTATAGCTCAAGGGAAAGCACACTGGAAAGTGCGTCCGAACGAAAGAAGATTACGCGTCCGGACGCGAGTGGCAGAAAGGCGATCAGTAGAAGAATAAACTCACTGGAAGTTGCGTCCGGATGGTTGAGGGACGTGCGTCCGGACGCGTGTCAAGGATCCGCTGATGCCAGACTTAGAATTCTGACGAAAATCAATCTTTTTCCTAGGAAATTATAAATACAAATTGAAGACCTTGTAAACCCTAACTTTGGCTCACGAATTCTTTTAGTTTATTTTTGCAATTCTTTTATCATGTCCGGCTAGAAGGTTAAGCTAGGGTTAGGGAAAACCTCTCAATGAAGTACGGTATTATTATTGACTTTGTACTTAATGATTTATGATATTGTGTTAATTTAATTTCTGATCTTTTAGCAACGTTTTTATTCTGTAAAAACTCCTGAGTTGTTGTGCCACGTACATCGATTGCTTGAGTTTCCCTGCGAATAAATAACAGGTTATTCCACGCTTGAAGTTTTAGCATTATTTTCATAAAATGATATGATTGATTTATTATTCAGGTTCCTGAATAATCCTTTAATTATAACTTTTGGTTTCATCACTTGATTTGTTACTTGGATTAACCGACATCTAATTCCTGTTTCAAATTAAGCCTTGAGTCTTTAATTATTACTGTATGAAATTGAGAGGGAGTACCTGATGCTCTAGTATTTTTATTACTGTTTTAATTATTAAAATCATTTGTTTTCATTCAACAACTCTTCAAACAAACTTTTTCCTTTTAAGTTATTTTTTTTAGTATTCGTGTGATTGTTTTTTTGTTACAATTCCTTGTGGGATCGACCTCGGACTTTCGAGAATATATTACTCTGCTCAACCTACGCTTGGGTTTACAATTCTAAAGTTGAAGCAGCCACCATCTACTACCATTATCATCTCATTCTTATCCGCTACCACCCATCACCACCATCGTTTCCCACCACCACCCACTACCACAACCCACCACCACTCGTTGTCGCCCCCACTACACCTACCACCACCACCCATCATTGTCCAGCAACACCGCCACCCACTATCACCCATCCCCACCACCACCGTCGTCGACCCACCACTACCTATGCCAACCATCATCACCGTTGCTCATCACCACCCACACCCACCATCACCATCACCCTCACCCTTACCCATGGCTACCACTACTACCATTGTCATCCAAAACTCACTACCACCATCACTGTTGCCACTCACGACTGCCACCACCACGGTCGTCGCCGCCTATCACAACCATCACCATCTCTTACCACCACCATTGTGGTCAACCACTACTACTACCGCTCAACCCCACTACACCGAGTGTTTAAGTTCCTTTCTATCTCCTCTATGTTTGTGATTTAATTTTGCGTGTGAATACAAATATGTTTATAATTGACAATTTTTTTTTATTATTCTGTGTCTGAAGGCACGAAAAATAACTAGTATTTATATAAAACTCATTACAAAGTTGATCATATTTAACAAGCAAAAGACATAAAGGTTGTACCAATGAAATGGGTTAAAGGGGAAAAGAGGAAGTCATTATAATTATGTGATAGCTTATAATACATCGTATACATAGGGTTGACAACCTTTGACACAATCCATTAAGAGAACTCGAATCTAATATAGAATCAGAATGTCATAGTTAAACAAGTTATTGTCAGCAATGGATTAGCCCGTTTAACACAAATAATAAACATATTCCCCAGCATTGAATGTATATGATGTTAGAAAACTATATTGTTGCCAATGTTACAAAGTACGGTCCTTTCCATAATCTTCGTTCCTAGAAATTTTGAAAAAGCTAAACTATGGAGATGAATTATTTTTTTAACTAAGGAATTTTTGTCGCTACAATGCATGGCTTCTACTGTCTGTGTTTGCACACGTGTGTAGGTGTTGGGTGGAGGTGGAGGCATAGGTGAAGAAAAAAATGGTGTTGGGCCGAACCGACGTATTTTTATTCTTAGCTTTTCCGTTTCCTTATTTTTTAAGGATAGAATTGGAATCTCATGAAAAAAAAATATAGGAAATAATGTATAAAATGGAGTGTGCAATGGTACTTTAATGTTCCAACAATGTTGTCAATCAATTTAGTCTACCTGATACTTCGAGGGGACAAATTGCAACATTTGAAACCATAGGATGCTAATTACAACAAAAGGCATAGTTGGAGGGGACAAATTATAATTAACCATTTATTAAAATAGATAAATTCACCTGAAATATTTTTAAAAAAAATTCACCTAAAAATTAATAAAGATAAAGTCACCTAAAATTAATACAAATAAATTTATTTTACATATAATGGAATTAAATTTTTATTAATATAAATAAATTGACCTAAAATAGTTTTAGAATTTTAAGATTTAAAACAGATAAATTAAAACAAAAGAATCATGGAAAGTAAAGTTTATAATACAGAGAAATTCATGTTATACATAATAAAAAGTAAAATTTCATTAATGTAGATAAATTCACCTGTAACAGTTTTAAAAATATAAGTTTTATTACAATAGATAAACTTACCTAAAATATCATAGAAAAAATTTTATAACGCAGATAAATTCATGTTACATATAATAAAACATTTGAATATCTTGATCTAGTATAAAATACGAGTTTTTGAATTTTTCAATACTGAAAAACTGAGCGCGAAAAAGAGAATTATTTTGAGATCTCAAACCAAAATTTTGAAAGATGGAGAATATTGATATAAAATTGAAAACCTTTGCATGACAGAACACATGCCTATGGTAACTGAAATTAAGTCACACTGAAGGATAATTAGGTAATTAAAAAAACTGTCAAGCTTAGTTTGAACTATATCACACAAAAAATTTTCATACGTGTCCTTAACGACACAAATACTATATGGTAGGGCCTACTGGCCAAAAATGTACTCCTGGGAGTACGGTTCCCCAATTTTAGCATGAAATATGTTAGAATATAATATATGGTTAATTGTAAATCGTATTCCGAAAGATGTCTTAAATTTTAATTTGTACCCGTAAAGATAAAACAATATTAAATTACATCCTCAAAGATATAAATTTGTAGTAATGCACACCTAAAGTTAACAACCGTCAGTTTGCCGTTTAAAACTAGTTGGGTAAGTTACACTTAGATCCCCTCAAGTTTGTCACTTAATCATTTGAACCCCTCACATTTAGAATATTACTTCTACACCTCCTAATGTTTGTGCATATGTACCACATAACCCTTTGTCGTTGATATCTGTTAATATAGTCGTTAAAAATATGGTTTCATCCTAATAAAAAATTATAATTTTCATACGACCCTTTATTTTGTGGGCCCGTTATACTCTAAAGTTCAAAATAAAGCTTATTATTTGAATGTCAAATATAATACGTGTATTTATATACTATTATTTATATCCAATGCAATACATCACTTGAATAGAATTATTTGGATGCCCAATTGGGAGAACATTTTTAGTCATATTTGGATTCTCAGGGGATGTAGGTGTAATATTTCAAATGTGAGAGGTTTAGGTGGTTAAGTGACAAACATGAGGGAGTCTACTCAGTCTAGGTATAACTTATCCATTTAGTTTTAAATTGCTAATTGATGGTTATTGGCTTAAGGTACGCATTGATACAGATTTATATCTTTGAGGGCGTAAATTAAAATTTATATCTTTGATAATGCAAATTGAGATTCGAACAATCTTTCAATGTACAATTTGTGATTAACTCTATAATGTATTCACCCTAAATTGTTTTTTATGCTAATTAGGAAAGATTTGAAGATAAAAGACATACATTAACGCGTATCTGGACAAGATACACAGCATACACAACCACATAAAGTATGAATTATCCAGATAATGCAGGAATACACAATTTTTGCTGAGTTTGAATGATTTAGTGTTGTGGAACGACCATCACTTGCACCTCACAAAGCCATTCAACTCTTGCAACGACAGAACATATGAGCAGACAGATAGAACAATGACAAAAAAAGGTCATCACCCATGCCAAATTATTTTGTGGAAAATGCGATAAGTTACATAATTCTTTATGTATCATTTTGCTATAAACTGAAGTCTGATTTTCCTGAGTGCTGCAAGAACATATTTGATGTAGATCCTCTCCTCTGGGTATTCTACACAACAATCCAAAGCCAACTCCATGATGGATGATACACACTGGAGCTTTGCTACTAAGTCCGGCTCACCGAGTGCTATCAAGTTGGCATCTATAACCTGGCTAATTGAATTTGGCAGTGACTCATTTATCCAACCCTTCAAACTCAAATCCTCACCAAATATTTCATCAGTTGGCTTCTTTCTCGAAAACGTTTCCATTAACACAAGGCCATAGCTGTAAACATCACACTGTGTGGATACTAATCCTTCCGATCCATATTCTGCATCCATTGATCAAGAGTATTGCATGTTGGTAAGGAAAGGATAACATATCATAGAATTCAACTAGTCTTTGAGCTGAGAGAAATAAAAAAAAAAAAAAAGACCACAAAAAGAAAGAATATGTAAAATGTAAACTAAAAGTTAAAAGCATCACCTGGTGCAATATACCCAATTGTTCCAAGGGTCTTGGTTAGGACAAGACTCTCTTCCACTCCAAATAACTTTGCGATGCCAAAATCATTCAAGTGTTCGACCATATCTTTATCCAACAAGACATTGCTGGGCTTCAAATCACAATGAGCGACAGGTGTTACATAGCCGTCGTGGAGATATTCCAATGCACATGCCACATCTATCATTATGTCTAATCTCTGCATAATGTCCAAGTAATAGTTGTGAGAATACAACCACTTTTCAAGGCTCCCATTAGGCATGTACTCGAGCACTAAAGCTTTGAAATCAAGATTAGAGCAACTGCTAATGACTTTGGTTAGATTTCGGTGACAAAGGTTGCGTAATACTTCACATTCGGTATCAAAACTCTTGAATACACCTTCTAAATTTGCAAATTGAATACCTTAATAGCTGATGGCGTGAATCTAGGCGAATGAGCTATGGAACAGGATTATTTGGTATGAACGATCTGGATGGAGCTAAGTATGGTATCTGAGCTACAAGGCTCTTGTTTGATAATGCAATATGATGCTTAGGGGATTTGGTAAAGGGGGGTGACAACAAGACAAGATTATAGTGGTTCACCGGCCTGAGCTCGGCTAGTCCACTCTGCAATGGAATCTCTGGCTCCTCTCTTTCTTATTGATCAAGTTGAACGTATTACAGTAGAGAAATGGGGATTTGGGATCAGGGTCTTTTGTGGCTCTCCCCCCCTTTTTATAGCCTCTTGCTTACCTCTAATCCGAATCTGCTTCCTATAATGATGGGATCTTCCCTCATCTCTCCCTCTCCAATCCCAGAGTTACCTCAAATCCAAATGGCCGGCTTGTGCGGTTTCCATCTCGAGATCTTTGCCTTCTTCCGTGGAATCCCCCTTTGTTTTAGGAGAAGATCTTGGTTGGTTACAGGTTTTACGCCTCGGTTCCAGCTTGATTCCTTTTGTGATGGTATCTGCTGTCATCTTGTTGTCCCTTATCCCGTGTCTCCAGCTGGGAGCTCTAACGCCGGCTGGATGAGCTCAGACCACGGCTGGATGAGCTCAGCGTGTATTAACTGAGCTCCCTAGTTGAGCTCACTTTCTGAGCTCGTGTCTGGAGTTTATTTTAGGTATCATCAGTTGCCCCCCAGCCCTTGCTCTGAGTTAGCTTAGGTAAGGGCTGAACTGTTCTCAACTCGAGCTAGATCTGCACATGGTCTCCCTTGGCTTCTCACGTGGTTGACGATTTTTGACGGTTTGCAGCAATCATGACTCCCCTCGATTCCCGCGCCCGTCTCAGCCCACGTCTTTCAAGCTTTAAATGCCCAAAACGGCTACCTGAACCGTTTCTTTACACTATTCATCTTCTCCGTTTGCTCTTCGTCTCCATTCTTCTTGCGATTTCGGGCCGCCTTTCTTGAACTTTTCTGATTTCTTGTTTGAAGCCGAATTCCTAGTTCTCGTCTTGACGATTCGCAGCGCCTCCTTCCTTCGATATTGCTCCAGGATTCTGTTCGCCGCTATTCCTGAGTTAGGTACGTCCTTTGCTCCTTTCACTCCCTCCTTTGCTCTGGATCCCTCGAATTCGAGGTGGTTGCTGCATTTTTTGGCCTTTCGGTTCTTTTATTTTTGGAATCGTGATCATTGCCTAGCCCCACTTCCCCACTTCGTAGATTGGGGCTCTATAGTTCACATCCTTGCCGTTGGGAGTTACTGTGTTGACCCAAGGGTCATTAGAGAGTGCTTGACCAGTGTCCCCTTCCTTTATCGCTCTTTTAATCTTTTTTTTTCTCTTCCCACCATCTCAGCCTCTTCTGGAGCCACTCGCTCCTCTGTTTCACTCTTAGGGAATAGGTCAGCTGAAGAAGATGCTGAATTAGGGGAAGTAGGCGACGAGATAGACAATTTCCCTGGGGTAGATGTCGTTGATTCTGGGGTCAATACCGAGGAGCTTCCCTCAACATCTTCCCCCCTGCCCCCTAAGTCTGATAAAGGCAAAGGCAAGGTCAGTGGAGTTGGGATTTCTGATGTCTCAACGTACTTAGGAGCTGCCTATAAGCTAGCCGAGCAGGTGGCCCCTAGCAAGCTCAGCCTCTTCTTGTTAAATGTTTTGCGTGCTCGCTATAGGTTCCCTGAAGGCGTTGAGCTCTTGAGTCCAGACAGTTTTACTCCCTACGTCGCCCGGGTTAATAAGAGGGTCTGTTTTTTTGAGGCTGCCTTCGATAATGGCCTTCGTTTTCCTATACACCCCTTTTTCAAGACCATTCTGCAGTACTTCCACGTGTGCCCCTCTCAACTTTCTCCTAATTTCTGGGGTGTCTTAGCGGGTCTTCTGGTTATTTTCAAAGATTTAGACCTCGGGGTTCCTACCCTTCCTTTGTTCCTAGAGTTCTTCAATGTTAAACCGACCTCTGAAGGCTTCTTGTATGCCTCCAAACGTGCCAATGTTAGGCAGCTTATTTCCAACATTCCGACCTCCCACAAACACTGGAAGGAACATTTCTTTTTTGTCGGGGGCTCCAACTGGGAATACAATCCTGCTGACAGGTCGGATACTCTTGGTATTCCCAAGGCTTGGACTCCTCCGGACAACTTGGGTGAGTCCTTAAATTGGGTTAGTTGCGTTTCCCGTTTCGAGGGCCATGAGCTCCTAACTCTGCTCTGCCTTTGTGTTTTCTAGGTACTCGTCTCAAGCTCAGTACTGAGGAACAAGAGGCGAGGGAGATATTGGCAAAGTGCACCCCAAGAAGGTATTCCGAGCTCATTCTGCCTTGGGTTTTGGCGGACAGAGGGTTCAGCCTCCCTGAGGTAGAGATCGAGGCTCCTCTTCCAATTTCTGTGGCCAGACCTGAAGGAGCTACTGGTAACCCCCCTTTCCTAAGGGTTCCTTTACCTTACTTTCTATTTCTCTTTATCTAACTGTTCTAGCTCAGATCTTCCAGGATCTTCCACTATGAAGCTTAACCCTGAGGAGATCCAGGCCAAGGTGAATAAATTGTCAAAGAGTGGCAGAGGCAACAAGCGAAAGGCCCATGTTGGTTCTGGGAGTAGCTCTGCTCCTCAGGCCAAAGTTCAAAAAGTGGGGGAACCAACTTCTTCTTCAGCTGTTGAAGGTCTGGCTCATCCTCCTAGCACTTCTGAGATTGTGAAGACCCCCCCTTCTCCAAAAGCCCAGCCTATCACAGCGGGAGGACAGACCTCTCCTTCCTCGTCAGAGATTGAGAAGGCTTTGGATGTGATCCCGCATATCCGACCTGGTAGTTTCAAGTATAACTCTTCAGGGAAGATTATTAAGACACCACTGCTGGGTCCTGAGAGCAAGAAGGGGAGGCTACCCGACATGAAGGAAGATGAGGATTCCTTTTTTGAAAACACGGAGCTTGCTGCAGGGGTTGTTTCCTCTATTCTTCCTGAGTCTGATGTCAAGAGGGCTGCCACTATGGAGCTTGAAGAGTCCATCGCATCAGCTCTTCAGGGAGCAGCTACTGTAAGTTTTGTTATTCTCGGGCATCTATTTGACCTTATGGCGTAGCCGTTTATAGCTTACCTATTTACCTTCGTCTCTTTAGATGGCCATCCATGTAAAGGGCCTGCTGAGGAGAGTTCGGTCTTCCGAGTCTTCTGTTAAAGTTCTGAAGGCGTATGAGCTCAAGGTTGCGGAACAATCTTTTGAGAATGAGGATCTCAAAAACCAAGTGAAAGACCTCACTGAACAGCTGCAGAAGCAATCCTCGGATCTCAAAGGTTTCAAAGCAGCTAAGTTCAAGGCTGAGGAGGGAGAAAAGAAGGCTCGCGACGAGCTAAGGATTGTGGGGGATGAGCTGAAGCACAAAACTGAGCTCTGGGCTAAGGCTAACCAGGATGCTTTCGACGCCCGCAACTCTCTTGAATTCACAAAGAGAGAATATGACACCATTTGCGAGGCCAATCAGATTCTCCGCAAGGAGCTCAAGGAGAAGAGTGATTTAATAGCTGAGCTGACTGATGAAGCTACCACCCAATGGGCCTCTGGATGGATTGCTTTTCAGCGCAAGGCTTCCAAGAATTTTCCTGACCTGGATTTCAATTTTCCTATCCCAACAGAAGGGGAATTGGAAGAAACTGACTCTGATGGTGAGGAAGATACCTCAGTTCTTCCTCCTGAAGCTCCGTCCCAGGATGTATCTGTTCCTCCCTTGATTGTTCGTGCTGCGTCCTTCTCCGCTGACCTGGTGACCGAAGCTCTTGAACAAGGATCATTACTAGATAGGGCGGAGGCTCCTGGGGTCAGCGTTCCTGGCGATTCTACTCCTCCAGCTTCGGGATCCTTGCC
The DNA here is from genome assembly GCA_951799425.1 of Ilex aquifolium. Lineage (NCBI taxonomy): Eukaryota > Viridiplantae > Streptophyta > Magnoliopsida > Aquifoliales > Aquifoliaceae > Ilex > Ilex aquifolium. The sequence continues at coordinate 17,408,952 of OX637407.1, read as the reverse complement.
CCCTGAGCTCCTGACTTCTGCTACTCCTGTTGAGGCTGCATCCGCCGAGCTGCAGGATCTTCTGTCCACTCCCCCTCCAGAAACTTAGGATTTTCTAGCTGTAATCTCTTTTCTTTGTAATAAATTTTTTTTTTTTTTTTTTTTTTTTTTTGAGATATGACTTTGTCTTGGGCTAGGACTTTGTGTTGCTTTGCATGTATATACCTTCAAGTTTCGATTTCGAACTGCACACTTACTTGTTTTGTTTTATATATACCTTCACTTGTCTTGCTTTATATACTCCCCTTCCCTCTTTGCTTTGAGGGGTGTTGTGCCCTTCTTAAAGCAAAAGTACTTGATTTGAAGAGTACAGAAGACTTGGTGTTATGCTCAGATGGCTTCTCCTGAGCTGTTGAGCTAGGTAGTTGGTATCTTAGGGATCCCTTCCCTTTTCTCCTTCATTCTGAGCCACACAGCTTGGTATTGTGAACTGGCGAGTTCCTACTGGGTTACATGGCTTGAGTTGGCGACCTTAGGAATTCTTACTGAGCTATATGGCCTTTTTTGGTACTTTAAAGTTCTTACTGAGCTTCGGGGCTCTTCTGTCTGAACTTAAAAGGTCTTTCTGAGCTTCGGGGCTCCTTTTGTGAACTTTCTTCTGTGTTTTCTTTTTCTTGTACCTCCCTTACCCCCCTTGCTTTGAGAAGTGCCTCAGTCCTCCTTCAAGCGAGGCTATGGGCTTCATGAGCTGCTAGGTTCTTTTGATCATCTGGGGAACCCGTTAGGAACTTTTCTACTCTGATGTGAGCAGGGCTCTTGGAACTGCAGGTCTCCAAGACTTGCTATATAGGTGCTCTGTTTTTGACCGGGCTGAGCTCAGACATGAAGAATGTTCTGCTAGGGTGGGGTCAGAATTTTCTTCAGTTGTTTTGAGCGCGATAGGAGGGTTAATCTTGCGCTGATTCCTTTTCCCGCCTTTTTCCCAACCGTTTTCCATAACCATAACCACCTTTATTAATTAAGAAACCAAAAAGGCAGCCGACTCCCTTTCGCGTGGCTCTTGGTTTCCTAAATACTTACAACCTTCTTTAAGTCTCCTATCTTTTGCTAAGTTTCTTTCCTCTCTTGCGAAAAAATATTCTTGAGTTTCTTCTTGATTCTTCGTGGTTCCCCTCTGTTTTCTTTGTAAGCTTTAATGGCTGCCCCCACTTCTTCTCTGTTCCAGGAACGGACTTCCTTCGGGATCGAATGGAAGTGGCATTGCCGCTATTTGACCCCATCGAACCTGAATCCTTTTGATTTGGAAATCATCAAGAAACATTTTTTTCCTGATCTTGACTTGTCTTTGCGAATCCCTACTCCCGACGAGCCCTGTAACTACCTTCCTCGAGGGGAAGTCTGCTTTTTTGAAGGTGCCATGGATATGGGACTTCGCCTTCCCATTCATCCGGCCATAGGGCGAGTTCTTGCCTACTACGACCTATGCCCTTCTCGCCTTTCCCCCCGAGGATGGGCCGCTATGGTGTGCTTCTTCCTGTTCTGGCGCTTACATGGCGCTGGCAGGTTCCCCTATGTTTCCGAGTTTCTGTACTTCTTCGAGATAGAGGAAGACGATGCCCCCTGTTTCAGCTTCTTCCGTTGGAGGGATTTTAGGTTACGTCCTTTGGTTTTGGGCCTTCCCTCCAATCCTGAAGGATGGTCTAAACGTTTCTTTTTTGCTTCTGGTGAGTCTTGGCGGTCTACTGAAGATCGTTGCCGTGAAGCTAGGATTCCCCGGTCCTGAAAGAGCTTTTCTCGTATTGGTAGGTTTGAGATGAGCTCTCTTGAGTATGTAATTTTCTTGAAGGTATATTCTTATTACATTCTTGTTACCCAGGTCCACCTGATTTGGATGTGCCAGAGACGGTGATCATTGACGAGATGCTACTGGTGGAGTCTAGGACTTACTCTGAGTTCATGACAAGTGCAAACCTCTACTTGCTTGGGGCCGAGGCCACTGAGTATGAATTTTCCTTCGTTCCCTATCCTTCCTGGACTTCTTTCTCTGATTCTGACGAGAAAGAGGGTTCTGACGAGGATGGGGACACTGGTGCTAGCTCAAAGAGGCGTAGGAGGGAGGGCTCTTTTTCCCCTGACTCTCTGTCCACTATCTTTCTTACCCTAGCAGGCCAAAAGCTTCTTGATTCACTCCATAAGGCTGAGAAAGAAAGAGATGAGTTGAAGGAGGAGAATGCTCGCCTGAAGGAGGAAGTGGCCGAGCTGAAGTCACAACTTGAGAAGCACTAGGAGCTCTGCCCCCATGTATTCTCTTATTTTCTCGAGCGATGTTAAACTGTGACTTTCCTTATATTTTTCTGGACATTTGTAGTGTCGGATACTCTGAATACCAGATCTTTTATTTTTGAATATGCACCTCTTTATGAGCTGAGGAGCTCATTCCGAACTCTGTAAGGTTATTTTAGCACGCTCTTCCTGTTCAGAACACGAACGTGGATGGAAAACAGAAGATCATGTTTGCACTGCCCTTAGTTCCTGACTGATTCCGCTGGTCGAACCTCGAACGTTGATGGAAAACAGAAGATCATGTTTGCACTGACCTTAATTCCTAACTGATTTCATAGTTGATCCCTGCTGTATCGAACATATTGGTGTCTTCGAGTACGTAGGCAGTGCACAAGGACTACTAGTCGTGGGGAAAAGACTGTTGGTGTCTCCGAGAAGAGACCATCTTTGAATTTTATTAGCTTAGAGGCTTGTCGCTTGTGTACGAGCTGATGAGCTCGTCTTGTGCTTTATAAGCTGAGAAGCTTATCGTTTGTTTATGAGCTGGAGAGCTCATCTGAATTTTATAAGCTGAGAAGCTTATCGTTTGTTTATGAGCTGAAGAGCTCATCTGGAATTTTATAAGCTGAGAAGCTTATCGTTTGTTTATGAGCTGAAGAGCTCATCTGGAATTTTATAAGCTGAGAAGTTTATCGTTAGCTGTAGAGCTTATTGCACATTCCTTTACTTTGGAAACCATATAAGGGTGAATAAAAGACTCGTTTATTCTTATTAAAACAGCTCTATTACAAGTAACACTTACTGAAAGAACTTCTTAAGGTGTTCGGCATTCCAAGAGTGTGGTAGGACCTTCCCCTCCTCTGTTTGCAACTCATAGTTCCCTGGTCTGATTACCCTTGATACGATATAGGGTCCTTCCCAGTTGGGTCCCAACTTCCCATGCGTGGGATCCTTCCTTGCAAGCAGAAGCCTCATAAGTACCAAGTCTCCAGCCTTGAAACTTCTGTGTCTTACCTTCCTGTCGTAGTATCTTGTAGTTTTCCTTTGGTAAATTCAGACACGATGCAGAGCTCTTTCTCTCTTTTCATCCAAGAGATCGAGGTTTAATAAAAGAGACCCATCATTGTGTTCGGCATCTGCAAATTCCACCCTTGGTGATTGGAGCCCCACCTCAACAGGGGCTACTGCTTCGGTTCCAAAGGCCAAAGCAAAGGGGGTTTCCTGAGTTGCTGACCTGACGGTGGTCCTGTAGGCCCACAATACCTCAGGGATGTACTCCACCCACTTGCCTTTTAGGTTTACTAATTTGGTCTTCAGAGTTGTCTTTATGGTTCTGATTGTGACCTCTGCTTGCCCATTGGATTGAGGATGTGCAAGAGCTGAGAAATAGTTCTTTATCCCAAGCTCAGCACAAAAGCTCTTAAACTTTGAGTTGTCAAACTGTTTCCCATTGTCAGACACAACTGCTCTGGGAACCCCAAATCTGCAAACTATCGACTTCCAAACAAAGTTTTGGACTTTTTGTTCGGTGATTGTTGCCAAAGGTTCGACCTCTGCCCACTTGGTGAAGTAATCCACCCCTATAATAGCAAACTTGCATTGTCCCACACCGGTCGGAAGGGGTCCAAGAATATCCAAACCCCACTGTTGGAAGGGCCATGGGCTTACCACCGAGGTTAGCAGCTCAGGTGGACAGTGGGAAACATTGGTGTGTTCCTGGCAAACCTTGCACTTTTTTACTAAATCGGTGGCATCTTTGAGCATGGTTGGACAATAATATCCTTGTCTCAGTACTTTTCCTGCTAAGGCCCGAGCTCCTATGTGATTGCCACATATCCCTTCATGCACTTCTCTGAGTATATAGTTGGCATCTTCATCTCCCACGCACTTAAGGAGAGGCGTTGAGAATCCTTGTTTGTAGAGATTTCCTTGCAACAAGGAAAACCTGGCTGACCTGGTCCTCAGCTTGGATGCCTCCTTGGCATCGCTTGGCAGAGTCCCACTCTGCAGGTACCCTATGATGGGGTCCATCCAGCTCGGCTGAGCTTCGACTGATAGTATGTCTTCATCTTCGATACTTACTGAAGGCTCTGGGAGGTGCTCTACTGGTATTAGCCTATCCAGGTCTTCTTGTGAGGCGGTTGCTAACCTCGCCAGCGCGTCCGCTCGTGCGTTCTCTGCTCTGGGCACGTGCCTGACCTTAACCTGCACAAACTTCTTCATTAGTTCTCGTACCTTTCTGAGGTAAAGGATCATTTTTTCACATCTCGCTTCGTAGGACTCCTCTATCTGCTTCACTACCAGTTGAGAGTCACTGCAGATCTCCAGCTGCTTTGCTTCCATAGAATAAGCAAGATTGAGTCCAGCGATGACAGCTTCATATTCTACCTCGTTATTTGAAGCCTTGAACCCAAACCTAAGGGCATACTCGACATCTATTCCTTCTGGAGAGGTCAAGATCATTCCTGCACCGCTTCCCTGAGCATTGGCAGCTCCATCTACTGAAAGCCTCCATATGGGGAGGTCTGGTATTAAATCTGTGGTCTCCATAGGCGCTGCTGCTGTGAACTCTGCAATGAAATCCGCCAAAATTTACCCTTTGATCGCAGTTCTTGGCTTATATCTGATATCAAACTCACTGAGCTCTATGGCCCATTTAACCAACCTCCCCGAGGACTCTGGCTTATGCAACACTTGCTTCAATGGCTGATCTGTTGGAACCTCGATAGTATGAGCCTGGAAATAGGGCCTAAGTCTCCTGGCTGTTGTAACCAATGCTAGAACGAGTTTTTCCATCTTTGGATATCTCTCCTCTGCCCCCCTCAGAGCTCTGCTACAGTAGTAGACTGGTTGCTGAGTTCTGTCTCGTTCCCTAACCAGCGCTGCGCTTGTTGAAAAATCTGAAACTGCTAGGTAGAGAGTAAGGACTTCCCCTTCTAAAGGGCTCACCAAAACAGGAGGGGAGCTCATATAATTTTTCAGGGCTTCGAACGCTTCTTCACACTTGGTATCCCACTGGAATGCCTTCTTTAAGATCTGAAAGAATGGCTGGCACTTATCGCTAGACCTTGATACAAAACGGCTCAAAGCAGCTATCCTGCCTGTCAAGCGTTGCACCTCCCTTGTGTTGGATGGTGATTGCATTTCCACCATTGCCCTAACCTTCTCTGGGTTAGCTTCAATCCCTCTGCTGCTAACTATAAAACCCAGGAATTTCCCTGCCGAGACTCCAAATGCGCATTTCGCAGGGTTGAGCTTCATTCTGTACTCCCTTAGAATCTGGAATGATTCGGCTAGGTGTTCGATGTGGAGCTCTGCCTTTAATGACTTTACTAACATGTCATCGATGTAAACTTCCATGGATGCTCCTATTTGTTTTTGGAACATCCTATTTACCAGCCGCTGGTAAGTGGCTCCAGCGTTCTTTAATCCAAAAGGCATGACCCGATAACAGTATGTTCCCTGTTCAGTTACAAAGTAGGTCTTCTCCTGGTCATTGGGATCCATCCTAATCTGGTTATAACCTGAGAAGGCGTCCATGAAGCTAAGCAGCTCGTGTCCAGCTGTGGCATCCACTATTAAGTCGATCCGAGGTAAGGGAAAACTATCCTTGGGGCATGCTCGGTTGAGATCAGTGAAGTCGATGCACAGTCGCCATTTGCCATTGGTTTTCTTGACGAGGACCACATTCGCCAACCAGGTAGGGTAGTCAACTTCCCTGATGGCCTTGGCATGGAGGAGCTTGCTGACCTCCTCATTAATTGCTCTTTGCCTTTCGGAGGCAAAGCTCCTCATCTTCTGTTTGACGGGCTTGCAAGTTGGGTCCACGCTTAGCTTATGGGTAATAACCGAAAGGTCAATTCCTTCCATGTCTTCTTGTTTCCAAGCAAACACTCATATATTCTCCTTTAGGAACTGGATGAGGAGACCTTTGAGCTCAGCGTTCAGTCTGGAACCCACATAAACGAGGTGTTCTAGCTTCCCATCAAGCTGAATTGGTTCCAGCTCTTTTGAGGGCATTGGTCTTGTCTCCATTTCATCTTTCATGTCGAGTTCATCCAATTGGATGTTCTCAACCTCCTTCCTCTTTACAGAAGCCATGTAGCATTCTCTTGCTACACGATGGTCTGCTCGGACTGCTCCGATTTCATTTTCTGTGGGGAATTTGACGATCAGGTGATAGGCCGACGGGATTGCCTTCATGGAATTAAGGGATGGTCTACCAAGCAAGATGTTGTATGCAGAAGGTGCATCGACCACTAGGAATTTTACGGTTGTGGTGGCCTGGCAAGGTGGGTCCCCTAGGGTGAGCACGAGTTGGATCGAGCCCAGGGGGATCACCTTTTCCCCGGAGAATCCCAGCAAGTGAGTGTTTACAGGTTCAAGTCTCTCCCTCCCTATGTTCATCTTGTCGAATGCAGGTGCGAAAATGATATCCGCCGAGCTCCCGTTATCGATTAGAACCCGATGAATGGTTCTATTAGCCACCACAGCTCGCACCACCAATGGATCATCATGAGGGTACTGGCGTCCCTCCAAATCAGCATCTGAAAAAGTGATAGCTGTATCTAAGCGTGGTGCTTTGGATACAGCGTATACTTCAAGAGTTTCTTCGGCTCTGATCCGTCGGAGGTGTGCTTTCCTGGCTGAGCTGGATTCTCCGCCTCCCGCGAACCCTCCAGATATCACTCTAATCTCACCTAGAGGCTGCTGATGTGGCGCAGGTGCCTGCTGTTGGGGTGGTGGAGGTGGAAGAGCTCGGTTCTGGTTGTCATGAGCTACGAAGCGACGTAACTGACCTCGCTGGATCAAGAACTCGATTTCCTTCTTTAGCTGAATGCAGTAATCAGTGTGGTGTCCGTGATCTCTGTGGTACTCGCAGTACTTCGTGGGGTCTCTCTTGGCCGGATCTGCCTTCATTCGAGGTGGCCATCTTAAGAACTTCTCGTTTTGGACCTCATACAGAACTTGTGACACAGTGGCAGTGAGTGGGGTGAATCGCTGAGGTCCGTATCTGGGCTGTAATTCAGGCTACATGGGGCCCAGGCGATCTCTAACATTTCCTCTTCTCTTTGGCGAACGGTCCCTATCCCTTCTTGGAGACCTCTCTCGCCCTTTTTTCCTTCCTGGGACTCCGGTCCCTTCTCTTCTCTTCTTTTTCCTTTTCCTTTCGTGAGGATGTCCCCCCTACTTTGGAAAGGAGTGCCTCTTCACCATTTATATACTTCTCTGCCTTGGCTAACACCTCAGCCATACTTGCCTGAGGGTTCTTCGATACAGAGAACATTAGATCCTTTGATTGCACTCCCAACCCTGCAATAAAGGCAGTGATGGCAAATTTTTCGTCGGGAACGTCTACTCTCAGAGTCTCCGAGTTGAACCTTTGGACATAAGACCTCAGGTTTTCTTGGGGCCCCTGTTTCATATTCAGTAGGTGGTAGCTCGGCTTTCTGTATATCCGGGCTCCTATAAAGTGAGATACGAAAGCTATGGAGAGCTCTTTAAAGGATGAGATCGAGGCTGGTGGGAGCCTGTGAAACCAGGCTAGGGCGGAGCCTTTCAGTGTGATGGCAAAAGCTCTGTAACGTACAGGATCCTGGTATCCATGCAGCTCCATCTGGTTCTTGTAAGTGTTGAGATGATCTACGAGATCTTTTGTTCCGTCAAAGACCTCTATTTGTGGCATCCTGAACTTTGGTGGGAGAGGAAAGTGCAGCACTCCAGTGGTGAATGGGGACTCGGTTTGTTGTACCAAGACGTCCATCGTAACTGGAGCCTTACTCTTTACAGCCTCCTTCATGTGGCTGAGCTCTTGCTGGATGTCCTTGAAACGCTGCTCCCAGTGTTGCTCCCTCATGTCTTGCGGGTAAGGGAAAAAATCGTCCCTCTCACCCCCATCGTTCTGACTTTGCACTTCCTCGTTGTCGCCATTCCTTGGGGGTAGGTAAGGAACGTGTCCCCTAGTCTGGCTGTTTTCTCCTCCTTCGTTGACCTCTCTAGGGGGGTCCCAGTGTCGTTATTCCCTATGTGGGGGATTAATCTGGCCTTCTTGGGCCGGTCGTGCCTCCTGTGGGCGCTGTATGAGCTTTGAGAGCTCTGCATTTTCCCTTAGCAAGCATTGGTTGACGAGGCGAAGGGCCTCCATCTCGTTATTAATGGGGGAATTAGCCTCTTGGGCGTTCCCGAGTTGTCTACCGTTGGTAGCTTCCTGCTGATCTTGCATTCGAGGTAGGTTTGTTTGACTTCTGCTCATGTTTCGAGTTGTTACCATCCGTCACTGAGGGATCAGCTTATTTGTAATAGGAACAGTCGTTCCCACAGACGGCGCCAAACTGATGGCGTGAATCTACGCGAATGAGCTATGGAACAGGATTATTTGGTATGAACGATCTGGATGGAGCTAAGTATGGTATCTGAGCTGCAAGACTCTTGTTTGATAATGCAATATGATGCTTAGGGGATTTGGGAAAGGAGGGTGACAACAAGACAAGATTATAGTGGTTCACCGGCCTGAGCTCGGCTAGTCCACTCTGCAATGGAATCTCTGGCTCCTCTCTTTCTTATTGATCAAGTTGAACGTATTACAGTAGAGAAATGGGGATTTGGGATCAGGGTCTTTTGTGGCTCTCCCCCCCTTTTTATAGCCTCTTGCTTACCTCTAATCCGAATCTGCTTCCTATAATGATGGGATCTTCCCTCATCTCTCCCTCTCCAATCCCGGAGTTACCTCAAATCCAAATGGCCGGCTTGTGCGGTTTCCATCTCTAGATCTTTGCCTTCTTCCGTGGAATCCCCCTTTGTTTTAGGAGAAGATCTTGGTTGGTTACAGGTTTTACGCCTCGGTTCCAGCTTGATTCCTTTTGTGATGGTATCTGCTGTTATCTTGTTGTCCCTTATCCCGTGTCTCCAGCTGGGAGCTCTAACGCCGGCTGGATGAGCTCAGCGTGTATTAACTGAGCTCCCTAGCTGAGCTCACTTTCTGAGCTCGTGTCTGGAGTTTATTTTAGGTATCATCAATAGCCAAAAGCATCCCATCAGCAAGTACTCCTTTATACACCGAGCCAAAACTTCCGATTCCAAGCAAGTTGCTTTCACTATACTCGTCAGTTGCTCTTTGAAGTTCATAGTATGAAATTCTTTGGTTCATTATTTTGGGTAAAAGATCAGATTGGCTCGGCATGTGATTCCTCCTTCGGCCTCTTATCAGTACTAATGCGACGATCAAGGCAATAACTACTGATGCAATCCCCAACAAGATAAATATGATTAAAAGCACTCTTTTTTTCTTTGATCTATGGATAAAATTAGTATCACATAGTGGGAATTGTAGCTGAGGGGCACCACAAAATGCTTCATTTGACATAAAGATTCCCTGGTGAAGTTTGTGAAAGGACCTCTAGTGGGGATCTCTCCTCTTAATCTATTGAAAGAAACGTTGAAGTATGTAAGATATAGGAGTGCCTCTAATGATTTTGGTATCCCACCAGAAAGATTATTTTGAGACAGATCCAAGGATTCCAAGCTTACCAGCTTACTAAATGACTCAGGAATAGATCCTTGTAATCTATTATGCTCCAAAGAGAGTTCCTTTAAGTTTTGCAAACCTCCAATTGTGCTAGGAATATCACCTGAGAGTTGATTCATCGATAGATTTATAACCGTTGCAACCTTTAGACTTCCAATTCCTGGAGATACATAACCAGTTAAGGAATTTGAGGCTACGCCAAACTCCAAAAGATCTTTGAGGTTCCACAGGCTTTCAGGTATGCCAGAATTTAGTTTGTTTGAACTTAAATGGAGATATCTTAGAGAAGTGATATTCCCTAAGCATGCAGGGATTGAAGCTGAGAGCTTGTTTCTGCTCAAAACTAAGACATTCAAGTACTTTAAACTACGAATGTCATTTGGAATGGATCCTCCTAGTCTATTGTCTCGAAGATATAATTCTTGAAGCTTCAATAATCCTTCAACTGTGGTTGGCAGTAAGCCGGTCAAGTCATTTCCATCTAGAGCTAATTGTCGCAAATTGCTCAAGTTACCAATGTCATCAGGAATGTTTCCCTTGATTTTACAACTTGACGCACCGAAAACTTGGAGAGCAAATGAGAAATTCCCCATGGAAGCTGGAAGTATGCAATTTAGAGGATTATAAGACACCTCTAATATTTCCAGATGTTGGCAATTTGCCAAGGAAGTAAAGAAGCTCAGTTCCGAGGATGAAGATTCAGCTGTCAAATTGTTATATCCCAAGTTTAGAAGCTCGAGGAGTCTTAAACTACCAAGTGAGTTTGGCACTGGACCAGTGAATCTGTTGAAAATGAGTTCAAAACGAACAAGTTTAGAAGCATTAGAGATCGAGCTACGGATAACTCCACTAAGAGTATTGTTCCCAAGAAGAAGATCTTCAAGATTGGGTAGTCCATGGCCTATATTTGATGGAAGATTTCCAGACAAGTGATTATTCACAAAAGAAATGACCTGCACGGTCGATATATTAAAGATCGTTGCTGGAATGTGACCTCTTAAATTGTTGAATTCCATGACTAATATCACCAAATTACGAAGGTTACCAATCTCCGGGGATATTTCACCTGCCAAAACGTAAAACCACAACCATGAAGTCAATCTTTGAGGACTTCTGCAAAGTTGTAAAATTTGTGAACGATGATACCGTTTAGACTAATAGGATAGAAGACTTATTTTTCAGTACTGTGTCGAAATTTACTACAAAATAAGGGTAAGGTTAGAATCGATCTAATAATTAAAAATGGGTTGGTGCGTTGTGAAAGTGAATAAAATCATACCAATGAGCACAAAGACATATTAAAAATGATGTTATAAGCGTAAGATTACATGATTAGCAGTGAGGCCAGCATCCTCTGTAAATAACATCTCCAAAGTACTAAGATTACCCATCTCTCGGGGAATTTCTCCTGCACAGGAATTTTCAAATATATGCACAAGGATTAATGTTTACATAAAGAATTCATGTTCTAAAAGGATCAGATTTATATATAGGGAAAACCAGGGGCGTGGAGAGCCAGAAATTTTGTCCTAAGTGGGCACTCTAACTACAAGTGTTAATTTTTTTTTTTTTGCAATCAATAAAACTGAATAACATATTTAAATTTATTAAATGATCTGTGCTATTTAAATATTTATTAAATAGAAAAGGGTCAAATGTTGATTTACATACCGTATAAAAATAAAAAAGAAATTACTTAGAACCTTTTACAAAAAATGAGGCAAATTGTAACTCTTTATAATCGACCCCGACGAACTTTCACACTTTGAATTAAATTATTTGATAATTTCATTATCAATGCTATAGAAAAAAGTTTTCTGTATATAAATAATTAAACTATGAGTGATCCATCATTGATCATTCATTTGATTATGCAACTTAGTATTCACAATCTTCATAGCTTAAAAAAGTGCAAAATAAGCTCAACATGTCAAAAACTTATCTATATATATTTGTAACGTATTCGAAGGGTGTGCCGAAGTTCATAATCATTCAACTATAGGCCTATGTTAATTGATAGGACAAGAAAATGGTAGGGCGGGTAGGCATATTAACATATATCTAAACATTAATTGAATATATATATATATATATATTATAGTACAATACAATTCAAATCTCAAAAAAAAAAAAATGACTTTTACTTTTCGCGGTTGAGATGTCTTTAAATTTTACTTTAAAGTTAATCCAACGGCTAATATTAACTCCCCAAATTTAGGCCTCTAATGGTGTGTTTAAGGTAACTTTTTAAAATTACTTATAAAACTTATAATTTTTCGTAAATACTTCACAAAAAAAATAATGTTTAGAACCATCCCACCACCACCTCTACCCCCCCACCCCCCCTCCCCAACTACCACCACCACCACCTCCTTTGCCACAACAACAGTCACCACCGTCGCCGCCATCACTATCACCACTGTTGCCACACCACCACACCCACCACTACCACCACCCCCACGGCCCCACCATCACCATCGTTGCCGCCACCCAATCACCACCACCACTCTAACCACCACCACCACCACCCCACCACCACTACCACCACTACCGCCTCCACGCCACCCCCACTACCACCGTCATTGCCTGACCACCACCGCCGTTGCCCCACTACCGCCATTGCTCCACCTCCACCCCCACCCTACCCCTACTACCCCACCACCACTACCACTATCGCCACCCACCTCTATTACTATCACCCACCACCATCGTCATCTCATTCTTATATTTATTACCAGTACTACCATCATCCCACTAACACATTCGCCCACCGTCATCACCTACCACCACCAATGTTGTCCACCACCACCCACTACCACAACCCACCACCACTCGTTGTTGCCTACCATCGCTGCCAGTCACTGCCACCCACCCCTACCACCACCCGTCATCGCCCACCACTGCCGCCAACCACTGTCACCCACCTTCACCACACCTACCACTACCATAACCACCGTCATTCATCACCACTCATCACACTGTCGCCTAGAAGCACCCGTCCTCTCCCACCACCATAACCCACCACCGCCACTTACTACTTAAATTAATAGTAAGTGATCAAACCTTTAGTAAAATTTTATGAAAGTATAACGGAGTTTCACTTTTTTTTTTCAAAACACAAGTTTGTAACTTTACCCAAAATTACTGCATAAATAGCAATGCTATTGAGACCTAATTTAGAAACCTAATGCATTGTGGCCACAAGATTTGCAATGAATCCCATCATTGAATGAAGATCACAACACATTAAGCTCTTAGGAACAACTAAGAATATTTTGTATGAAATGAAAGAGCTTGCAAGCAATAGAGTACCTTCATAGGCATAAATAAAATAAAAATAAATGGCATAATCCTACCTTGAAGATTATTGCTGCCAACGTATAACTCCTTAAGCATAGAGAAATTGCCCATCTCTCTTGGTAAAGGTCCACTGAAATTATTGTATGACAACGACGCAATTTGAAGCTGTGAGCATTCAAATAAGCTCGATAGAATTTGGCCCCTGAACTGGTTATCAGTTAGATAAATCTCTTCAAGCCTTGGGAGATGAGAGCAAATGTGCCTTGGAAGATTACCAGACATGCTATTATTTGTTAAACCAATAGATTCCAAGGATGAAATGTTTAACATGGTGTGTGGAATAGAACCCACAAGCAGGTTTTCCTGCATTTCTAAAATTCTTAGGTTTTCAAGATTACCGATCCCCTCTGGAATCCTTCCTTGTAGAAGATTAACCTGTACATTCAAGATCTCTAACTTTGATATGTTACAAAGGGAAGGTGGAATAGTACCTGTACAACTGTTATTTGCAAGAAGCAAATATTGCAGTTTAGGTAAGAGACCTAACTGTGATGGAAGCTCTCCGCTGAAGCTGTTGTAGCTGAAACTCATGAATCTCAATCTCCGCAAATAGCCCAACTCTTGAGGCATATTGCCATTGAAATTGTTTGTACTTATGTCTAGCTGAAGGAGAAAGGAGAGGTTGCCCAATTCTGGAGGAATGCTTCCTGTAAGACCCATGCCAGAAATATTCAGGACTATGACTCTTTGGTGGCGGGAGCTGCAAGTGACTCCAATCCAACTGCAAACAGAGGCAGCAGTGGACCAGTTGTTTGACAAGAGATCATCTGGGGCATGAGTAATATGGGTTTTCAAAGCAAGAAGTGCATATTGATCAGTAGTGATGTTGGGTGGTGTCGAAGTCAAACAAGCTATATCGCAGTGCGCCAGCCACACTACAGCCAAAAAGAGGAAGCTAGATATGTCCATGAGAAATGGAAGTTGGAATGAAAAATTTCAAGCCTCCCAAGCAAGAATGGGTACGAATCGTATAAATAGTGAAACCACAAATGAAAAAAAATTCTTATTGGATGGCGACACTGTTACATTGAATAGTTTATCGTATTGGGTGGGGGTGTTAGGCCTCAGTGGTAGACTTGCCGAGATCCACAAATTTCCAATGCTCACATCAGAGATTAGACGTCCTAAGTCTTCGAGTGCGATTGTGGGAGACAGGTTAACGATGGTGTTGTTTGTTTACCACAAACGACAAAATGTTTGACACCAAGCGGGTCATTTACTCCATGGAAATTGTGGAAGAGTTAGTGGTAAGCCCCAGTGTCCATTGTCTAACCCTAAGCTTGAATTCGACTACAGAACACGGCTTCAACGCTACTTCTAACCATTTTCTAACACAAATTCTTAGCTCTACCATAAGTTTGTTAAATTGAGATTTTATCCGTCATATTTTCCCTCATTGGTAGATCACTCGTACATGGTGAGTGAGTCTTTCGGTATAAAAGACCAAAAAGTCCTATTTTTCATGATAAGATATTAGAGGGTCTTATATCAATTTTATATTAGGACAATCAAACCCAACTTTTTTAGCATGATTTCACAAAAGTCCTAAATTTACGATTATTTCTTTTTGCGTCCAAGAGCATTTAATTGAAAAACATGTCGGTATATGAAAAATCATGAAATTTGAGAAAAAAGAAAAAAAAAAAAAACTTCTTACTGCAAGAAGTATCATTTGAATGCTAGTTTATTTCGTTAATGTGAGATTTAACAACAAAAATCATGTTGAATGTTGTTAAAAAAATTTGTTATGTTGCATTCAACTTTACTTGCCCAAAAAAAAATTAATATACTGATGCAAAAATGAGTCCAAATGCTTAAATGCCTAAAATGCTGTAGGTTTGAATAGCCTTTAAATTAGTCAAGGGACTTAGATAAAAGTAGTAAATTGAGAAAAAATTTAGTATTAGTCACCCCCTCTATAACTCATTTCAACATGTATCAGAGAGCAAGTTCCCTCTTACCGCCTAACAACCACTGTTAAGGGATCTAATTCAATATAACAATTAAATTAAGTTCCTAATTAGGTCTCCCAAATATTTCTATATAGCATTACTTATTCTTAGGTCTAGAGTCTACATAAATTAGCTTTAGTGACATAGAGGATGACGTAGCTTTAGTAGCTAGTAAGCAAGGACTATATGTGACGACTCATACCAATTGTTAAGATATTGTGCATTTTTTGTGTTCATACACTCACGATTTTGTTCCTCTGGAGCTTTACTAAAAAAAAAAAAAGCCTCTTGACAATTAAAGGTGAGCACACCACATATATAGCCTAGTCACTCCCTTCTCGAATCGATGTGAGATGCAACACATGAAGTTATAGCACCTCTTCACCTCGCAAGATTTTTTTTGGCTGGCTGCTACACTCCACCTCCTTAGAGGCCACGCGTCCTCACGAGGCCCAAGTGGGATCCACCCCCACGGGTTGTAGGAGAGTCCTATAACGATCTGTCCCAACTGTCAAGATATTGTCCACTTTGAATGCCCATACACTCTCACTATTTTGTTCGTCTGGGCTTTGCCCAAGAAAAGGCTTCTAGAGAATTAAGTGAGCACACCACATATAGAGCCTAGTCACTCTCCCTCCCGAATCGATGTAGAATGTATCACATAAAATTGTAGTACTTCCTCACCTCGTAATGCCTTTTGGCTGGCTACTGCACTATAGATTTCTCCTAAGGCTTAAAATGAAATCTAGCTCACTAGGTTTCAACAATTTGAGTGCACATGTCACTTTAGCTTTACTATTAGTAGAAGACTTATTTAGGGTGCAACTTGGGTGAGCCAACTCGAACTCAATCCAAAAAAAAAAAAATTAGAGCTTGGGTTGAGATTTTTAATACTTAGGTTGGGTCTGGGTCGAAAAATACTAACCCGAATTGAATTCGGACAGTACTCGGGTTGAGATATCAAGTTATACAAAGCATATATCAGATCTAAGAGACGAAGAGAGGGGATTAAGGTTTCAAAAACCATTATTGTCCTTTCGATATCTCAGATTTTTTAAGCTTTGAACCCTTTCGATTTCTTCTACGATTTTGGGCTGGTTCTCAAGCGATTTTGGGCTAGATGGTTCTTTTACTGAAGGATGCTACAGTGGTGGATAGAGAAGACTGATGATTTCAGGCTAGTTCTTCGCCTTGAGAGAGAGAGGAAAAAAAAAACATTGGGAGCGTTGGGTGCAGATGACCACAGAGATTAGGGTTGGGGTTAGGGATAAGGCTTAGGGTTTGGGTTTGAGTTTGTGTTAAAGAGAGGGGCAAAATAGTCTTTTTATTAAAATAGTTATGTCCGTCTAACAATTAAGGTCTCAGTGATTTTTAAAATGTGAGGGGGTGATCATGTAATAAAACCAAATGTCAAGGGGTGTGAATGTAATTTACCCATATATTTAAGAAGAAAGTAGAAACTCAAAAAAAAATTATATTTAAGCCTAATTAAGGAATAATTGTCTTTAAGACAAGATCATTTAAGGACAAAATTAAAATTAAAATTAAAGGTTAAAATTAATTATTAAAGTTCAAATGAATATAATTAAAAATTAAATTTATGCACATAATTAATTTAAGAAGATGAAAGGATATAAGAAGATTTTGCAATTAATTGAATAAAATAAAAAGAAATGAGAGGATATGATTGACTTTATATCAATAATCAAGGACAAAATAATCAAACAAATTTTTTTCACTTTTGTTGACATTTTAAAATAGTATAGATTGAGAATTCAACTTTCTAGTTGTAATATTAGATAAAGTAGCAATAATCACATGCCTGGAAGCACTCTGCAAGATAAAAAAATCGAGTATTGATCGCAAAATATTTTATAAGCAACTTATTTTTTATTTTTTTATTATGCAATTTAAAATTAAAGTAAATAGAGAGAAATAGTAGAGAGAAAAGAGAGAGGTATGTGTAGATAGTGAAGTTTTGACATTGAGTAGTGTGTTGATTGAGTTGTCTGACATTGTATAGAAATAATGTTTTTAAGCAAGTAAATAGATTTTGAAATTAATTTTGTACTATTGAATCAAAGTAGATTAAAATTAGGGGTAATAACACTTTTAGTCTCTAAAGTATATATTTTTTATCAGTTTAATCATTATTGTATCAATTTTATCAATTTGGTCTATAAAACATTCAATTTGTTGTTATACTTTTACAAATTAAAATTTTAACTTATGGCCCGTTTGGTAACGTTTTTGTTTTCTTGTTTTGAAAAGACAAGAAAACAGAGATAATTTTTGTATTTGTTTTGTGGTAAACACCGAAAATAGAAAACATGTTTGAAAGTCTTTAGGTGCTAAGATAACCCACTCACTCTCACACAGATACACACACACACACTGAAATTAGGCATACACACACAGAGAGACAAATCGCACACACACACATACACAGAAATCACACACGCACATACACACAAAAATCAGGCGCACACACACACACTAAAAATCACATAGAAATCTGGCATACACACACAGAAATCACACACACACACTGTAATCATGAAGAAAGAGGGTTTCAATGTGACAAAAAAAGTGGGATTAATCTTCGTCTGAGTTATGAGTTCTTCGTCTTCATCGTCTTCGTCAGAGGGATTGACCTTCGTCTTCATGGATTCGTTCTTCGTGAGATCGACCTTCGTCGTCTGTGTGAGTGAGAGAGAGAGAGAGAGAGAGAAGAGATGAGAGAGTGACGAAAAAAGAAAGAGGCAAAAGATTTTTATAGTAAGCACAAAAAAAACCTTATTTTCGTAGCTAATGGGATTCGAATAGGGGATCTCATTTACTATGGCCGTGGAGAGCGCGTGTTTCCTGTTTCCTTGTTTCCTAGAACATTTTTTTTTGTTCCTTGCTTTTGGGTCTTGTTCCGAAACAATTTTTTTTATATAAAACAGAAACACAAATTCAAACATGTTTTTATTTTTGTTTTGCCTAAAAAATAAAAATAAAAACACAAAACACAAAACAAAAACCCCAACCAAACAATCCATTAGTAACTGTAATATTAGACCCCTTAGTAAATGTAATATTACATAGATATTTACTAACAAGAGTCATGATATGTGACTAGATAATATTAGCGAAGAATACACGAAAAAGGGGACAAAATTAATTATCAGTCCTTATATATAATAGTAATGTCATTTGGACTCTTAATTTGGTCCAAAAATTTGGTCAGTCTAGCATTCCTGATGTTTATATATTATCTCCTAACAATGAGATGCTCTTTTTTTTTTTTTTTGCATAAAAAATTAAAATATAAAACATCTGAATTCAAGCCACACCAATAACACCTAACTTAATTAGCAGCAGTACAGTCCTGTGCAGGGGCCTCCCGAGAGGGAACATGAAGGGTGAATAGTACATGAATACAAAAAATGTGACCACAACTGGATTTCCAATTCTAATGCAACAATTAAGTTTTAGATACACAGGGCCATAGATGGTTTAATAGAAAGTGTGGCTCTTAATAGAGGACAATGGCAAAGTAGGATTTATCTTGTTGATGCACATAATGGGTTTATACAAATTCAATCAAGAGTGTGATGGTGTGTATGATAGTGTATGTGATGAGGATGCTTAATATAGTAAGAGACAAAGATTAGGTGGTTCAGTTTGGGTGACCTACTCCAATATGAATGACGACTGTGACCGAAGAATTTTATTACTCAAAGTGTGGTGTGTTGAGATGTGTGTGATCCTCCCATGTGTAGGCAGGGCTTAAAATTTATAGGCGAGTACAACTTCACAGTGCCTCAGAGGGAGTCTTAATTGAGGCGCTATTACGGGGAGCCTTGATTGAGGCATCACCTTTGTAATGGGGAGAGGGGTGAATCCGTGATGCCAGCGTAATGGGTGAAGTGGTTGAAGCTGGCGATGCGCACCTCGTTGATTGCGTTATATTATTCATTTCCTAAGATAGAGATCTTCACGTGCACTAGTGATAGATTGGATCTCTAAAGACGATGGACTTGACCCTTGCTGGCATACATATTTGATTTGGGCATAGTTTGGACCAGGCCCGCATCTTTGATTTGGGCCTAATTTGGGTTGAGCCCCCGTTTTTTATTTGGGCCGGGCTAGTCATTTGTGATCTAGGCCTAGCCCGTCCCATCTGACCGACTTTAAAAATAGTAGGACAAGACTTAATTGAGTTAAGTATAGGGGTGACAATTTTTGACACGACACGATAACTTGACACGAACACGACACGAATAAATGGGTTTGGGTTGACTATTTTTTAGTACAAACCCGTGTATGACACGACCCGTCAACGCGAAGTGTTAATGGGTCGTGTTCGGGTTCAACCCGCTTAACCCGAATTGACCCGTCAACACAAAGTTTTTAACTCGATGGAAATTGACATGACCTTTTCGTTGCATGTATGAGTTTTCATGTTCTGATGACTTATTTTTTCCATTACTTCTGATGTTTAATTTGTTTGTGCAATGTACGATTAGCATATTTAATTAGTATTATAGAAATAAAATATTAATTATTTGTAACTGTTTATCAAGTACTGACATAATTATTGTATAAAAAAGATATTATTGCTCATTATTATTATTATTATTATTACTATTAAGTTAATTTTTAGTTTGTAGAAAAAGTATGAGGAAAGATTCAATTAAGTGAAAATAAAATCTTAGCATTAAATTTTTATTCAAAATTTATGTGGGTCAACACGAATACGAACACGAACGTGACACGAAAATAAACAGGTCAACTCAACACGACACGATTAGTTAAATGGGTTGGGTTAGGGTTGACTAATGTTCGACACGACACGAACCCGACACAACACGACCCGATTGCCACCCTTAGTTAAGTATAGAATATATGTAAGGCAATGAAAAAGGGAGTGAGTCAGAGTTTTGGTTCGGAAATTATATTTGGCACTTGGGAGCCACTGTGTCTGCGATCTGGAGAGAAAGAAAGTGTAGAGGCAAAAAATAAGGTTTACCTCTGACAATATGAAGTTAGGAATTGTGATTTTTGATAATCTCTAAACTTGATCTCCCAGCCTCTCTTCCTGCAAAACGAGCAAACTGCCCAAGATCGAAGTGCTTCGATCGAAGGCACTCCGATGCTTAAGTCAGTAGATGAATGATATGTGTTTCACGAAGACAAGGAGAGTTCAGCGTACCTTTTCGCCTTGGTCTCGTGTTTCTTTTATAGCTTGCATTCCCCTTAGGGTTTCCGTTAATTCAGAGGCAAGGTGGCACACCTTTCTTTCTTTCAGTGTTTGAGTTTGGGAGGTTTCTGATTCTTCTCCAATAATTTCTCTGAATATCTTTATTCTCGCAGATCTCGTTTATCTGATTGCCTAAGTTTTAGGCAAATCTTTCTGTACCCACCGCCTTTGAGGAGGTCGGGATTTCTTAATGCCGAGCATCTCCACTGTTTGCCGAGTCGTTAACGAGCTTGGTTTGGCACAACCGACCTCTTCCCTTGCCGTGCCGATCTCACCCACGAACTCGGCTGGATTCAAGCCGAGCTATTCCATTGTACTGATGAAACACCTTGATAGCCTCGATGATTTCGACAACAGAGCTATCGCCTTGTATACCGAGCCTTTGATTAGCTCGGCTCGGATGCGGCACAACAGCGGATTCTTGATTCTTAAGCACGTGCTTAGTCTTTTCAACCTCACGTGAGCACATTTAATGCAAGGACACGTGTAACGTTGGGGTCTAACCCCTTCATTTGCCCCCAGAAAACGTCTGACAGACGTTTTTTCGCCTGTCAGCCGTTTTCCTTCTTAATCATTATTGCCTTGGGCTTTGTACCTCAGTTTTGGCGGCACATTCAGTGTATTCAATCTGTCTTTTGAAATTCTCTTCCTATATAAACCGCCTTTTTCTTTCTTTTCATACATTCTGCATTTCTCGCTTCACTCACTACCTCTCTTGCTTCTTCCTCATTCTATGTTTTCATCTTTGCGCGTCTTGTCTTCTCCAATGGCTCCTCTTCAATCTTCAGACAGCCCAGCCTTCAGGACCAAATACGACATCCCTGATGACGTGGAGATCCGGGTCGCTGGGAAGGACGAGCCTTTGATAGGCACGAGGGAATCAATCCCCATTCCCACTCGTGCTATCACTGAAGGGGGGGTGAGATTCCCTCTTGACCCCCTTCTGATTTGGGTATTGTCTGCTGCCAAACTGTGCCCCCTCCAGTGCTGCTTGAACTTTTTCAGGATCGTCATGGGGGCTGCTTCTTTGAACAAGATCTTGGGTCTGAGCCTTGGACTCTGGGAGATCCTCTACTGCTACATTCTAAAGGCAGCAGGGGATAGCTTCTATCTTTCTGTAAGGAAGAAGGACCGCTATCTAGTCACCCATCTTCCAGATTCCAACAAGGGCCATGAAAACGATATCGTGTTTGTATCTGGGAATTGGGAGTATGCTGCCGGAGCCGTTCCATCTTATCGTTGTCCCTATGAAGAGGGCATGCCAGGTATTTGATGTCCTGCTTTTCTTGGGTTAGTTTCTTTCCTTCTCACGTTCTTTCTAATTCTTGTCTTGATGTTGCTTTTGTGTAGGAGAGACTGTGAAGGGCAGAGTTCCCGAGACCTCTGTTAAGTTAGATCAACTTCAGAGGGTCTGGGATTTTAATGAGACCCTGTTTTGCCGGGTCGCTCATACACTGCTGGGTTACGTCCCGACCTATTCATCTTTTATCGCCGTGCCGAACCGACCCAATGCTACGCTTGCAGCGGATCGAGAGGCATTGCAATCTGCTCGGAAGAACACTCCGAGAGGAAAAAAGAGGGCTTCTGCAGCAGGCACTAGTCGCCGTGTGGCAAGAAGCTTCATGGATTTTTTGGATACGGTCGAGCCGATCATTCCTCCCGATCTCGAGGCGACTTACTCTGTGCCCCCAGTTGTTGAGGAAGCACTACCTCCCGAGCCAATTTCCGAGCTGTCAGTTCCCATTAATGAAGAACTTCCGAACATAAACCAAGAAACCATGGTTCAGCCTTCTGAAACTTCGACTCCTTTAGAAACTGTCCCTTCTGCACCAGAAACCAATGAAACCTCCGATGACGTCTTTGTCCTTGAAGTTGGCGAGGGCCCAGCTCCTAAGAGGCGAAGGACTGCCGAAGCCGAGCCGAGTCATCCAGCAACTCCCCCCTTCCGACCTGTTCTTAAAGCAAAAAAGAAGGAAATCACTGCCAAAGATTCTGCAATTGAAAATTTTAATGTCGCGGTTGGGCTTGCCAGAGGAGTAATCCTTCCTCGTGACCTTGCCATAAACGAGTCCTTGACTGATGAAGAGGTTTCTCGCTAAGCCATTCAGCATATGGTTCTAGTAAGTCCTTAGCGTATTTGCATGTTCTTCATTTTTCGAAAATATTTCCTAACTCTTTTCCTGTTTTGATTCCCAGGGTTTGCAGAAAGTGCACGAGGTCGGAGCTCGGATTGCCAGGAAGGATAAACTCATGAAAGATGCCATGCATGCCCGAGCCTCAGCCTTAGCAAAAAAGGAGAGTACGGACGAAGAGTACGCCAAGCTTTGTGAAGAGGTCAAAGTGCTTCAGGCTCAAAATCAAAGCCTGATTGACAAGGACCAAAAACTTGAGGCAGAGCTCGGCAAACAGAAAGATTCCGAGCACGAGTTAACCGTTGAACTTTCAAAGAGTCAGATCGAATACTCGGCTTTGCTGGAAGAATTTGAACTGTACAAGGCGGGTGAAGAAGAGAAGATCGATACTGCTTATAATGAAGGTGTGCAGAAGGCGGAGGATGATCTTCGATCTCAAATTCCTCAGATCAGAGATGCCTTCTTTGGCAAGGGATGGCGAGCTGCTTTGGTCGCTGCCGAGGTCAGCCCTTCTTCAGAGCTTTTCTCCAGACATTCTGCTCCGAGCTCCTCTCAACCACCTGCAAGTTGTTCTGTTTTTGCGATTTTCTTTGATGAATGCACAAATTATTATGTACTTTGTTTGATATTTTTGACGTTCCGACCTGCTCGGTTCTTTTTCGGAGAACTCGGCCACTCAACTAGGAAGTCAATACTTAGAAATACTTTGGTTGTTCAAAATTTTGTGGCCTGGTTTGGTCATGTCAATTAGTTCGGCCGTGATCCGAATTTCTAGAAGTTATGGCCTATTCGGCGCTTTCTTCATGGAGCTCGGCTCCAATTAGGAACTGTTTACTTGGTTGATTCTCTAGAAGTTATGGCCTGATCGGCACTTTCTTGCTAGAGTTCGGTTCCTTGTAGGAACCGTTTACTTGTTCGATTTTCTAGAAATTATGACCTGCTCGGCACTTTCTTAGTAGAGTTCGGTTCCCTGTAGGAACTGTTTACTTGTTCGATTCTCTAGAAGTTATGGCCTGCTCGGCACTTTCTTACTAGAGTTTGGTTCCCTGTAGGAACCGTCTACTTGTTCGATTCTCTAGAAGTTATGGCCTGCTCGGCACTTTCTTACTAGAGTTTGGTTCCCTGTAGGAACCGTCTACTTGTTCGATTCTCTAGAAGTTATGGCCTGCTCGGCACTTTCTTACTAGAGTTGGGTTCCCTGTAGGAACCGTCTACTTGTTCGATTCTCTAGAAGTTATGGCCTGCTCGGCACTTTCTTACTAGAGTTTGGTTCCCTGTAGGAACCGTCTACTTGTTCGGGTCTTCATCCCTGCCAAAGATACTTTAGTCAGGTCTTCGATGGTTCGCTCTGTAACTTCCTTCTCTGTTCCCAAAGGTACTTCAGGACATTCTTTGACAGCTACGTCATTGAGTTTGATCGGGCTGTCGGTAGTTAATTGCTATTTTCATCTTCTTCCACCGAGCTAAGTTCTCGGCACAGATCCTTTGCCTTTACCGAGGTCAAAAGACAGGTCCTGGAACTGACCTGGTCTCCACGAACGTTCACTATTCCATCAGCCGACGGGAATCTTAGCATCTGGTGGTACGTTGACGGCACGGCCCTCATCTCATGCAGCCATGATCGCCCCATTATCGCATTGTACACCGAGACTGTGTCTATTACCAGGAACTCGGTCATTATACATACTGGTCCTGTTTTTACAGGAAGCGTGATTTTCCCCTTAGGAAGTACTGTTTTACCGCTAAAGCCAATGAGTGGTGTGTTCAACGGCTTGAGATCTTGGTTCTTGAGGCCAAGTTTCTGGAACAAGTCCCAGTACATTATCTCTGAAGAACTCCCTGGATCGATCAGAACTCTTTTGACATCAAAGTTTGCGATCCGAAGGGTGACGACTAGGGCATCGTTATGAGGCTGGTGAACGCCGACCAAGTCCTGCTCGGAGAAACATATCGCCTCGGCTGATTCTTCTAATTTGATTCTTTTGTTGGTGACCTCCGGTGTCATTCTCAGCTCGTAAACCTCTCTTTCCTTTGCAGCCTTTTGAATGTAGGCCCGAGCAGAGTTGTTGGTGGACATCTGGGGGTTAGTTGCGGCGTGGATCACATCAATTACTCCTGCCGGGGTGTTGCGGTCCCCAGCTTGCTCTGTCCTTCCTTCGTCTGCCTTTCGCCCACTCTCAATGAACTCTGCGAGGTGCCCAGCCTGCACCAACTCTTCCAAATGCTGCTTCAAGTGTCGGCAGTTTTCTGTCTCATGGCCCACGTCCTTATGATATGAACACCTAAAATTAGGGTTCTTTTTAGAAAGGTCTCCCATCAGCTTGCTCGGCCATTTGAAAAAAGGCTTCTCTTTGATCTGTCCCAATATTTTGTAAATAGGCTCCTTGAACACTATGTTCACCCCTAGGAAGGATGACCTTTAGGGAAAGCCATCCTTTTCGGTCTTCCTTCCTCCTTCTCTGCTCGGCTCGGATTGCCTTTCTCTACCGAACTGCCTCCTATTCGGTTGCTCCTTCACCACTTCCCTTGTCAGGTCGTCATCGACCTTGGCGTATTTCTCAATTCTCGCCATGAGTTCTTCCAAGTCTGTTGCCGGCCTCCTGGTAAGCGACTGGTAGAGAGGATTCTCCTTTGGTAATCCCATTTTGAATGATGCAACTGCAATTTCAGGATTGCACCCCTCGACCTCGTTCATTGTCTCCCAGTATCGATGAGCGTATTCACGCAGTGTCTCGGTGCTGCTCTTTTTTAACGTGAGCAAGGCTCCAACATCTTTTGGCTGCTTGCTACTGGTGATGAACCGGGCCGTGAATTGCTCGGCTAACTGAGCCCAGCCATCAATTGTTCCCCTCGGCAGGCTGTCAAACCACTTCATGGCCGACTCTCCAAGGCTGCTAGGGAAGATAGTGCACAACAGCGGTTCGTTTCTTCTATGGACAGTCATCAGCTGTCTGAAGTGTCTAATATGGGAGGACAGATCTGTCTTTCCATCATACAGCCTGAAATTCGGGACGGTGAATTTTCCCGGGATTCGCCCCTTTTCAATCCATGCGGTGAATGGAGATGACTCCCATCCGTCTCCGTATTCCCCTGTTGCTCTCCTGGCTAGGTCCCTAGCCGACCTTTGCTCTTTCCTCCTCAAACGGCTGTTGAGCTCATCGTTAATATATTGTTTCCATGCGTCCACTTCGTAGACCCTCGGCCTCTTCGATTGATATCTTTCATCATCAGCTATCGCTGTACGGATAGGCTTCCTCTCAGGGCTCTCACGTCGGCCTTCTCTTGAGCGCTTCTCCTTTTTGGTCATCTCGTTTAGTCTGGCTTTTAGTCTGGCTTTCAACTCCTCGTTCTCCTTGATCAGATCCTTTTCCTTGGCGTACGACTTCTTGAAGAGATTGTCATGAGCATCCAAATGGTCCTGGAGTGATTGGATCAGCTTTGCTAATGAGCGGTTCTCCTCCTCAGCACCTTGGTCTTCAACGCCCGGGTTCCGACTTTTCGAAGGTTTGAAACTTGCAGAAGAAGCTTCGTCTCTTTCGGGGGTCCCAGATGGGTTTCTGACTGCATGTAACCTCCCGTTGCTGTCGATCGGAAAGTACGCAGGATTGGAATCGCCTAGGGGATGACTACCTCTTGGTGATCCAATTGCGCTTCTGAGTCTTGACATTGTAGCTTTTTGTTCGAAAGATTAAGATCTTTCCCACAGACGGCGCCAAAATGTAGAGGCAAAAAATAAGGTTTACCTCTGACAATATGAAGTTAGGAATTGTGATTTTTGATAATCTCTGAACTTGATCTCCCAGCCTCTCTTCCTGCAAAACGAGCAAACTGCCCAAGATCGAAGTGTTTCGATCGAAGGCACTCCGATGCTTAAGTCAGTAGATGAATGATATGTGTTTCACGAAGACAAGGAGAGTTCAGCGTACCTTTTCGCCTTGGTCTCGTGTTTCTTTTATAGCTTGCATTCCCCTTAGGGTTTCCGTTAATTCAGAGGCAAGGTGGCACACCTTCCTTTCTTTCAGTGTTTGAGTTTGGGAGGTTTCTGATTCTTCTCCAATAATTTCTCTGAATATCTTTATTCTCGCAGATCTCGTTTATCTGATTGCCTAAGTTTTAGGCAAATCTTTCTGTACCCACCGCCTTTGAGGAGGTCGGGATTTCTTAATGCCGAGCATCTCCACTGTTTGCCGAGCCGTTAACGAGCTTGGTTTGGCACAACCGACCTCTTCCCTTGCCGTGCCAATCTCACCCACGAACTCGGCTGGATTCAAGCCGAGCTATTCCATTGTACTGATGAAACACCTTGATAGCCTCGATGATTTCGACAACAGAGCTATCGCCTTGTATACCGAGCCTTTGATTAGCTCGGCTCGGATGCGGCACAACAGCGGATTCTTGATTCTTAAGCACGTGCTTAGTCTTTTCAACCTCACGTGAGCACATTTAATGGAAGGACACATGTAACGTTGGGGTCTAACCCCTTCAGAAAGGACGACGATTCAGAAATGAGTCTGTAGTCTGGTTATAGGTGTGATAAGTTAAAAATGGATTTGTTTGGTTGTGTTGAGGAATTTGTTTGAGTACTAGTGGAAGTGCTAGTCCTCTTATCATATTTCTTTTTGTTATTGCTTTGCTGTTCCCGTGTGTTTTGCTTGGGGGGTCATAGCAAATTGTTGATATGATTTCTGCGAACTCAATTGAAAGTGTCATTCGTTCATATGTTTCAATACAAATTTGTTTATTTACCTAAAAAAAATAATCCCCACTTAGCAAGCGTCACTGCAATCATGGTGTCGTAATCACAATAGAAAGTGAAAAAATAAAATCACGGTAGTTAAGAATTTTTATCATGACGAAAATTATATTTCATTGCAGATTTTATAAATTTTATTTTTATAAATTAAAACTAAAATTAAAATTAAAAATAAAAATAAAAATATTACTTTTCAACCTTTTCATTTCATTTCAAAATATAATAAATCAAAACGATGTCGTTTTGGGCCTTTAAAGAAAACCCTTTCCACCCAAAACAACGTCGTTTTGGGAAGCCCTAAACTAACTGCCCTTCCTTCTCTCTGCACTCTCTCTCCCTCAAAATGACTGAATGGTTTTCGCTGCCACACCCTTCTCTTGCTCCGACGTCTCTGAATACCCCCAGCCTCCTCCTTTTTCTATTTCTCTCTCTTTCCCTCCAAATATTGTTTTCGTTCGTCGAAGCTAAACCTTTCTCTATTAGCTATATATATCTCTCTCTCTCCCCCCGAGCAACCGAAAACAGAGCTATGCCGCAGTTACAACCACTGCCTGGTCTATCAGCCAACTCTCTCTCTCTCCACCTTTGGAACAATATCTCAACCGTTAGGTTTCAGATCATAGCAGCATTGAAGAACACTTTCAGATTTTCGAAAGATTTTGTGAAATCTATGATTTTATGAAGACTTCCAATGGAATTTATGTAGGTTTTCGAAGGGCTTCTGTGTCATCTATCTAAAAATTAGTGGACACACACATGATTTCACACACACAGAAAATCGAGCAGTTGGACTCTAGGGTTTCGACTCTCTCAAACAGCGACGATTCCAGAGATCCGAATTTGAACAATAAGCTCGTAATTTCTGTTCAATTACTTGTTTTTATTTGAGATTTTTTCAAGTAATTGCTTGATAGATTCAAAATTTTGATGTAAATTATTTTTATTGTTTGCATTTGTATATGCTGATTTACACTAGCAGAAACCCTTGTTTTCCACACTCACACAAAAAAAAAAAAAAAAAACAAATATTATCTGCGAAGTGAAGTGATTTGAGTGTTTTCATCTCTTCTATTTCAATATGTTCCCTATTTTGTCTATGCTAGTTATTCAGTTCGCTACAAATTAATTTGATGAGTTTCTTAAATGATTTGATAGATAACAAGTCCCAATTAGAAGACGATGAGCAATTTGCCAGAGCTCTATGGACTCATTCTTCAGCCTATACCTTTCCCATATTCAACTCGATTCAGGGACAAATAATGGTAACTGAAGTTCGCCACAGCCTCATGCTTGTGTGTGCTGGGCATTTAGAATATGAAACTCAATTTATTCATGGTTTTTGAGTTCCTGAACAACCAAAATATGATCGGAAAATGGTAATGGTTCCCAAAGTAGACTGTTCAATTGGTTATTAACTTGGAAGTTTAGCCTCATTTATTGCCTATAAGATTAATAGCTTATGGAATCTGCCAACTGCTTGTTTAATTGCTGTTTGCATCAATAGCATGTCAGTTGGTGGGTGTGCAGCTTGAGTACATGGTTTTTAGGGTCAGTGGTAAATTATTTCTATTGTTTCGGAATGATGTTTGTGGCAAACCAGTTTTAGGTACAATGCAATTCTCTCTCAGTAACTTCAATAGGTTTGTTGGATCACGTCCTGATTCTAATTTGCGCATCTTAGTTGTGAACATTAGGCCCTATCTATAGGTTGTACAACAGTATGCTCTTTGTGACAAGGTTTATATACTTTCACTTGACGGGTTGCTCCGATAGAATGATGCTTATACTTGTCAAGATGCATCTAATGTTAGAGTTATCCAAAATTTGTTGCAAGAATAAGCAGCAATATGGATGAGGTTTATTTTTAGCTTCCGTGGCTTGCGTTTATTTAATTCCCAGATCCACTTCTTAAGGAAGGCAAAAGAATTAAGGTTTCTTTTTCCTGCTTTGGACATTTTTGTTGTGGACTTGACTGTTTAGATCCATTTGGGAACGAAATGATATATTCTTGAATGCAAAATTTAAATAATATTTCAATAAAGTTGAATGCACAAAAGGCATCTATATATGAGAGAGAGTTTGTAATATATAGGATTCACAAAATATCATGAATCGTCCATCCTAAAAACTTTTATGCGTCACCAATGCTCATATAACATGCTTGCTAAGGTTTCAAGTTTTGCAGTCCATATTTCTTATCATCTTTCTTGTTTTCCTATGTTCATCTCTGATGTTACAAACAGCTGAAAGCAGCTCTTCTGAGGAAGAAGGGGAAGATGAAGATGCTGTGAAAGGAGAAGACGAGAGAAAATCCAAGACCAAGAAAGTGAAGCTTTTGAACGATGTGAAAGCTATATGGTTGCGGAATCCAAAGGAAGTGATTGTAGCTAAATATTTTGGGAAATTTGTGGATATAACTATTGGATATATTGAAGTCTTTGGTAAATGGTATAAGTTGTGTTTATGGGAAGTTATGTGTTAGTTATGTTATTGTGGTATTGGTATTGTGTATTTTGGTTGGTATTTGCTGTTAGTTATGTTAGTTGAAAACATGTGATATATATTAGTTGTCTTAGTTTTTGATAGGTATTACTGGTGTTTTCAATTGATTGAAAAGTCTCAAATTCTATTCGAATGTTTTTTTTTATGAAGAGTTATTTTTTTAAAAAAATAGTTCACTATTTTGGTGTAGTGTATAGACCTAGCTTGGTTTGGTTAAAATGGAATCTTGATTAATCTGTTAATGATTTCTATGTGTTCTTCAAAGAAAAGTTTTTTTAAACCTCATTGTATTATGAAAACATAGACTTGAGCCATTAATGAGACCCCACTTAAGCAATCCCTTTTACTATTAAAGAGGACAAGTTTTTGGAGGTTTTCCTCAAATCCATTCCCCCTGAAATCTTAATTCCATAACCCAATCTATTTTAAACATAATTTTCCAACCCAATCTTTTTTTGAAAACGTCATTGCAAATAACGCCTTCACCCTTAAAAACGTCATTTGCAATGACGATTTGAAGATTGAATTTTTTTTCATAAAACGTCATTTTTAATAACGTTTCTGAAGTCGTCATTTACAATAACGTTTTTTAGTCTGAAATTTTACGTGCCGCTAAAAAAAATAAGGGATAGAAAACGTCATTGCAAATGACGCTTTCTTCGTTTAAAATCCCACTGCCCTTTTCCCAAATCAGAAAAGCCCTAACCAAACCAAATATCTCAGTTACCCAAATCCGAAATCCCTCAACCCAAATCTGTCGGTACCCTCTCCACTCCTACCGACGACTTCCACTCAGGCGTAGGTAGGTAAATCCGACGAAGTGCACTCCTCCGGCGAAGATCACTCAGTCGACGAAGACCGTTCCAGCGACACCTTTCGCAAAAACGAAGATCCCCTTTCCCAATCAACCCAAATCCGAAATCCCCTTTCCCAATCAACCCAAATCTCTCGGTTACCCTGTTCAGTCCTCCGACGAAGTCCACTCAGGCGCAGGCAGCTAACCCCGACGAAGACCACTCCTCCGTAATATATCGGTTTGGGTTATTGTCGATACACATAATTAGGGTTCCTTGTCCCCATCCGCCGCTGGTTGTGCAATTAGTTGGAGTATAGGCTTGTCTGTTGGAATTTGATTTTGCGTACTTTAGTGCGGTGTTTGAATTTTTATTTGCCTGGTTAATGGTATATTTTTTTTTAGCAAAGATGTTGGGCCTGAGACTAGATATTGATAATCCAGTACCAGTTGTAATTTGTCTGATCTGCTTTTTGGTTTCAGTGACATGAAGAATTTGATTGGCGATTGCTTTTTAATGATGCTTATGAAGGTTTGGAAGTGTTAATATATGGTAATATATGATCTGAGACATTGTGGAATATGGATTTTTTTTTTTGAATCTGCAATGATGTAATTAAAACCCAAAAGTGCAACATATACCGCTGAATGTCCGACTGAATATAAATAGGAATTAGAGAATAGGATAATGAAAAATCTTAGTTGTTTACAATAGTGAGAATTAAGGATTGCCAATTTTCGGGATATATGTATTTTTTTCCCGGAAAGTGGGATAAAAATGTATTAAAATACTTTTTTTTTTTTGAAGAAAATTCAAATATTTCGCATTTGATGTCTTGACTGCACTCGTCTGCTTGTCAAATCAAGGAATATTAGCATGCAAATTTAGGTAATTGTGAGTAAATAATTTAGATTCCATTTAACAGCAACAAAGAGGCAAGATCTGTCACCAAAAAAAATAAGAAAAGAAAAATAAGGTAAGTGTGGGATCATGTTTGATATCCTCTTTCTTAAATGACCCGTCTGGAAAAAAATGTTCAAGTCTGGATGATAACTTCTCCAGAACATTTAACCAAGGGGACAAAAATCCTGTAATGCACTTGGTTGTGGTAATTTTTCTTATTAAGTTGCCAAGTTGCAAGTACATTTGAGTCTAAGTAATAACATTTTGGCTTGTTGCTCTATGACCAGTCCTTCGTATTTCCGGTGAATGTCTTATGCACTCCAGGAACAATAACCTTACAATTCACAAAAGGGTCACATTTTTTTCAAGTCTAGATGTAGGACTAGAAACTCGAGCACATGGATTTGAGTTTCAAAGTTGTAACGAACTCACAAAAACAATGAATATTCCTTAGTCACCTAATTTGGAGATGATAAACATATTTGATGGAGTTTACTGACGGGTGGAAGTTGGAGTGCCGGGTATGTCAAAACATGGGGAGTTAAGGCAATTTCTAGATCCAGTGCATGCCTAATCATTTAATGGAATTTAAAGAATTGACAGAGTTACAGTTATTTGCTTCATGTACTTATGTTGTTCTATCTTATATTAATGTGAATTGCCCTTTTTTGTATAAATAATTATTTTCATTGAATATCTGAGGTCACAACTGATCTTGCTTCATTCTTTGTTTGCAGCTTTAAGTGAACCTATAGACATGTAAGTGACTAATGTGGGTGGCGACAGATATAGTGAATGGATTGATGAATTTGAACGGGTCAACAACCTTGGCGATGACGGTGCTTAGGAGGGCAGGCTAGGTGTTTGGAAATTCTGGTTTTGCAATGGAAGCATGCGCTAGAAAGGTTGAATGTATTGTTACTATGTATTCCACCTACTGGTGAGTCTCATGCTGAAGAAGGAAGAGTTGATTGTAAATATGACATATACAAGACATTTTATTTGATTGATAGATTGTAATTGACAGATATGCTTTCTGTGTTAGCAAGTTCTCTATTTTTATTTTAGATTGTAATTTTCTTTTGCCTATTCTTCAGATTCATGTTCATGTTTGGTTTAAAGAGTTTTACATTGGTTGTCTGTCAGTTATTTAACGCAACCCTCATCTTTTATTCGGACTTGGGACTAGTTGTGTTCAAAAGTACATAGGCGGAGTTAGTTAAAGGAAAAATGTAACAAAAAAGAGGAATATAAGGAGATATAAGACAAAGTAACAAATAGGTTTCTAAGTACTTGTGATTATAACTTCACTAACTAATGACTCTTAGTAACATTTTTTGACCAAAGTTGCTGGTGATCGACCATGTAAGAAAAAGATTATACAAAGACAACATCAAACTGTGAGGTTGAATCTCCACACTTTTGTAGGTCAACTATAAATGTTCGATGAACTTATAACATAAATTTGAAATACATAAATTTTTTAGCATATACAAAACAAATTTCTAAAAAAAAAACGTTTTAAAAAGCGTCATTTAAAGTGACATTTTTAAAAATATACTGAGTTTATGAAATAAAATTTTAGGGCCAACTGGGTTTAGGGAAAAGTTCCTCCAGATTGAGATGCTTTTATGATATGGGAAGTGAGATTATAATATTGAGATTTTTTATAGCATCTTAGTAAAGCACGGGTTTACATACTTTTTGATATAAAAGTGAGCTTTCAAAACACGCATTTAAGTTTTTTTATTAAATATATGTTTTACAAATATGTTTTTATATTGAAAAATATGAAATTAAATTATGCTTTTATGACTTTTATTTTCAATTATAAAATAATTTCATATTTATTATGAAATGGGAATTAAATTCTAAAATTTATTATTATTATTTTTTGTCTGGTGAATCATGATGTGAGACATAAGGTGGAGTTATTAGCTTTTATAAAATTTATTACATTTGGAGACTTTTGGCTAACACAACAACGTCATTATTGTAAAAGGCTAAGGGGTAAAAAAACATAAAAAACAAAATAAAGGGGCAAAAAACGTCATTGCAAATGACGTTTTCTTCCCCTTTATTTTTTTTAACGTATGTTAAGCGGCGTTTAAAATTCCAGTGTAAAAAACGTCATTATAAATGACGACTTCAAAAACGTCATTGAAAATGACGTT
Organism: Ilex aquifolium; assembly: GCA_951799425.1. NCBI lineage: Eukaryota > Viridiplantae > Streptophyta > Magnoliopsida > Aquifoliales > Aquifoliaceae > Ilex > Ilex aquifolium. The sequence continues at coordinate 17,375,347 of OX637407.1, read as the reverse complement.
TTATGAAAAAAAATTCAATCTTCAAATCGTCATTGCAAATGACGTTTTTAATGGTGAAGACGTCATTTGCAATGACGTTTTTAAAAAACGACTGGGTTTAGGAATTATGTTTAAAACAGACTGGGTTATGGAATTAAGATTTCAGGGGGAATGGGTTTGTCTAATTTCAAAGGAGCTAAGTGCTTAAATATGTGTTCACATAGCTCTCACATTGGTAATCATACCATTTTCCAATCGATATACTTCAAAAAGAGCCACCCCCAAAAGAAGGGGGAGATTTGGTGCAGGTACTCATTTTTTAATTTTTTAGGATAATGATTCAACGCTCACCTTTTAAGGCTATAAAGACAAAAATATAAGACACAAATAATCTTAATGGTTTACGCGCGCATACAGTTGTCTCTAGTTAAAGAGGTTTTTCCAAAACTCAATCCCCCTCAAAACTTAATTCCTCAATCCAGTCAGTTTTAAATTTATTTCTCAAACCCAATTTTTTTTTAAAAACGTCATTTGAAATGACGCCTTCAGATGTAAAAATGTCATTTTGAATGACGATTTTAGGTTGAAATTTTTTTATTAAAAACGTCATTGCAAAAATGACGTTTTTAAAATCGTCATTTGTAATAACGTTTTTAAAATCGTAATTTGTAATGACGTTTTTTAACATGTAATTTTAAACGGGCCTAACAGACGTTAAAAAAATTAAAAGAGATGAAAACGTCATTTGCGACGACGATTTTAACGTTATATCACCCCCTTAAAAATTCCAAAATCACAGCCTAGGTTAAAAATATTCAAAAAATTTCACCTCTCTTCCTCCACAAACGACTGACCTCTCCTCCTCCACCAAACACCGAGATCCAGCCTCTTCTCCGACGAGGTCCAACCATTCAACGGCTCTTCTCCGACGAGCTCCACTGAGTCAGCGACTTGAGATCTAGCCTCTTCTCCGACGAGCTCCAGCGAGTCAGCGACTTGAGATCTAGCCTCTTCATCGATCGAGATCCAGCCACGAAGTCAGCCACCGAGATCCTGCCTTTTCATCCTGAGAGTCAGCGATTTTGCCCCAAATCGATACAGAACACCGGGTATGTTATTATCAGACTTGAATAACTCAATTTTGACATGATATATTCATTTAATTTAAGAAAAAAATGTCTGATTTAACTGTGGTTGTTTCCAATTCAGAAAAAAAAAAAAAAATTGTAGTGGTATTGTTTGTCATTGTAACCTGATTCTGCTGCCCATGTTACAAGTATACATCTATCTTGTGTGAAAAATTCAGTCCAATACAGTTTTTGTAGCTGCTGCAAAACATGTACAAACCAGTCCCGTAAACCCGGTGCAGTAATGCTAGAATGAATCATAGGATTATCAAAAATGATACTACAAAAGGTGTGCACTATTTAGCAATAAAAGAACATAATGTAAATTTTTTTACACCTGCTCTTTGATGGTTACCTTACTAAGGTTTGCGAGCGTCAATTGTGATGGTTTTGATTGGCATGGCGATTAAATTACACAAAAATATAATAAAGACAAAGAGCTAGCTTGGAACATGAAGGTTCAAGAGCCAAAGAAAATGAGAGAGAAGTTTTTCTTTCTTACTAAATCAAAAGCAGGACAAAGTAAATTTTAAATGCACCAAACTTCTTATCTTTTTTGCCGCACCAAGGAAGGAGAAGTAGAATGAAGGTTATGGCCAATTCCCTGTCCAGTGGCATATTATTAAAGAAGTACCTAATAGCCAATTCCGCCATATTCTTCTTGAAAATAATAAAAACAAGTCTGTTACTCACAGCCGAGACTCTCAAGAGGTATTATTGAATTAGAATATATTTTCTTTTTTCCAACTGCTGCTAATTTTATTATATTATCTTTTATTTGTTTATTATTCTCTTTCAAATTGGAACACTCTTTTAATTTTTGGGCATATTTAGCTTGATTGTTTGATTACCTATTGTCAGTTAAGCTCTGCAATTCTGGTAGACGTTACTTGATGTAATATGGTGGAATTCTGTATTTTATACTTCTGAAAATGTTGAGACACTTTGTTTATTGTTCTAGGCTTTTAATTTAAATAACGGCTGAAGTAAGGTCAGTGATACATAGATCGTCTCTCAATCAAATGTTAGTATCCTTCATATGAGCTAGGCTCCTTTGGATTTATGTATAAGTGTTCCTAGATCTGCATTACATCCTCGAAAATTCAGTCAATTCATTTGGTTGAGAAACTTGGTGGTTTGTGATGGAATGTAAGAAATTGGTAGAAGCTATAGTGATAAAGAAGCTAACCTTTTTAGGTGTATTATTGTTGACTTGGATTTTGGGGGTTTAGTTCCCCTCTATTGTTAATTTTGTTTTGTGAATGCCAGAGAACTTGTTTGCCTGGTTTGGTTTTTTGGGTTGTGAAATTATTATATGATCTGAGCTATGATTCATCATTTGATGGTTCCATGTTGCTCTTTTTTTCCTTATATTCAGTTTTTACAAGTTATATCTATATCATTTGGTGGCAGCACAGTACAAATACAAAAGTACTTTTATCGATGTTAAAGTTGATACTGAATCAAATGTGGGTTGTCGCTACCTTGGTCTTCAAAATTCAAACTGAATTGTGCTTGTTTCCACTATAGGCATTTTGTCTTATCCCACTGTTTTGGCAGATCTCAACTACTTTAACTTGCACTGATCTAATTCCCTCGACGAAGACTACTTTAATTTGCCTGTTGATCATACATTGTTAAAGCAAATTCTTTTTCTTATTTTTTTGCGGGGTAATGCATTTGTTGTTTAGGTTTTGATCGACTACGGATGGTTTGTTGTGATACTTGGTTATACCATGGCGTATTTCTTGGTCTTTTAGTTTCATTCTTTCCATTTTCCTCGTCATTTTGGGATATGCACATTTCTTTTCAGGGACCTCTTAGCTGGGATTCATACAAAACTTGTTAATTGCTTATTACTTCCTTTTGATAGTCGCAAGGGATTCCAGCTGAGGCTTTTTGAATGGATCCTGCAAATGTTTGGTTTTGATTTTGGTGGTAGTCTAAACTGACTGTTTCTTCGCCAAAAGGAAAGAATCAACATCGATGTGTTATTTGGTATGTCTAAAACATCAAAAAAAATCATCTTCAAATATGCAACACTGGTTGTGTTGATTTAAACATGTCACAAGACGGGTTAATTATTGGTTTTGTTTTGTTTTTTTGGTCATTATTATTTTACACTCACAGAAATTCGACATTAAGCATTTTGTTTCGCTTTGTGTAACTTCCAACTAAAGGAATTGAAGTTTCTGATAACACCAACTAATACATAAGGGCAATATTAATTTGAATACCTTATTACTGCCATGTGTTTGGAGTAATGTTTTCGGAGAGATACCATATCATCAATGACACTTAATATCACAAATCAATTATAAAACATCATGTAAACTTGGTGAATTCCCACTTTTTTAACTTGTGAGTTATTGTAGTTAGTAGTTACCGAAAGTTATTGAAATAGTGAGATCCACCAAGTCTATGCCGCAATATCATTATTACATTTAATCTTTTCTCCTCAACCCCTATCTTTAATGATTTGGTGCTCCAATTGCAAGTTAAGCTTCCTAACATATTCCCATGTACCACAACTTTCCAAGCTGAAGGTTTACAATGAATAAGCAATTGATCTAAAAATCAATCATTCATAGAACAGAGACTACTCTAAGATAGTAAAATGTAAAGTTCTGAACAATGTCATGAGTTTTACATAGAAAATGGTTAAACCCAACATTGCAACTGTTACGGTGGACCAAAGTTCAATGGTCCTTTAGTAATGGACTTGATCAAAAGGGTGAGACAACGATTTATCAACTACCAAAAGTGAGATTAACATGCTAAACATACCCAGAAGTATACATCATGCTAAACATACCCAGCAGTATCCTAGTAACACACTCTTAATACTTTAGAAACCAACAGAACCATATACATTTCCTCCATCACCTACTAACAGTCCATATATAGATGACACTGGACAATCGCTATGACAAGATTCTTCAAAAAAATGATGCATAACAAGCGGGAAAAAAAATGAACTTAGATTGAATTATTGATTAAAAAAAAAACTTCATATATTTATATTCAACCACTGAGGAAATTAGGAATGGCAGTGAAATGAAATCATCCCTCAGTTTTACATAGCATTTAGAATGAGCCTATGTTTTCTCTTAAAGCATTTGCATTGGACTTCTGCCATTGAGCAAACAAGATCACTTAGAATTTCAAGAAAAGAATTTATCTGAGATTTGGTCGTAATTACCTTTTTGACTCCAATTTTGGATGCATAAAAGGAAAAGGGAAGGGGAGGGGAGGGAATGTCGATAAGTTTATAATACAAGATGAGAAATTATTTAATGAACATGTTTCCCAACGAATTAACCATATCACACTCTGAAATTCCACAAACTTTCTTTTCATCTCGTGTATAGGCAAAAATTACCTTACGAACATAAATTTTAACTTGCCAACTTTAATAATGAAAGTGTTCAAAAAACTTTAATAATGAACCCTTACTTGCAACGGATAATCACTGGAACAGGTTTCAAAGCTTTTGGTCCATTTCTGATGCCTCTTTTGTGGGGAGAAACCTGCAAGTTAAATGGAGTCTCATTAATCGCTTGCATGCATTCGACAATACACCACTAACAGAGATCCATACAGCAGGGTTCTGTAATAGACGATATTATTGTGCCAAATGCAATCAAGGACCAAGACCAAAATCAATGTGCCAAGTACAGACCAAAATCAATGAACGAACTGGGTTTTTTTTCCCTTTCAAATGATTTGCTCAATCTGCATGATAAAAAAAAAAAAAGGAAGATATCTCAATTAATTATCTCCGTCGAGACTTATTTACCCTATTTCTCCTCTCGTCAAACCCACATTTTCTTCCAATCTCATTTTCGGCAGCCGATAGAAAAAACTTGCAGAACAGGTCAGTGTCTTATTCACCTGTTTACATATATTTGTTTATCCATGTATGCTTGCACTTTGTCTTGTGAGGGAAAGTCGAAGTTCTCAATAACTGGGAAAAAAATTAATTTTGCCATACCTTTCATAGTTCATGGTGGGTGGCTTTCCGGCGAAGCGGTGTTAATTAACGAGAAAGCTTTCTATTTTTTAAAATAATGTATTCTTGAATACCATTCCATATTAATTTGACAGAAACCAAACATAGTCCTGGGAATGGATAGTAATTCCCATACAAGATTACTGACGATAACCAAACAATCCATAAAAGATTCCAATGATATCTAAACCCCAGCCATTTCTATTCCCATTTCCACACAAGGTTACCGCCAACCAAATGGAACCAAACAATCCAAAGATTTTTTCCTCGCGTTGGCGTTAAAGCATATAGAACATTATGAGGAAAGACTCTAAAACTTAAAAGGATACAAATTTAACACTAGATGAGGATGTTGAGATTGAGATTTAGGCCAAAATCGATTTTGGGCAAAATCGATTTACTCTGGAATGGAGAATGGACATACTCACTGGTGGAGGCTGTGCTCACTGCTCAGTCGGTGGTGGAGGCTGTGCTCACTGCTCAGTCACTGAGTCGCTGGTGGAGCTGTGGATTAAGCTGAGGGCGGCCCAACATATTTGGGGGCCCTAGGCAAAAATTCCAAATTAGGCCCTATTAATATATTTTATAATAATATAAATAATTGTCAACAATTAAATTATTTAATTTTTTTTTGTTTTTCTTTTTTGAGATTTCAAAAATATTAATTGAATTTTTAGTCTCAAGTTTTATACATTAAAATTCAATTAACAAACGTCGAATCCTCGACCAAATGTAATTAAGTTAATTTTCTATTAAAGATAATGAGAAAGAGAATGAAAATTTAAACTAACTAATAAAATAAATTTTTTCATAAAGAATGTAAAAGTTAAAATTTGTGTAAGTTAAATGGTATTGGAATATGTGAAACATATTTTAATATTGCAGAGAACCAAAGAAATGTTTTAATTGAGAAATTTTAGCAAGACAACTATGGTTATAATTAATTTCAGATAGTGAGATACTTCTACTCACTCTATTTTATAGTCATTTTTATATGCTTTAAAAAAATAATTAAGTAAAAATCTATCCTAAATTTGAAGTAACCTCAAATTTAATCTAAAAAAATATAAAATTATAATTTACAACTATTAGTTGATTGACAATGAATTACACAGTTTTTTTTTTTTGATAATAAGATAGAAAAATATTTTATTAGACGATAACACATATTTTTCATATACCATAAACATTGGACAAAGATAAAACACATCATCTCAAACTTTAGGGCCTTAAATATTTTTGTAAGAAATTCTAAAAATTTTACAATACTATTAGTTGTATTTAATCTAAGGACCTAATTTTAAACTTATTTTTTTTGTGGTTTTTCTTACTAATTTAAAGGTCAAAATACATTTAATTCTCAAATTAAACCTAAAAATTAAGTCTAGTAAAATTGTACAAAAATTTAATTTGGGGCCCCAAAATTTTTGTCCCATTTGGGGGCCCTAGGCAATGGCCTTAATGGCCTAGTGCATGGGCCGGCACTGAGCTGAGTCGCCGTTCAGTCGCTGGTCAATGGTCTGCTTAGTCGCTGGTCGATGGTCTGCTGGTGGAGCAGTTGTGGAGCTGTTGAATATTCGATTGGAGCTCGTCGGAGTAATACCTGGCTGAGAGTGGTTGAAGAGGAAGAGAGCTCAGCGTCGTTGGAGGGGGAGGAGAGCTGATGAAATGTTTGAAATTTTTTAACCTAACATGTGATTTGGGAAATTTTAAACGAGGTGAATAAAAGGTTTGATCGTTATTTCAAATGACGTTTTCATTTTTTTTTTATTTTTTACCGTTTAAAATTCTATATTAAAAAACGTCATTACAAATGACGTGTTTAAAAACGTCATTTTCAATGACTTTTTCAGTAAAAAAATTTCAACCTAGAATCGTCATTCAAAATGACGTTTTTACATCTAAAGGCGTCATTGCAAATGACGTTTTTAATAAAAGACTGGGTCTGAGAATTAAGTTTAAAAGTGACTGAGTTGAGGAAATAAGATCTGAGGGAGACTGGATTTAGGGAAAACCTCCTAGTTAAAAGAATCTTTTTGATTATGTCTGCCCTTTTCTTTACCTAAAAATATGCCATAAAAGTAGAAAAAAAACAATTAAACCAGTTATTTTACATTAAATTCGTATTTTCCAATAAAAAGCTATTTTCCTAATTTTGTCTTTTCCCCATATCCTTCGTTAATGCATTTATTGAATTTTTTTATCTCTTTCTCTCTACACATATTCAAGCATACATACATTCATAATATTTGATAAATACATTATTCAATGTCTTTTTTTTTCCATTTTTTTTATATGTTTATTTGTCTAAATCGAAATCCGAGTACCACAATGGTCGCGCTTCTTTTGATTATACACTCTGATCATTCTGAATTTATAATACAAATAATTTTGTGTGACATATAATGACAATTAAAGTTTTATTAATATAAATAAAATTTACTTAAAATAATTTTAAAAATTGAAGTTTTATTAAAACAGATAAATTCACACCATCAAATCAATAGAAATCAAAGATTTCTTAGTACAAATAAATTGACGTAAAATAGTTTTAAAAATCTAATACTTATTAAAACAAATAAATTTCAAGCAAAAGAATCATGTAAATCAAAATTTATAATATAGATAAATTCATGATATGTATAGTTAAAAATTAAAATTTTATAAAAACATATGAAATTTACGTAAAATATCATCAAAAAAATAAAATTTATAATAAAGATAAATTCATGCTACATATAATAGAAATCAAAATTTTATTAATACACATAAATTGACCTAAAATAGTTTTGGAAATATAATACTTATTAAAATGAATAAATTCAAAATAAAAGAATCATGAAAATCAAAGTTTATAATTCAGATAAATTAATGTTATGTGTAATGCAAATCAAAGTTTTATTAATACAGATAAATTGACCTAAAATAGTTTTGAAAATTTAAGATATATTAAAACAGATAAATTCGAAACAAAAAAATCATTAAAAAAAAGTACATAATACATATAAATTCATTATGTTGACAAATTTTATTTTTTTTGGTTGTAATTCAAAAGATAATGAATAGATGAGACATTTCGTTAAATAGTATATTATCCATACAAGCTTTCGACAAAAGCTTTCTTTCAGATACAGCAAGAAAGTTTTTGTTATGAGGTTTTTCCCAAACTCAGCCCCCTCAAATCTTAATTCCCTAATTCAGCCAGTTTTGAACTTATTTCTCAAATTCAACTTTTTTTAAAAAACGTCATTTCAAATGACGCCTTCAGATGTGAAAACGTCATTTACAATGACGATTTGAAGTTGAATTTTTTTTATTAAAAACGTCATTTAGAATGACGTTTTTAAACTCGTCATTTTTAATGACGTTTTTAAACTCGTCATTTTTAATGACGTTTTTTAACATAAATTTTTTAAACGGCGTCTAACCGGCGTTAAAAAAAAATAAAAAGGTATAAAACATTAGTCAAAATGACGTTTTATACCCCTAATAATCTCTGCCCCGTTACAGAAGACCTAGGTAAATGTTTTAAACAAATTTTACCCTCTCTCAGTCGGTCTCTCCTCCTCTCTCAGATTGCTCCTCCCTCCTCTTCCTCCAACCAATCAGCCCCCTATCTCAGATCTATCGATCTCTCCTCCTCCTCCGCTTGCAACCACTCAGCCACCTTCTTCTCCGACGAGACCAGACCACTCAGCCACAGTCCGACGAGACCAGACCACACAGCCGATACATTTACTTTGTTTTGTTCAGTTCTATTAGCTGCGGCTGGGGTTTCAGAGAAGTCTCTCTCTTTATCTGCTACGTTCTCTTCTTCAGAGACCAGACCACACATACGAATTTTCCCCTTTCTAACTACTGTTGGTCTCCATTTGCTCGATAAAATGAGTAAGTCGGGGGAATTTGTTTTATTTTTTTTTCCTAACGGATTGGTTGGTAAAGTACACCATACATATGTGCATGGATACTGAAGTGGGTGGCTCCCTTTGTTACACGCGTAATGTCATTAAATGCATCCACGTGAGGTTGATAAGACGGAGTACGTGACGAAGACATTACCTACTCAAATCAGATGAACCTAGCCGAACTGATTAAAGAGTTCGGTAAAATACTTGAAGAACTCAGCTTGTACTAAGCCGAGTTGATCAATTAGTTCGGCAAACATTGAAGGTGTTCGTTTGCCATCATGGCCGAGCTGTTTGTTCAGATATACAGAAGAATAAATATTCGCCTAAAACTTCGGCATTCAGATAAGCGAATCAGCGAAATTGTAGAGGTTAGAAGGAATTGCTGGAGAAAGATCAACAACTTCCCAAACAGAATCACTGAATTAAAGGAAGGTGTGCCACCTTGAACCAAAAATCTCGGAAACCCTAATGAGGTAACGATCTATAAAGAGGCAGAAGAGACCAAGGAGAAAGGTACGCTGAACTCTCCCAGTCTTCTTGCATTCATTCAATTTCATTACTGACTTAAGCATCGGAGTGCCTTCGATCGAAGCACTTCGATCTTAGGCAGTTTGTTCGTTTTGCAGGAAGGAGATTGGAAGCAAAGTTCAGAAAATACTCACCAGAATTGTCGATTTATCATCAGTAGGAGGTATTCTCAATTTTTACCTCTTACATTTTGGCGCCGTCTGTGGGAAATTCCTTTAAACAGAACAAAAAGCTACTATGTCAAGACTCAGAAGTGCTATTGGATCACCTATAGGCAGTTTTGCTTTGGGTAATTCCGATCCAGTGTCACTTCCTTCCGATGGTAACATCAGAATACATATCAACGGAAGCCCTATTAAGCCCCGCGAGGATGACGAGGTATCCTCAGCAAGCTTCAGACCTTCTAAGAATCCAAATCAGCAAGTTGGAAATCACGGTGAATCCCTCCGTACCGAGGGGGAAAATCACTCTATGAGGAAGCTGATCCAGTCTATGCAGGACCGGCTGGATGCTCATGACAAATTGTTCGAGAAATCTTATTCCCGGGAGACAGAACTGCTGAAGGAAAACGAAGAGTTAAAAGCCAAATTGATGGAGCTAACTCGAAAAGAAAAGCGTGAGAGAGAAAGCCGACGAGAAAGCCCTGAAAAGAAGGTTGGCAAGATCAAAAAAACCGAAACTGACAAGTACCGGCAGAAAAAACCTCGGGTTTCAGAGGAGGACTCCTGGAAGCAGTACATCGCGGAAGAGTTGGACAATCGTTTGAAGAAACCGGAGCAGAGGTCGGCTAGGGATATGACTAGGAGAGCGACTGGGGAGTATGGAGACGGTTCGGATTCGTCCCCTTTTTCCTCATGGATTGAAAAGGGGCGTATCCCGAGTAAGTTCACCGTTCTGAACTTCAGACTTTACGATGGAAAAATCGACCCGTCTTCCCACATTAGAAATTTCAGACAACTGATGACAATACATCGGAGGAATGAACCCCTGCTCTGCACGATATTTCCTAGCAGCCTTGGAGAATTGGCCATGAAGTGGTTCGACAGCTTGTCGAGACAGTCGATTGACGGCTGGTCGCAGTTAGCCGAACAATTCACTGCTCGGTTTATAACAAGCAGCAAACAGCCTAAGGACGTCGGTGCTTTGCTGACCCTGAAAAAATGAAACAACGAGACTTTGCGCGAGTATGCTCATCGCTATTGGGAGACGATGAATGAGGTGGAAGGCTGCAACCCTGAGATTGCGGTGGCATCATTCAAGATTGGGTTGCCAAAGGAAAACCCTCTGTATCAGTCCTTAACAAGGAGGCCGGCCGTAAACTTGGAAGAGTTAATGGCTAGAATCGAGAAATATGCTGAAGTCGATGATGACTTGTCTAGAGACGGGGGCAAGGAGCAATATAACAGAAGACAGTTCGGCCGGGAGAAGCAGGCCGAGCCGAACCGAGAGATGGTGAGAAAGAACGAGAAGGAAGGGTTCTTCACAAAATCTCCTTTCCTTGGAGTAAACACGCTGTTCAAAGAGCCCATACACAAGATATTGGGCCAAATCAAAGGAAAGCCATTTTTTAAATGGCCTAACAAGTTGATGGGAGACCCTTCGAGACGAAATCCTAATTTTAGATGTTCATATCATCGTGATGTCGGTCACATGACCGAAAATTGCCGAACATTGAAACAACACTTGGAGGAGTTGGTCCGAGAAGGGCACCTCGCCGAGTTCATCGACAGCGAGGCTAGCCCAAACGGAGGAAGAGCCGAACCCAGGGGAGATAAGACCACGCCAGCTGGGGTAATAGATGTCATCCACGCTGCGACAAATTCACAGATGTCCACAAACAACGCGGCTAGGGCGTACATTCAAAAAGTCGCGAAGGAAAGAGAGGTCTATCAGCTTCGGCTAACCCCCGAGATAAGAAACAAAAGACTGAAGGTAGAGCAATCAATTGACTCCATTTGCTTCACCGAGCAAGACTTGGATGGGATTCATCAACCGCATAACGATGCGTTGGTAGTAACACTTCGGATAGCCAACTTTGATGTGAGGAGGGTTCTGATTGATCCGGGAAGCTCATATGAGATAATGTACATTGACCTTTTTGACAAGCTAGGACTCAGGAGAGAGGATCTCAAGCCATCCAACACTCCATTAGTTGGCTTTAGTGGAAAAACCGTTCTTCCCGGAGGAAAAATCACGCTGCCAGTAAAGACGGGACCAGTGGGCGTCATGACTGAATTTCTTGTAGTTGATACGGTCTCAGCTTACAATGCAATAATGGGGAGGTCGTGGTTACATGAGATGAAGGCGGTACCATCAACCTACCACCAGATGCTGAGATTCCCTTCTTTGGAGGGAATAGTAAACATCAGAGGAGACCAGGTCAGCTCCAGGACTTGCTTGTTGGCTGCAGTCAAAACGAAAAATGAGTCCGAGGTTGGAGAAAGGAGTTCTGTTGCAGTTGAGGAAAAATAGCAATCAAGGAATTACGGCTCGGCTGTTTCACACAACCAAGCTGACAAGGAAAGTCCTAAAGTACCTTTAGGCACTGAAAAGGAAGCTACAGACCGGACAATTGAAGCTCTATCTAAAGTACCTTTAGATAAGGATGGAGATCCGGACAAGTACTTCCTACTCGGAGCAGCTCTTTGCCCCGAACAGCGACAGGAACTCGTCTACCTGCTTAAAGAATATGCCGACGTCTTCGCATGGAGTACCAGTGAAATGCCCGGCGTACCGTCCGAGGTTGCGTGTCATCGACTGAATGTCGACTCGACCTTCAAGCCAATTAAGCAGAAGCTAAGAAGGTCGGCACCACCACATCAAGAAGTAGTAAAAGAAGAGGTGACTCGATTACTTGAGTCTCGAACTATCAGGGAAGTACAATATCCGACCTGGCTATCTAACACAGTGGTTGTTAGCAAGAAAAATGGGAAATGGAGAGTATGTGTGGACTTCACCGACCTAAACAAAGCATGCCCGAAGGACAGCTTCCCTTTGCCCAAAATAGATCAGCTGGTAGATGCGACGGTCGGGCACGAACAAATGAGCTTCCTAGATGCCTACAGAGGGTATCACCAAATCCCCCTCGCCAAAGAAGATCAAGAGAAGACTGCCTTCATAACTCCTGCAGGGACATACTGTTACAAGGTGATGCCGTTCGGGTTAAAGAATGCTAGAGCAACATATCAAAGGTTGGTAACAAAGATGTTCTCGCACATGATAGACAACACTATGGAAGTCTACATTGACGACATGATGGTAAAGAGCCGTTGGGCCACCGACCATTGTGCCGATCTAAAAGGTACTTTTGATGTTCTTCGAAGATTCAAAATGAAGTTAAATGCCTCTAAATGCGCCTTTGGGGTGGGCTCGGGAAAGTTCCTCGGCTTTCTGGTTACACACAGAGGCATAGAGGTAAACCCTGATCAGGTCAAAGCTATTGAAGAATTGCAGTCACCCCGGACCGTGAAAGAAGTTCAAAGACTTACAGGAATGGCCGCTGCGCTCGGCAGATTTATATCCCGAGCTTCTGATAAGTGTAGACCATTTTTTCAGTCTATCAAAGGAAGGAAGGGAACACTTTGGAGTCAAGAGTGTGAAGAAGCGTTTCTAAATCTGAAGGCATACTTGGCCTCACCACCAATCTTATCAACACCATTGCCCGAAGAAATTTTGTTCCTCTACCTAGCAGTATCTGAAAACGCTGTGAGTGGGGCGCTGATGAGGAATGACCAGGAAAGATTAAGGCCTATCTATTATGTAAGCAAAATGCTCCTAGACGCAGAATCAAGGTACACACCGTTGGAAAAACTCGCCCTTTGCACTAATTAGTTCGGCTAGGAAGCTCAGACATTATTTCCAGGGACATCAGATCACCGTGCTCACTGACCAACCGCTGAAGTCCATTTTTCAAAAGGCCGACCTATCAGGACGCATTGCCAAGTGGGCTGTCGAGCTCGGTGAGTTCGACATTTTATTTGAACCGAGAAAGGCAATCAAAGGACAGGTAGTTGCTGACTTCATTGCCGAATTTCAACCCAAACATAATTCAGAACCAAACGACAAGGTAGATGATAGTTAGATGATGGAGCTCGGGGGCAAATGGATCCTTTCTGTTGATGGGTCTTCTAACCAAAAGGGCGCAGGAATTGGCCTCATTCTAGTGATTCCGGATGGTTGTGTCCTAGAAAAGTCCATTAGACTCGGTTTCTCCGCATCAAATAACGAAGCCGAATATGAGGCCCTAATTGCAGGAGTGAAGCTCGCAGCTGAGTTGGGGGCATCAAAGCTTCAAGTATTCTCCGATTCACAGCTGGTTGTAAATCAGATAATAGGGGAGTATGCGGCTAAGGATGAAAGAATGATGGCATACCAAGCTATTGCCGAAAAAGAATTGCGAAAAATACCGGAGTATACTATCCAGCAGGTCGGAAGAGAAAAAAATTCGCATGCCAATGCGCTTGCCTCATTGGCTTCTGCCATTGATCAGGATACTGAAAGAGCCCTCACAATTGAGTTCCAATCAGAGCCGAGTATTAGCCACAGTAAAACTGATGAAGTTTTGTGTAATGAAGCCGAACCGAGCTGGATGGATCCAATCATTGCTTACCTGAAGAATGGTGACTTACCAGAAGACAAGAGGGAGGGTCATAAGCTACGATTGATAGTAGCTAGGTATTGGTTATCTCCAAAAGACGAGCTTTACCGACGCTCATTTGGTGGCCCATACTTAAAATGTGTGCACCCGAAAGTAGTCCCGGACTTCCTGTCTGAAATTCATGAAGGAAGTTGTGGAGCTCACACAAGGGGGAGGTCTCTAGCTCACCGAGCCATCTCACAGGGCTTTTGGTGGCCATACATGCAGAAAGACGCTCAGCAATTTGTTAGGCGATGTGAAAAATGCCAGAAATTCTCTGCAATTCCAAGGAAACCCTCACAGGAGTTACTTCAGTTGTCAAGTCCATGGCCATTTGCGCAGTGGGGGCTGGACATAGTGGGACCTCTACCTCGGGCTCCCGGCAATAAGAAGTACCTTCTAGTTGTCACTGACTATTTTACCAAGTGGGTAGAAGCCGAGCCCCTGACCAATATTAGAGACACCGATACAAGGAAATTCGTTTGGAGGAACATTATCACAAGGTACGGAATCCCTCATACACTTATCTCTGACAATGGCACACAGTTCGATAGCAATCCTTTCAAGACTTTCTGTCAGCATTATGGTATTCGGAATCACTATTCCACCCCGGTCTATCCTCAAAGTAATGGTCAAGCAGAGATCTCCAACAAGGCCATCTTGGATGGAATCAAGAAAAGATTAGAGGATGCCAAGGGAAGATGGGTAGAAGAGTTGCCTAGCGTTTTGTGGACGTACCGTACCACACCTCGGCGCTCCACTGGTGAAACCCCCTTCTCCCTAGCTTATGGAATGGAAGCGGTTATTCCATTAAAGATCGGATTGTCGACCCTGAGAACCGAACTGGTGCAGAGCAAAAATAATGACAAAACTATCAGCCGGGATCTCGATCTAGCAGAAGAAAAAAGAGAGCGAGCAGCTATTACGATGGCCTCTTATCAGCATCAAATGGCTCGAGCCTACAACAAAAAGGTTATGCCTCGGTCTTTCATGCTTGGGGACCTAGTACTCAGACGAGTGATGGGGTTGGCAAAGAATCCAACGGATAGAAAACTTGGATCGAACTGAGAAGGACCGTACAAGGTAACCCGAGTAGGGGGCAGTGGTTACTACGACCTCGAGACTATGGATCGCAGAGCCGTGCCGCGCCCCTGGAATACTGCTAATTTGAGAAAGTTCTATTTCTAAAAAGTTCCTTTTTAAATAGAACTCTGAAGTACCTTCGGAAGACTAAAGGGTACCCCTTGAGTCAGTAAAGTGTTTGTCGAGAATTGAAGTGATTAAATAAAGAGATTTTTTCTGAACATCTATTCGCATATTCTACTTTTCATTTACGACCTACTGCTAAGGCAGGGAGGCAAAAATCCGGATAGAAGTAACTACTTAAATCAGGCGCAGCCACCCGATCTATTCCAGTCCCACAGCTAGGCATGACGATGTAAGCTGAAAAAGGGGATGGATTGGAGTCCAACAAGGTTGGCGGGTCGGTGCGTGGTAGAGACACTCTTACATTCCCAAGGGATTATGAGTAACTCTACGAGAGGACCGAACTCTTGGAAGAAAGGCCGAGCAAGTGCCATAACTTCGGAAGAGGTAAAATACTTTTTAAATGTTAAAGTCCTCACTGAGGGACCGAACCCTTTGAAGCAAGGCCGAACAAAGGCCATAACTTCAAAAGAGCAATGAATCTTCTAAGTGATGAAGAAGAATTGTCTAAGTGGTAAAATCCCCACTAAGGGACCGAACTCTTTGAAGCAAGGCCGAGCAAGTGCCCTAACTTCGGCAGAGGTAAAGTACTTTTTAAATGTTAGTCCTCACTGAAGGACCGAACTCGTTGAAGAAAGGCCGAACAAAGGCCATAACTTAAGATGAGGAAAGAATTTTCTAAGTGTTGAAGTCCCCCCTGAGGGACCGAGCTCTTTAGATAGGCTAGGGGCCAAAACTATTTAATTATTTACATATTTTTAAGATTTGATCAAGTTCTATAAACCCGAAAGCAAAGATACCCAAAACCAGAGAGTTACTTGCATTAAAACTTCAAAAAGTATTACATCAAAGGGTCATTACACCAAAAGAAATTGCAAAAAACTCTTTTTTAAGTACTTTCAGGAGGCTGAGAGGAGCTAGGAAAGCAATGCTGGGAATAGAGCTCGGAAGAAGACGGGACCCCAGCAGCAATCAGTGCAGCATGCCAACCCTTGCTAAAAAACGCATCTTTCAGCTGAGGAATCTGCAAAGCTAGGGCGCTCTCTGCTTTCTCAACCCCTTCATCATAGGCGGCATCTTCTTTCACTTTGCCTCGGCCTTGTATTGATCAAACTCCTCAAGGATACTTGCATAGTCCAACTGAGATTGGGAAAGCTCCACAATAGCTTCATGTTCTGAATCTTTAAGTCTGCCAATTTCTGCTTTCAGCTGACAGTTCTCTTCTGTAAGGCTCTGATTGTTAGCCTGCAGAACCTTAGCCTCATCACAGATTTTGGCATACTCTTCATCTACTGACTCCTTCTTGGCAAGCGCTGAAGCACGGGCATGAATAGCATCTCTCATGGCTTTATCCTTTCTCGATATCCTGGCTCCAACCTCATGCACCTTTTGAAGACCTTACAAGTTGGAGAACAAAAATGCTTGGCAAAATTTTTTAAAGGGAAAGTACACCAATTTTATCAAAGGAAAAGCAGACAAAACTTACCAATACCATATGTTGGATTGCTTGGCGGGACACTTCGTCATCAGTCAGTGCCTCATTCATAGCAAGGTCCCGAGGCAAAATAACCCCTCTGGCGATCCCTACTGCGACATTAAAATCTTCAATGGCAGAGTCCTTTGAAGTGATCTCTTTCTTTTTGGATCTGAGGACAGGACGTAAAGGAGTCTCGGATGGTTTAGGAGAAGCACTTGCTTCGGCCTCACTAGTCCTACGTCTTTTAGGAGCTGGGACCTCAGCAAGCTCAAGTATTGAGTCGTCATCAGGAAGCGGAGACTGAAAAGAATTAGGAAGTTCCAACTTTTTTGGAATCAGAGTATCGGTATTCTGAACTAGGTCTGCCATGCCGCTGCTTGGAACAACAACTTCAGTTACGGGGATAGCTTCGGCAGGGACCTCGGGGTCAGTTTCGTCCAGTATAGTTATCGAGGGTATGGTAGATGGGGGAGTAGGTTCAGAAGTTTGGGTCGGTTCTACAGTTGATAAGAAATCCAAGAAGTTCTAAACTGTTCTGCGCCCAGAAGCAGCAAGGGAGGACTTTTTGCGGGCTCGTGGGGTTTGCTCCCTAGCAGTCTGGATGGCTTCCCGATCTGCCGCTAGGGTGGCGTTCGGACGGTTCGGTACCGCAATGAAAGAGGTATAAGATGGAGTATACCCAAGAAGAGTGTTGGCAGCTCGGCAGAATAGAGACTCGTTGAAATCCCAAACTCTTTTGAGATCTTCCATCTTTACAGCCGACTCAGGAATTCTGCCCTTCACGGTCTCACCTGTGAGCAAAAAGATCATATCAGAAAACAGCGACCAGAGAGAAAATGCGAAAAGGCAATTTTAGGAGTAAAAAATTTTCATATACCTGGAGTGCCTTCTTCGAAAGGACATCGATAGGAGGGTGTGGCATTCGCAGCATTCCCAATTCCCAGAAACGAAAACAATATCATTTTCGTGACCTTTGTTAGAATCTGGAAGGTGAGTTACCAAATAACGATCTTTCTTTCTCACCACAAGATAGTAGTTGTCCCCAGTTGGTTTAAGAATGTAGCAAAACAGAATCTCCCACAAACCAAGATTCACACCCAGAAGTCGATTCAAAGCGGCTACTCCCATCACGATCCTGAAGAGGTTGGGGCAGCACTGGAGAGGGCAAAGCTTCATAGCAGAAAGCACCCAGAGGAGCAGAGGGTCCAAAGGGAAGCGAACTCCACCCTCGATAATTGCTCGAGTGTAGATGGGAATGCTTTCCCTAGTTCCTATTAGGGGCTCATCTTTACCAGCAACTCTTATATCTACATCATCTAGGATAAGATATTTTGCTTTGAAAGAGGGTAATTCTAGAGATGTAAGAGGGGCCATTGAGGAAAGTAAACACAGAAAGAAGAAAGATGGTGCAGAAGAAAGGAAGCCTGAAACAAAGGAAGTAAAGTGATGGGAAGACGAAGAAGAGACCGTTTATAAAGAGCGAGAATTCTAAAAGGCGGTATTTAAATACTAAGTATACCGCCAAAACAAAAGGGGGGATATTACCAAGTACAAAGCAATGATAATGAAAAGGCATAAAAACGGCTGACAGACGGAAAGCGTCTGTCAGACGCTTTTATGGGGGCAAATGAAGGGGGTGGCTCCCCTTGTTACACGCGTCATGTCATTAAATGCATCCACGTGAGGTTGATAAGACAGAGCACGTGACGAAGACATTACCTGCTCAAATCAGATGAACCTAGCCGAACTGATTAAAGAGTTCGGTAAAATACTTGAAGAACTCAGCTTGTACGAAGCCGAGTTGATCAATTAGTTCGGCAAACATTGAAGGTGTTCGTTTGCCATCATGGCCGAGCTGTTTGTTCAGATATACAGAAGAATAAATATTCGCCTAAAACTTCGGCATTCAGATAAGCGAATCAGCGAAATTGTAGAGGTTAGAAGGAATTGCTGGAGAAAGATCAGCAACTTCCCAAACAGAATCACTGAATTAAAGGAAGGTGTGCCACCTTGAACCAAAAACCTCGAAAACCCTAATGAGGTAACGATCTATAAAGAGGCAGAAGAGACCAAGGAGAAAAGTACGCTGAACTCTCCCAGTCTTCTTGCATTCATTCAATTCCATTACTGACTTAAGTATCGGAGTGCCTTCGATCGAAGCACTTCGATCTTGGGCAGTTTGTTCGTTTTCCAGGAAGGAGATTGGAAGCAAAGTTCAGAAAATACTCACCAGAATTGTCGATTTATCATCAGTAGGAGGTATTCTCAATTTTTACCTCTTACAGATACAAATATGTATCTGTCTCTTTGGTATGTAATTTGGGGAGTCGAGTTGAACAGGATAGCCACAATCAGAGAACTTTTAATTTTGAAGAAATGAAGCTGGGCAGATTAGTTTTGGAAGATAAAAGAGTGTACCATTTTTTTTCTCTGGTGGGTATATGGTGGGTATATTATTATTATTCACAATTTATATCCAATCGAACAAAAGGGGACATAAGATACATTCACATGACAATTTGACATCATCTCAAATATTTACAGTTTTGAGGATCATTTTGGTTTATTTTCAGTTCCTTAGCTTTAGTGAGTTGCTGAGTTCCTCTCTCGTTGTTTAATTACACATTTGGTTGCATAACCTCAGTAAAGGTTCCTGGTTGGTTGTGCATGATTAAATTTCGACATAAAGAAGTACAGTTAAAAGAAAAGTGGAAGAGTGACATCTTTATACTTCAAACAAACTAGGCTAAAAGTTTTGAATGTGTACTTTGATAATTTGGGGTATTCTTCGGTGAACTATACAAAGAAAAAATCGAACAAATTTGGTGGTACAACTCTGAAAATTTGAACAATTCAGATTCAAGTCCAGAAAGTCAGTAAGAAATTTGCAAATCGACCCCCATGAGACTTGCAATGGAATTATTCTCTGTTATTATGCTGTTAGAATGTTGCTTCCCTTTTTCAGGTACTGGGCATTTGCGGTTCCAGCTTCTGCTATGGTGATAGTGGTATTTGCAATTGGATTTTACATTGGTCTCTCACAATATTTAGAGCTGTTTCTGGCACTAAACTCACAGAAATGCTGCTGCTTTCATATTTGCTAGGTGGAAATGGCGTCTCAACTTATTTAGAGATGCACACATGAAGATAGTTGCCTCTGCTCACAGGTGCAATGGAAGGTCAGTGGACTTTTGGTGTTCCAACTGGCTTGGTACTGGTCCTCTATTAAATAGGATTGGAGAGAATCCTTCATGCTTTCCAAGTCTATCTGAGGTATGGGAAAAGAGGGGAGTGGCAATGGCAGAAATTGGGAGTTCTAGTTCCTGAGCAGATTAGGCAGGAGGTCCAAAATTCTGGGGTTTGGTTATGTGAAAAAGGGAGGATAGGATGATATGGAGATTGAAAGATATGGGCTGCTGGACTATGCTTTCCAGATAGAGGCTAATTCTGCTGTTATGGTCTAGATGGTGATGAAGGGACACTTGAGGGTATGGAAATTTTGGGGTTTATTGGGGAAAATGAAGTTTGGTCTGGTTCATGTGTATAGAGAAGCCAACTATTTGGCTGATTTTTTCGCTAATTTGGCAGTAAAGAATGGCTTTTCTTCGGACTTTTCTCATGAGGTGAGAATTCCTCTTCAGGCCAGATTATTCCAAATGCAGGATCAGCAAGGGATCAAGGTGCTAAGGAAGAAATTTGTAATTCTTTGAGTGGTTGTAAATGATCCTTGTTTCATTTTTCCAGAGGCAATTTTGTTTGCCTTTCCATTGTAAACTTTTTTGGGATGAAATAAAGTATTGGTTTGTTTGGAAAAAAAAATGTATTATGTACTGTTTTATGAGTTAATGTATGTATTGACATATAATCATGTGAATATGGTTTATCAAGAATTAAAATAAATGTAAAATATATGACATAAAATAAAATGGTTGTCAAACATATTTTCTGTTTTATTTTTTAGATTTCGTAAAACAATAACTACATCCAAACACGTTTTTTGTTTCAACTTTTAACCACAAAAAAAAAAAAAAAAACATTGATTATGTTTTTTATTTTTTAAAAAATATAAAAACAAAAACGTTACCAAACGCACCATAAATTATGTTTTTATGAATTTTATTTTCAATTATAAAATAAGTTCATAATTATTATGAAAAGGGAATTAAATTCTAAAATTTTTTTAATTTTTTTTTGTCTGGTGAATCATGATATGAGACATAAGGTGGAGTTATTAGCTTTTATAAAATTTATTACAAGTTGGTGGTTGAAGACTTTTGGCTAAGACAACGTCATTGTAAAAGGGGGTAGAAAACGTCATTAGACATAAAGGGGTAGAAAACGTCATTGCAAATGACGTTTTTAAAGACATCATTACAAATGACGTTTTTTGCCCTTTTATTTTTTTTAACGTCTGTTAGGCCCTGTTTAAAATTTCAGGTTAAAAAACGTCATTAGTAATGATGACTTTAAAAACGTCATTTAGAATGGCGTTTTAAGACAAAAAAATTCAAATTAAAATCGTCATTTAAAATGACGTTTTAAGGGGAGAAGACGTCATTGCAAATGACGTTTTTTAAAAAAGACTGAGTCTGGGAATTAAGTTTAAAAGTGACTGGGTTGAGGAAATATGTTCTGAAGAAGACTGGGTTTGGGGAAAACCTCTTTTTGTTCTATGACAACTCAATCTCAATGCATCTAAAACCAGACATTTGGCAGCATTTTTATAGAGTCTATTACCAAAGTAGGGTAGTTTTTGAACTTTATTACCGATGTACCGCCGTTTTGAACTTATTTACCAAACTACCGTTGTTTTTGAAAGCGGAATCAACAAGTCCGATTTCATGTAAAAGCGAATTTACTAAATATGATTTTCGTTAAAAGCGGATTCTATAAGTACGACTGCTCATAGAAAACAGAATTAACAAATACGCTTTCTATAGTGATGAGGTCAGTTTTCAGATTGAAGGAAAGCGGTTTTACCAAATACGCTTTCATTAGAAAGCGGAATCAGTAAGACCACCTTCTAATGAAAGCGTATTTGGTAACACCGCTTTGAATAAAAGCATTTTTGGCAACACCGCTTTCCTTCAATTTCTGTTGTGTGCTGAAAGCGGTTTTGCCAATTCCGCTTTCTATTGAAAGCGTTTTTGTCAACACCGCTTCCTAACTGATATCCTACAACAGTAAATTATTAAATAAATGTATAATAAAGTATTAAATAAATCCAATGATTATTTATGTTTACGTTTAAAATATTATTTATGCAAATGATCCCATTGCATAAATAATAAATATTAATAAAACATACTTAGTTGAAAACGACTTTATCAATTCCGATTTGTAAGTGATATCCCCACGTATCCCAACTAACACATTTTACAATCCCAAATTATTTAGCATATTGGAAAATTAAATTATGATATCCAATTTCATAAACAATAAATAATAATAAATAATAAAACAATAAATATTTAAACATACTTAGTTCAAAACGGCTTTTTCAATTCCGCTTGCTAAGTGATATCCCACGTATCTCAACCAAAACGTTTTACAATCCCATTTTATTTAGCATATTGGAAAAATAAATTATGATATCCCATTTCATAAACAATAAATAACAAATAATAAAATATACTTAGTTCTATTAAACAATAAATAATAAAACTAAGTTTCACCAGATTTAATTTCCATAAATACTACCCATTCAAACAAAACCTTAAATCATAAAAATTATGAAACCCTATTTGCTCAAACTAATATTATCCAAAAAGAGAATCGCAATCTAACCACCCAATCCCTAGCAACAAACCCTAAACAAGGGGAAAAGAGATTTTATTTTAAGTCTTTTGCTGGAATAGGACAATAAGATTTTATTTTAAGCGACATAATACAGTAATGATAGTCATAATATTTCTAATGAAGACCATATTTCCAACAGCATAGGGGAGTGCCATGTAAGCAAAGAGTAGCTGAGAGAAATTTTGCACAATAATCATCATCACTCAATTCTTCAAAATCAGAAAGTTCATTGTCAGAAGTCAATGATGGATCAGACAGTATTGCATTAATAGGCTGTACAGGGTTAGAATGTTCAATCTTTGCCTTTTTAATAAGGTGGAATCGATTTAGCCGTCGTTCCATCTGATCATTCTCAAGAGCCAATGTTGCAATGATATCATCGTAGTTATCTGTGCACCATTCCACATACATTTCAGCTGAACGTGCATGTGACACTCGCAATCCATGCCAACGACAATATACTTCAAGTTCACAGCGCTTGAAATAAGATTTCAACCAACTTGGTCCCGGTAGGTGATAATAAAACTCTAGAGGCAGAACAAAGGTTGCAGGTCCAATCATCACATGGCCAACTTCGGTGAAAGGGTTATGAAGGTTGATTGGCTCATTCTTAAAGGAACGTAATTTTCCATACCATGTTGTTCCAGTGGGATCTGTGTAATTACCGGGTTCTGGTGAACTGAATGAAGAAAATGTTTCATGATGGTAATGGTAGGTTGGGAATGAGTCATTGTTTAGTTGGCTTGAAGACCCATTTGGTGACGTTGTTGACATTATACTGTATGTATGGTTTTCACTGCAGTTTATGTAGCTGTATTTAAACAGGAACAATGATACTTAGTAGACTGTGATACAGTGACGTGTGAACAATGATAGTGACTAGACAGTGATACAGTGATACAGTGATGAGTGAACAATGATAGTGACTTGACAATGATACAGTGACGATTGAACAATGATAACGACAACACAATCATACACTATTGTGATTAAAAAGATGATATTGACATAACACTGACAACTATGTACAAACAGTCTAGATTTACATCACCATGGATGACTTATCACTGCTAGTGATGTGTTGCGTGCAGTGTTGAGTCAAATTAGAAGTGTTGCAGGTGCAGTCAAATCAACATATTTAAAAACATTATAGGCACAGTTGTCTAAACAGTTACTACGATAACCTCTAGAATATCACTATAAATTGATTGTGTGTGTTGCTTCTCTTACCATACCTAACAACTACAAAAATGAGTTACAGTCCACGCGCAGTCTTTGAAACTATGGGATATCATTGGGCGTTAGAGGATGAATTTTTCTATCCTCTAAATTCTCGTTTACGTTTCGCACAAAGGTCAGTAAATAGGATGAGGGAGGAATGACAATATCGTTTGAATGAGAGAGAAGTTCTTAGTGAAGATTTACGCATTTGTAACATACGCAGGCCGCGACAAATTGCCATTAACATGCCTATTGAAACACCACAAGAGTTGGAAGGTGCATTGTGGCATATTCGTGCTGAAAACAACCGTATGGCAATACGGCAAACTCGTTACAACCTCCGCCGAATTGCAGGCGACCGTGCTGCAGAAGGTTTGGTCGATGAAGCACGTTTGTGTCTACAGTTGTCTATGGAAGGAGGAAGTGTTTCTGACGTTGAAATGTCGGACGAAGAAAGTTTCCCATAATGAAGATTTATTGATCATTAAACATTTACGCATATGTTGGTTTATCTGCTAGTTGTTTTATAATTGTGTGTCGTTTGTTATAATCATGCTTATATGTTTGTACTACTGTGTTGTTGTAGTTTATATGTATTGTTAGTATGCATTGTCATAATGCATTGTCATTAGTTTATATTTATCTGTATTCTCAGTATGCAGTGCTAAAATATACTGTACCGTTTGTTGTCTTATTTTATATTACCCATTGAAGTGGAGAATAATGCTAAACACAACAATGCACACAATATATAAGTCATACATATACAATTGTAAACAATAGAAACCACATGTTGGATTAAAGTATGTATTGTAAATACTGACTTAAAACATAATGAATTTTAAAAAATTTCGACAGAGTTTCCCTTAAAACTTTGTCATACCAAATTTTTTTTTTCCTGTATGCACAATATCAAAACTTTAACAATCCCAAAAAACACTACCATATCAACACCCAACCACATATACCACCACCAACACCCAAACCACGACTACAACCAACAACAACCAACCACCAAATCACAAAAACCCCACCACATAACCAACAACAATACATACCAACTAGTGTTTGTTATACATGTTACAATAAATGTCTAAAAATGATAAAACATGACAAGTCTAAGTGCCACAAGACGGCTTCTTTCTTAGCCGTGTTGGATGCCCTTCCTGTAACTGTGATGGCTCGTCATTGCACACCTGTGACACCAGATCTCCGACCGGAATAATATCTCCCCCTCTGCCTGTGCCGCTGCCTCTGGCTCGACCACCCCGTCCTCTACCACCGCGACCTCTAACACCTCCATATCTGCCGCCTCGACCTCGACCTCGCTCGACCTCGAACTAATGATATTAGATGGGCCAATGGAGTCGTAGCACGGTGCTGTGACCTATGTACAACTGGGGGCGTCGAACCAAGTCCTATACCATGACCATGGGTCACCTCATCTAATGGCTGTGATATCTGAACATCTGTGGGAGGTGAGGGGATCAATGCATCATGACATAAAGGCAGGCTGGGTAATGTGACACCTGAAGCATCTGATGTAAAAGTGGCTGGTCCTGCCATGGGAGAAACAGGCGATGCATGGTGCTCAGAAGGTATGGAGGTCTCGGTCAAAGGTGATGGATGGGGTGTAGTATGTGGTGATGTCTGGTGGGGACTCGATGTGGATGGTGTATCTCCACGTACTATGGATGGTGACTGCTGAGGCCCACTAGGTGCTGATGTCCGCTCTGCTACACTAGTCTCTGGTACTGTGTCGACACTGTCATCTACCTGAATATCTGGTTGGTGGCGTGGAGGTCTCTGTCGTCATAGAACAATACCATGAAGCTGCGGTGGTACATCGGCCGGTGCACGCGGTGCAGTGTGTGGTATATGCAACGGCTCGGTGTGGACGGCACGATGTAGACGATGGTCCTCTCCAACCGCCTCAAGGCAAGTGGATGTAAGAGATCGGGCGGTCTGCAGTGCCTGTGTATGTGCTGCGTCCGTACCATCCGCAAGGGCAGCATCTGCTATCTGGTGAATCTGAACAAGTGTCTGCCCCTGTAAATGTAAAATTTACATACATTAGGATGCTATAATTTATCTATTAGTAAAAAAATGATTATAATAACAAATGCAGTTACGAATATCTTACCAAAATGTCGACTATGCTACCCATCGGCTGGAATCCAATAGGTGGAGTATGTACTGGAGGTCCGATCAACCGTCGAGTGATACGGCTGTACCAAACCATGTACACAAGAACACTCATATCGGTCGCTGCTGTATGTGCCTCCCTCGCCATAACATGCTCTCACCGGTGGGTTCACAGATTTACAGACGAATGATGTATAACAGTCCAGTCATAACCACCTCTACCGCGTCGATCAGTCGCTTGAAGAGCAGACCCAGTGTCGCATGGCTGGGGGATATCCTGTCTAAATCCGAACTGGCGCATGACACGATCAGGAAAAATGCCACTCTACTAATGCAAAACTTATAAGTGGTGCACGTGCCATCCACAAGTCACTCCCAATAGTGCAATAGGTCGGTAAGGCTGCTATGACCTCAACACTATATGGCATCCAAACCATCTACAACAAAACAAATACTCAATTAACATGTAAGAGTAAAAACCGTATGACTTTTTAATATAGTGTACGTTGATGTACAAATTTAACCTGCTCATCGCGCATCTGGTCTAGCTGATCCCTATAATGTCTGAGGACGTGTCTAAGGCTGTGTACATACGATATCATACGCACATTCCACCTGCAACTCATTAAATTAATCATTTTGATCATTTATGTATTAGTAAATTAATTTTCATTGATGGTTTACACACTTGCACCCCAACGGACCCCTAGGTAATGGGTCATGCTGGTCAGGCATCTCCTCCGCATCAGCGGCTACCTCTACAGCAACCCCAGCATCATGCCCCTCCGGCACGTGAAACACATTGGGTCTATCTACCTCTGGTGCATGATGAGGTAATACTCTCTCAGGACGGATATGCGTAAGCCGCTCCCAAGCCCACAACTATTACATTAAATGTAACTATAACTTAGTAGTCATTCATTTGAACGTACCTTACAATTATAACCATTAATGAAACAATACCTGTAAAATAACTAGCGGTCCACCAATGTCGGATCCGTCTGGTGCTGTGGCGCGACACATCTCACGGTACAGGCACGCAAGAGCTGCACTACCCCAACTCAATCTCCCCGAAGCATCTAGGTCCTCAAGATGCTGTAAGTAGATAAGTCCTACCTTGTTCTGGGACTTGTCCGGAAAAATATATTCCCCGATGAGCAACAAAATGTAGGCACGGGCATATGATCAATGGTGATGGCATCAGCATCATCTCGGAGTGGCTCAACAAATATAGTAGCAAGAGTGGTCATCTTAAGTCGAGATCCAGTGAATGCTGTGCCCGGTGGTCTAATGCCTAGATGTTGTTTACAGTAATTCTGCCACTCACGCACTGTGCGATGGATGCCAACACTGGCCACCGTCAATGGGTAGTCCGGAAAGTAGGGCCATGTCCTGCAATGTAACTGTCGCCTTGCCTATGGGCAAATAGAAAGTATGTGTCTCTACCCTCCAGTGCTCCACTAGTGCAGTGACCAAATGGTGGTCCAGCTGTATAAACCCAAGACAGTGTATCCCATAAAATCCGGCAGTCATAACACGCCGTAAAACCCTATCATCTGGTCGTCGCAAACGACGCATAGTTGCCTCTGCCCGACAACACTTCAATGGTGGTAATTCCTTTAATGAATTACCAAAAATAATTAAAATGTACAAAAAGTAGGGTTAAGAAATCAACATATGTATTGTATTCATTAAATTACGTGCCTGTCCATCCCATATCTGAGTGGACCGATGTCGTGCCTGCAAGTATAATACTGCTGGGTCAACTGGTCCCAGATGTACTAACTCACGCGCATGCTGACGCTCCATACCTTAATACCATTAAATGACATTGCACGTAAATTGTTGTCTATACACTAATACCAAAAAATAAATACACTTGTAAAATAACCATTAATACATTCGATTAATATGTATTGTTCATTACTTGATAAGTTCAATACATGAAACTGCGTTCTGCGTCAACACTACACTCTTTATTCTTCATTAGACATATAATCATCTGATATGTATTGTTCATTATGTAACATATTATTACGTTCTACATCTGATAAGTCTCGTCCATATGCCTTTTGTACCATGTCGGTTGTAAGTTGAACCATATAATATCGCCGCCTACGAACCAACATTCGATTATTCTCATTGCATACTTGAGTAACTGCTAATTCGTAATCTTGTCTGTTTCTCCTTTGCATCATTAGAGATCTTCAGAGTGGCACCGGTATACCAAGTACTCTTAAATCGGTGCTTAATTCGTTTGATTCAGTACAACGAAACGCCCATTCTCGTCTTAAACCAGCATAATACTCTTTTGGGTCAGTAAATTTCTCTGATTTGTAATCATCGTTTCGCTTTGTCAAAAGCCAAACCCTATGATTTCTGCAATTGTGCGCAACTATTGGACCTCGGGATGTAGACATAGTTCAGTTGAATTATGTATCTGCAAAAAGTACAAAATGTGAATATTCATTGAATATAACGGTGAGGAATGTAATGACATAAACACAAGTACTACTTCTGCAGCATTAAATAATGTGAACATAGTTATTTAGATGAACAGTGTTAATTTAATACAGCCTCACATTACATACGCATACAAATTCATTGAAATTGTGCACATCTTAACCATTTTTGATGGGCATGTGCGTCGATCGTGCCCAGGTTGACCACACAATCTGCAGTGATATGTACTACGACCCTGTCGTACGTCCATTTCATTTCGGATGCGAGTCAATTGGGGACGACCCTTCGTCCGTAGTTGATTCGGATTAGGACAGATTATTGGACCATTAACCGCATCCCAATAGTCACCATGATGTAGTGGATGAAATTCACTCGACCAAACGGCATCATGGGCAGCTACAGTGTATATCTCATCCACGTACTGCCACGGGTCTAAATGCCTCTTTGAAAAGAGCGCCATCGCATGAGAGCATGACATTTTATAAGTGTTCCCTTACCACATGAACATGTGCGGTTTAAAATATTTAGTACCTGTGCATTCCCTTTTTTGGTGACAACATATGCCTCACCAGTGGTACGGCTGAATGTTGTAACATTTTGACCGGTTTTTTTGATTGAAACATACGTCATCTTCTCCACAGCGTGAGGTGTGAATGCGGACCCGCTATCTGACGCCGAACCACGCCTATCATTGAAATATTGAACAATCTTGTAAAATATTGTTTCAACGCATGACGTGATCGGTAAATGTCTTGCTTTTTTAAAGACAAAGTTTAACACCTCAGAAATGTTGGTTGTCATGACTCCATAACGTCTTCCACCGTCAGGTGCAAGTGCCCACTGCTCTTTTGGTATCTACTCAAGCTAACGAATGGCCGATGGGTTGATTTCTTGGATTTTTGCTATAATCTTGTCATACTTGTGGATTTGATGTGCAGAACCAGCATCCCAAACTAGACGTTTAAGATGAGAGTTATGAAACTTACTATTGAAGTTACTTTGGATATGTCGTAAACAATATCGATGGTATGCATATGGTGCTTGCCATCCGGAACCATGAGCAGACACTGATTGAATTATACCTTGATGCCGGTCAGATAGGAGGCATATGCCTGGACGGTCACCGACAACATCTTGTCTAAGTCTCCAAAGAAACCAACCCCATGTATCTATGCTTTCCTCATCGACGATTACAAAGGCAAGAGGAAAAATCTGATGATTTCCATCAAGGCCCGTAGCAATTAACAACTTCCCCTTGTACTTCCCGTACAGGAATGTGGCATCGATACTTATAAGTAGACGACAGTGTCTAAAACCGTCAATACACGATTTAAATGCCCAAAAGACTCTGTCAAATACAGCTGTCCCATTTCCAAGGTCGGCAACCTGCCATCTGACTATTGTGCCCTCATTATACTTTTGTATTGTAGCAAGGAATTTCGGCAAAAACAGAATATGATTCACCACAATCACCAAAAATCATTGCTAGTGCTGTTTGTTTTGATTTCCATGCTTTACGATACGATATATCGTACTTATACACAGTGGCAATGTGTTTTATTATCAAAACAACCTTCAGAGATGGATCTGCCTTGACCAGGTCTATTATTCGGCGTGCAAAGAATTGGGAATCTAATTGCACATGGTCCAGAGTGGCTGACACATGCACACAAGTGTGTGGGCCTTCATATTTGGTAATTTGAAAAAGCCCGTGTGTTTTCTTTTGTATAGCTCGAAGCCTCCACTTGCACCCGGAATGATATTTTTTACACCGCACAGCCAATAACTTTTTTTCACTCTCAACAACCTCGAATTGGACATGATTGTTGATTGAATAAATCTTCACTGCATCTTGCAATTCCGGTTTACCCTTAAAGATTAGACCGATGAATAACTCTGGCCGATCCGGATCCCACAATGGAACTCTTGTGTGACTGGTGGGGGCAGCCAGCTGGAGAAGTTCATCATTTGTGAAGAAGGCTGTCGATGGCTCATGCATACGAACAGTGTCTTCCAGGATGACTGATGGGCCACTTTTGACAGCTTCATCGTTAACATTTTCCACATCGTCCATCAATGTAAATCTCCTCGTCCTCATCGTCTGTGACTTCCGCACGATCAACCGCACGCATTCCATTGGTTGCCAACAAATAACTGTCTGACTGAACCAAATTTTGAAAGATTTCAGTCCTTGATTGAGCATGACCTTGGATACCAACATTGGAACAAGATGTGGTGTTTCCCAAATACATCGACGTCTGCGTACTAGGCCCTATATGCAATTCTGGCACATAAGGCTCAGCCTGCAGACTTCCATGACCCGAATTAAACTTTGTTGTAAAAGTATCGTCCGCCATATAGCCGTCCGCAGCTTGACTACTCCCATCAACATAGTAAGAGTTATGAAGTGATTGCGAAATGGGACACGGATTGAGGCTCTCCTGTGTAAGCATTTCGATATACGGGCCATACTCATTCATCATTTGCTGAGGAAACTGTTGGATTGGCACTGCTTGTATGTACAAGTCTATACTATTCAGTGATCGGTTCTCAAGTACATCATCTACCATCGTCGCAATATCGTTATCATTTTTAATTTCAAATTCCATGTACTGTTGCATGCGATCCCCCAAAAATGTAGGAAAACGACAAATTAGTTGTAGTTGTGATGTTGTACTGTCCACCTGCATTATCGTGTACAACGTGGTGGACAATTCTTCATATGTTGTTCCATGTTTTAACTTTATACAATGTTGTGAATTTTCGTTGTACGATAAACAACCTTCATGGTATATAATATTACCACCCCAATAACACATTATTGTGGCGCGTCTCCTCGACATTTTACACCTTCAATATACAAACCACATATCAAATAATTTTCATAATTAAATTACTGTCTTAGATAGCTTGACAATACTAAATGACATCTTAGACGAATGTTTTGTTCT
This sequence comes from Ilex aquifolium, assembly GCA_951799425.1. Lineage (NCBI taxonomy): Eukaryota > Viridiplantae > Streptophyta > Magnoliopsida > Aquifoliales > Aquifoliaceae > Ilex > Ilex aquifolium. Next base: position 17,343,895 of record OX637407.1, on the reverse strand, counting down.
ATAATTCTCAAAAGTTGAATATATTTGATTTACTCTATCCTAAATTTCAAAGGTGTATTTTTACAATGCACAAAATCAAATTGTCCGCGATAAAATCATCAAGCATTTGTCGACTATGCAAGTTTAGTTGAGATGTAGAGAGAGAGAGAGCAAATCATATCACATTACAGAGCGGGAGATTGTAGATTTAAAAATCTAGAAATTAATGATGAAAAAGTAAAAATTAAATAAATACTATTAAATTTTTGTTCAGATGACAATTCGTGGGCATAGACATTTATGACGTTTTACTGTTTCACTAACACAGTTCGTTGATTATTTTAACATCATTCATTAAGGTAATGAAATTGTTACCCAGAATGTTCTCACTAGTTTCAGTATTTGCACCTGAGATTTTGATTTTTTACTCGAAAAAGTTTGACTTATTTATTACACTATGTTTACAAGTCTTTACTACACTATGTTCAAAAGATGTTAACTATATAATTGTGCAGCAAAAAAATACGGATAATATATTAAATATATTAGAATGATAGTATTTTGTCAATGTATAAAACAAGGTATTTGACATGTATTTTATTGAATACAAATGTAAAATATTTATTTTCCTGGGTTACGAGATGATAGATAATTTATTAGGAAAAATGAACAACATTTCTATAGGATTTTTTCCCTTACTCCAAGCATTCTATTTGAAGGCAATTGAAATATCTTATATGCCCTCAAATAATGGTTTCATTAAAATGTGTAGAGGGACGAAATGAGAAAATTGAACATTCAAATCCCACAAAGCAAGCTGGGGCATTCCAAAGAGTCAAAAACTAATGTCTTGTGTGTTTTTTATATTATTTTAGAACTTCCCAACATAAATGTCAACATTCTTCAATGCCAACATAATTCTATTTTCACAGCAGTAAGGTGCTTTCTCAAAAATAAAAACAACAGCACTTAGAATTGAAAATTTTTTTGGGCAACTAATTGCTGCAAAATTTTGACCAGCTGAACTATTAGGGTCAGATTTTTAGGGGATAATATGTACATTCAAAATATATCAAAAAATGCATTCTGCTTAGAGTTTTTCAGCATTTGGTCAGAGTTGAGGTTCCTCTCTGTATATTAAGTGGCATCTGATGGTGTCATTCAAACACCATTCTCACAAGAATCACTAAATTGTTAGCTTTAAAAACTTAGTAATATTGACAAACAAACCCAATAACAATAAATTTAAAAAAAAAACTCCGTTGCAGGCTATGAAAACTATCTTGCGAAGGGAAATATTGTTTTTGCTATGACTTTAGAAAATATGTTTGCTTCGGGTAGTATCTTCTCTAGTAGTATCTACTATCTACAATATTTTGCAGATGTTTTTTTTCTTAATCTCATTCTCAATTCCTCAACTCATTCCCAATTCCTCAACCATGTTTAGTTTTCAAGCCTACAAATTTGGTGTCAAGTAACACAAATGGTCTTCTTCTTCACTCTTATTAGAAAAATGGAATTCTTCTTTACAAGCTTTGACCTGATTGGACAAGTCTCACTAATAGTAATCCAGGCTTTTTAATGTATTAAGTTTAAAATGGGACATGGACCTGTACTAGCCTACTAGGAAGTGATTTTGCTTAAGAGTATACTGAACACGATCATTTATATAATGTACATCATCAAATGCTCATACACCTTCTAATGAGGCGGTGATATTCATTAAAAGTATATTGAACACCTAAAATTGTTTATGTCCAGTATATCACCCAATGCTCATACATCTGCTAATGAGCAATACCACATAACCCATTGCATAATGATTGCAATAGGTAATAATCATATATGTTCAAGTTTCAGCATTGGTAAAGTTAAAAGAATACACCAGTCACAACCAAATTACAGAATTCAGCAATTACGAACAATTACAGGAGCAACTAAACAGTCAAGGCCCAAGCAACATAAACTAAGTAATTACACAATTCAGAATTGAAGCAAATCAGTAAATCGACTAAGCAATTTTACAAAACTCTAGTTCATAAATTAGCCTATCACAACCAGCATCCAATATATAACAGAACCAGTTAAAACAGAGACAATCGAATACAAACACAGATCAATATTCCTAATGCACAAAAACCATAGTTTAATCCACAAATTAGCATTCAGTATATATTGCATGGATGCATTTCAAAATAAATTTCTTACTAAAATTCAGTCCTCAAAATACCTTCACACAGAAAATTACAGAAGTAACAATGCACTTGGGGATTTCTGATGCAGTAAGGATGCAGTAACACTTGGGGATTTCTGATGCAGTAAGGATGTCTGAGTTCAACACTGATGGAGATTGGGCAATGGGGATCTGTTTTTGAGTTACAATTGGGGAGACTTTTTTAGTTAGAGTTGGGGATTTCTGAATTCAAGCGTGATGGGGATTGGGCAATGGGGATATGTTTATAAACTTACTAATTTCCTGAATTTGAGAGACAATTGAAGCATACCTGGTTATATAGAATTTCTTCTGTTCAACCCGTGAAGCCTATCTTCTCCTTGATGCAGACCTAGGCCACGGGTGTCCACCACTCCACTGCAAGATTTGACAAAAGAGGAAAGTAAGCTACGCCTCTTCTGCAAGATTCGAAGGAAGCGTGAGATTCGCCTGACGCTATTGACCCCTAATTGCAGATCACTTGTCTCCTTCGCAGAACCTAGGGCAACGGTCAGTTAGGGTTTAAGAGGTGAGCGTAGGGGAGGCGAAAGCAAAAATAAAAGGAAAGGGGGGCCCTGGTGGGAGAAGATATGGAGATGGGTGATGATGAAGAGAGCTAAACAGCTCTGCGTTCGAATGCCAGAAGAGAACACAAGAGATAGAGGGAAACTTGAAATAACAAAAATGGGTGAAATATACAAATCAAAAGTGTGTTTATAGAATACGCTTCATTTGACGAAATAGACGTTTTTTCCAAATACGCTTTCACTTGAAAGCGGTATTACTGATTACGCTTTCTAATGAAAGCGGATTTGGCACCACCGCTTTTAATAAAAGCGTTTTTGGCAATACCGTTTTCGTTGAATTTCAAAACTTAAGTGATCCCTACAGAAAGCGTATTTACCAATTCCGCTTTTTCTGAGAAGTCGTACTTGTTGTATCCGCTTTTAACAGAAGTCGTACTTAGTAAATCCGCTTTCATATGAAATCGGTATTGTTGATTCCGCTTTTAAAAACAGCCGTAGTTTGGTAAATAAGTTCAAAACGGCTGTACATCGGTAATTAAGTTCAAAAACTACCATACTTTGGTAATAGATTCCATTTTTATAGGTGACTATCTCTCTCTCTCTCTCTAACCAGGATCTACCATCACCCACAACCTCACACCCCCACAACAGGCCCACATCAAGCACCCGACCAACCCCATCGAAACCAACAGCCACTCCACTATCTTCCATCCCCATAGACCCACCTAAACCACCACAAAGCCACCCCACAAACACCACCACAGACCATGAAACCACCCAAATAGCCACCCCAACACCACCATAGCCCCATCATTCGCCACTGCCAAGAAGTAAATCATTGCCCTCTATCAATTATAAAAGAGATAAGAAAACAAGAGAGAATCAGAAGATAAATATCAATGAATAAATGAGAGGAGAAAGAATCTCAGAAAAGATAAAAGATGAGGGAGAGTTACAGAGGATAGAGAAAATGAATTAATAGAAGAGAGGGGAGAGAGAGAGTAATGAAATAGAAGAATTAATTACCAAAATACTGCACTCTTCAAACAAAAACACCAAATTACTGTATTTTTAAATTTATTTATCAATTTACGACAGTTTTCGAAAGCGGAATTGTTAATTCCACTTTCATGGTGAAAAACAAAATCTTTAATAAGTGATACAATAAAAAAGAAAAAAATATATTTTTGTAAATATTAAAAACGGTCGTGTTGATTCCACTTTCACCATAAAAGCGAAATCAATAATTTCACTTTTCAAAAACTGTTGTAGATCGATAAAATAAATTTAAAAATACTATATTTTAGTGTTTTTATTTGAAAAGTGCTGTATTTTAATAATTGATTTTGAAATAGAAAGTGACGGGACAGAGATGAGTGTGTCTGACAGAAAATTGTTTAATTCGTTTGTTGTACATGAAAGGGTACGGTTGTCATTTTAAAAAAATATTTAAATAAAATAGACTAAAGGACAAAAAAAAAAAATATTTAGACTTGTCATTATCATCTTAAAAATATTATGCTTGAATTTAATGGCTTAGAAGCAACTGCAAAGGGAGTTACTATTTTGGGGTGCCAAATCACTCAGTTGTAATCTTGAACAGTATTTTGACATCCCTGAATTATAAATCTGCTCCAATGACAAATACCAAAATGGGGTGCCATTTTCATATTTTTATTCAACAATTTATATGAATCGTTGGATCTATCTTCATCTAACGGATCTATATTCATCAACCCATTTGTAACCTCTCTCTTTCTCTCTCTAGAGTTGCCAAAAATGCCACCCCAAGAGCCTTGATGCTATTTTCCAACCCTTGATGCCACCCCCCTTAAAATGAAAATTTTTGAATTTGGGGTGGCATATGGGATTGCTAACCTTGATGTCACTCCTCTTCGAGTTGCTCTTAGAAGAACATTTGGACAAACTGCAGACCAATTTCCCCCCCAAAAAAATAGCCCAGCCCTAAGAAAATTTGTGTGTGTTTGTTTGGTTTGGTTTGATTTGGTTGGGGAGGCTGAAGATGTCAATGCATGATAGACTAGTCACATATCATCAGCAACATCAAGAGTTCTTATAGAATCTATATAATAAAGTAGCTTACAATTCAAATTTCAAAAGATAAATAAAATGACTTTTGCTTTTCGCGGTTCAGATCGCTTTAAATTTTCCTTTAAAATTAATCTAACGGCTAATATTAATACCTTATATTTAATAGGAAAAATAGATCCCTAGGGATGTTTGAAATAAATTTTTAAAAGTACTTCTAAAAATTATTTCTCATTAGTATTTAAAAAAAAAAAATAGTGTTTGAAGCCGTCCCACCACTACCTCTACCACCACCACCACCCCCACCACCACCGCCGCCACTGCCGCCGCCGCCACCGCCATCGCCACCGCCACCACCACTGCCGCTGCCGCCACTGCCACCACCACTGCTGCCACCGACGCCGCCGCCACCACTGCTGCTGTTGTCGCCACCACCACCACCACCGTCACCGCCACCGCCACCACCACCACTGCTGCCGTCGCCGCCACCACCACTGCTGCCGTCGCCGCCGCCACCATCGCCAACGCTATCGTCATCGCCATTGCTGCCACCACCACCACCATCGCCACTACCACCGCTACCACTGCCACTACCACCGCTACCACCACCACCACCGTCGTTGCTACTGCTGTCGCCATTGCCGTCGCCACCACTACCACCACCATCGCCGCCGTCGCCACCGCCACTGCCACCACCACCACCACCACCGCCACCACGGTCATTGTCACCCACCACAACCATCACCGTTTCCTACCACCACCACCACCACCTCTCACCCCCACTACAACCGATGCTTAAATTCATTTATCTCTCCTCTATGTTTGCGATTTGATTTTGGATATGAATACAAATATGTTTATTGTTTACCATTTTTTATTACTCTGTGCCTTTAGATGCAGGCAATAACTAGTCCATTGATATGTAATATAATTAATATACATATAATATAATATATTTACTATATATTCATAAATATTTATGTGATCGATGTATACTCGTTAGGTTGAAAAATAAATTTTATGAGATAGCAGTCATTATAGGCGGGTAATTTTTTATGATACAGAATAAACACGCGCAATGCCAGTAGAACATATTGTATAAGGGTGAATTCTTTCAAACAAGAAGTATTTCACCAAAAGACATTAATGCATTAATGAAAACAAGAACCATTAAGTTATCCAACATTATAGTAATCTTCATCATTTCTATTACATCAATTGGTAATTGGAGCCTTCCCATAAAAACCCTCTATATTATTGTCACCCTTACAACGGTAAATCAAAATCATGAGTAGCCAAGAACCAATCAAAAACACATAGCATTCTCGCTCTTGCTCTTCGTTTTTCCGGTTGTGTCTCCAAGTTCATGACATGAAGCAATAACCCAGATATTATCTATTGTGCACGATTACACATAGGTGGATCAACCCTTACAAAATAACCACATGGACCACCTTACTACGTGTATAGAATACATAAATTTGATGAAAATATAATAAAAAAAAATATGAAAATAAAAATACAAGAAATTAATAAAAAAATAAATAATGGAATAAATTCATGAATCTGCAAATACTCTTCATTAGAAACTGTAAAGATATTTACTTAGATGGCAAAAAATGATCCAAATGACATCAAATTGCAACATTTGAAGAATATTACTTCGAAATTATCATAAGCCCTAAACCTCCTCCCAGGGATTAGATAGCCCCTCTATCTTCAAATATGGTTCCACTCTCTCTCTCTCTCCCTCCTTCTTTTCATTTCCTATTTTCTCTTCTTCACCTGCACATCAAACCTAACAAAGGACTTCTATGGTGACAAAGCGTCGATTTGGCGCCAACAGATAGGCACAATTACGTCTTAGCCCTTGCAAGACACGGGTGCAAGTCGCGTGCTGCATTTTTTGACGATAAATTAAACTGACTTTTAGGCTGAGTCACATTGAATCAATTTCGCGACATTGAGGGGGGATAATTGAGAATCGTAATCTTTTAGGGTGCAAATTAAAAATTAAGGCATCTTTCAAGGTGCAAAGTGCGATTAACTCTTTTATCTATTTAGTGTCTCAAAATTTTAAAAAATATCTTTCAAGTGTGGTCACCAGTGTTGGGCTCATTATATTTGTGTTTCAAAAAATTTGGGCTTAGTGGGCTTATAGAAATTGTGAAGGGGTACACCAAATTATACTTATTGGTCTTAAAGTACATAACTCTTAATGTTGAGTTCTTTAGTCCTCATCTTCCTCACTTTGTTGTGTCCAGGTACATTTTTTGACTGTTTTTTTTATTTTTTTGACATATTTTCCCTCCCCTTAAATCATGAATATTAAATTTGACATTTATTTTATTTTTTGAATTTTTTTATTATATTAAATATTTCCTAATTTAATGGATGAATTATATTCTCAGTATCTTTGCCATCAAACATATATTTTTTCTTCTTCTCCAACCATCAGCCATTATCATTCTTTTTCTTCTTTTTTTTCCTTTTTCTCCAATCAGTTAACGTTAATTGATCGTCCTTATTCTTCTCCAACTAGTTTTCGTCTTTCTTTATTATCAAATTCGAGATTATACTTTCATTCATTTTTGGTGCTTTTGTTTGGTTCTATTTTTTCGGTTCAATTGATTATTTGACTGGTCACGTTTTTGGTTTCTTTTATCAATCAAACTGTTATTAAACCAAGTTAGTTTTTTTTAAAGAATAGATTGTTTTCTTCATGTCCTCGATATCGTACTGTTACACTATAATTTTCATTCATATTGTTATAACCTCATATAATTTATTTAATGTGATATATTATATGTAAAGCTGTTTTGATTTCTTCTTCTCTTCATGTTTGTGGCTTTATATTTTTGGTACATGTAATTGTGTGTATGGTCATTTTTTTGTTTTAGTTTTATGAATATAATGCTGTTTTTTTTTTTGTTAATTTTGATTGTGTGAACAAATGAACCAATGCTATCACATTGTGTTGTTACACTATTAAATCAAAGGACTACATGTGTTTGTAATCGTAGTGACCAAGCTTTAAAACAATAATGTCATACTCCGTTGTCGCACTATTAAAATAAAGGAGTGTGTGTATAATTGTCGTACTCAAGCCGCTTAGCTATGATGTCATTCTTCGTTGTCACAGTATTAAACCAAATGAACGTGTGTGTATGTAATCGTAGTGTTTAAGCCACTGCACCATTATGTCTATACAGCTGAAAAAATTTACCAAAACCCCTTGTCACACTATAAATTTATATGCCAAAATAAGAGAAAGCTGTGGCAACAAAGGGTTACTTAAGCAAAACAACACTCTATGAAAACAAAGTGTGCCAACAAAGTATTTGTTGAAAGTGTGACTATAAAAGTAACTTCATATATAGTGGATAGGTAGTGTCACTCCAAACAAAAAAATCACATCTTAAACACTATAGTTGTCCCTTTTACATAGAAAGTGTGACACAATAGTGTGTCTTCAACAATTCTTTAATTTTAGTACTTTCTAAGATAAGATAACTAAAATTCTTTAATTTTATTTTTCAAATATCAATAGGTTCCCAAAACTTTGAATCATATCCCTAAAAAAAAAAGGAAATAATTTTACATATAATATATATACATACATAATTTTACATATAATATATATACATATATAATATATAATATAATATATATACATATATAAAAACATACATATGTGACCAAATTAAACCTAATGCAAATCAAAATTCCTTAATTTTTGTACTTTCTATGAAAAGATAACTAAATTCATTAATTTTAGTTTTTAAATTTCAAAAGGTTCCAAAAGACTTTGAAACATAACCCAAAAAAAAAGGAAATAATTTTTTTTTCTTTAGGGTTTCCAAAACCGTTTTAGGCAACTGCCATATAATAAAAAAATATTCAATTCTTTCTATATCATCAGAGGTCTTTTTTCCAAAATATGTTCCACTATAGACTTATCTATTAATAAGTTTAATTTGATGTATCGACTTTCGAACGACCTTTGTTTTAAACCCAATGACTTGGTCTGTCAGCGCATGGCCCACTTCCCTTTTCTTTACCATTGAGGCTAGCTTACAAAGTAAGCCACCATTCACCTTTTATAAAATTAGTTTTTCTTTCTTAACCCTGACAGTGCTCTCCTCCTGTTGTTTGTCTATTCATCATCTCTTTGCTTTCTTGTAAAAGTTGTACACTTTTGCTCAAATTTTTGTTGCTTAATAAAGGACGACTAGGGAGGGTTGTTAAACACTCTTCACAACAATTATGTGTTGGTGGAGGTGAAATTATAGAAATTTTGAGAGGTTGTCATGCCAAGGACCTATCCCTCCGAGATATTGACCCCGAGGGGCTCGAATCAATCTTTAAGGACAAAGCTTGGATTTGATCTATAGTTTGGCGAAATTGTTCTTCTACTTTTATTTGGTAAATTGATTTTTAGAGCAAATTATTTTGGGTCTAAATTCTTGCGTCTTTGTTTAAAGAAATTAATTATGCAAGAATTGTTTTCCATTATTTCATTCATTTATTAAATAAATTACACAACAGTCTTAAAGGTTGATTTTGCAATGGGTACACAACTTCTTGCACAAACAAACATCTTATCTGATGCTTCTAAAATTAAACCTTTTGATGGAAATAATTTTCGTAGATGGAAACAAAACATTCTTGATGTGTTGAGTTTATCTAAATTATTATTTTTTCTAACCGACCTTAGACCCGATGATAATTGTAAAACCCGGGAAAATTTGAACTTTTTCTGAAAAAGGGCAAAATGGTAATTCTCCACCCTTATGCGTATTTGAAATAATCATGTTCTAGACCTCGGATGAGGAAACGGAGTGCGTCATTGGATTCGCAACGCGAAATCTAGTAATCACTAGAAATTTTGTCGAATTCCGAGATAGTCGGATTTTTGCACGTAGTTCGAGACGACTGCGTGGCGATAGATCTTTTAAAGGTCCCCAGTAATGGATTTTATAAAATTTCCTTATAATTGGATTAAAGTTCCAATAAAATTAATTTGGACTTAATCCGGGACTTAATGAGTCGTTTCGGGACGAAAAACGGACCCGAAAGTCGAAAATATGCGGTGCGATGTGGACCGCTCATTTGCGACTATAAATAGGGAACAAATATCTGATTTTATTCAGATTCTTCAGCTAAAAAAACAGTATACACGTTTTTGGAGAGAGAGGAGAGAAAAAGTGGGTTTTTAAGTTTTCCTTCGCCGATTCCGGGAGTTCCGTCCGTCGGAATTCGTCGATTCAAAAGGCAAAGTTCATCTACGCGACGAGGGCTACGCGTGGGTACCAAAAACCACAAGTTTTACCGAAGGTGAACGGATGAGGGTATACGAAGATCAAGATTCGAGTTGTATTTTGTTGCTCGGATTCCGTTGAGCTAGTAGGAAGAAGTGATCACGTCGACGAAGGCTACGCGTGGGTACCAAAAACAACGAATTTCACCGAAGGTGAAATTTCGGGAGTTGGGAAATCAAGCTTCGAGTTGGGTTTTCGGGTCTTGGGAGCTTCCTACGGAATTCTCACGCTACAAGAGTTAGGGATTTTCCTACCTTGGTTCATTTCCTACCTATAGTGTATGTGAAATGTGTAGGTTATTAAAGAGTATATATATGTATCACTCACCTATGCATGAGAAGAGTTGAAATGGGTATGGAATTTGAGGCTAGACCAATTCTTAGCAAAGATTGACATAAGAAATTACTTATGTGATATTCTTGGAACTTGATGTTTTGAGGGCATGAGATATATTCTAATGTGCCTTGTGACGTGTGAGCAAGTTGATGTGATAAAAACACGAATTGTTGCTATGGATATATCTTGTTCATTGCCTATGAGGAATGGTTTATAATCAATCCCTAGCTTGGGTTGATGAAATGAAAAAGAGAAAGGGTGTAGAAATGACTTAGGTCAATTTTTAGTTGTATGTGATATGTCGGAATCACTTGTGAAATCCCTTGAAAATTGATTTGTTATTAGCATGAGCTATATATAACATGTGAGTTGTGAATTGGGATTAAATAGCAATTGTTATTTTATGCCTTGAGTAAGTGGGTGTAGAATGGGTGTCATGACTTGAGATAAATTCTCTTGTTTAATGCACCATTAGTGTATGTTAAGTGTGGGAAAAGGGTGCCTAAATGTGCTAAATAAATCTTGTAAGAAAGGATTTGCAATGGATGTAGAAATTGGGTGAAGAAAAGTCGGCACACTTTTCTGCTCCGGACCAGTTGTCGTAGAATTATCATAACTTTTGATTCAACTGTTGGGTTGAGCTGAAATTTTGACACAATACAGAAGACATCTAGATCTACAACTTTTGTGTTTTGAACTTTTCCATATTCTGAATGGATCATGGTCAAAATGGAGAAAAACAGAGGTATTTCCACCAGGGGGTGCTAGTGTTGGTGCCTTTGTTACCAAACACCAATACCACCTTGATATCTTCACTTCTAAACCTCCAAATCTTCATGTAACATGTTCATATCTTCACCAACATAGTTGAAATATTTGGGGTGAATACGGAATGAGTTATAAACCCGGTAAATGGGATACTCCTCGTGAGATGTCGAACACATTCAACATAATTGCAAGGTTCTAAAATACATGATTTGTGCAATCTTTTGCACTTATCACTATGTGTTCTTTGATATATATATATATATTGAGGTGTGTTAGACATGATTAAAGGGTCAGAGATTACACGTGTGAGTTAAAATCCCGGATAAAGGGATATTATTGACGTGATGTCGGTTTGTGTGACATTCATGGATCTTTCCATGAGTTGACGGATGGTCAATGGTAGAAATCACTTAATATGATTTCTTGAGTTATACGATGAATATGAGTGAATTATGTGATTACATGATTGGTGCCTTGAAGGTGTTTAATGAAATGCCTTGAGTGATTGAAGTTGTTGTTTGATGAAATAACATACTTGATATTATGATGTGTCGAAATCATGTGCTTATGATGGGTGTTATATGCATAGAATGTGATATAACATGCTTGTAATTTATGATTGATTTGGTAATTCTATGCTTAGGATATAAATTCCCATGACATATGTTGGAATATGTGTTTAATTTAGTCCATATGGCATGCATTACATATGTGACATAATGTTATTGCAATGATACATCGCATTGCATATGCACGGGGAATTCACATCATGAGTGGTGTGTGTGTGTGCATGGTTGTTGTTAATACCATATGTTGGAATGTGGTAGAGACAGTTCATATGGCATTCATTACATATGAACCTTGCATGAGAGAAGCAATGGGTCATTACATTGCATATGTACGGGATCATCACATACATGGACATTGTGTCATAAGGATGTTGTGCAGGGGTGTTTGTACCACAATCTATGTGGTATTAAATGCATATGGTCATGGAAATTGCTCATTGGCATTATTGCATATAGAGCATGACATTGGTAACTCCATTCATGGACATTAGTCATTAGTGGAGGCATGTGTAGGTGGTGCATGGTTAATCAACACCTTGTTTGGTAGTTGATATGTGGGCTTGGAAATGTGGACCGATGGTCACATGGAGTCACATGATTGCATTGCATAAGGAAAACTTGTGTTGGGTATAGCAAGAAGGGGCATGGCGACTTCCTTGGGTGAAAAGCCCTAAACCACTTGGTTCATACACTTCCCGGGGTGAAATTCCGCAAAAGTGTAATGCTTACGGAGCCAGGGTGAAATTCCAAAATCCGTTGCCCAAAGGAAACACAAGATTTTGATATAAAATATACTCATCCAATGAGTATCATATTTTCCGTCGAAGACGGGTTCATTACACATTGCATTGTGTTGTGGGAGTCGGGAAGGACTCGGGTTGTGTTACATGATTGAGTCTCATCTCACTCATAGCATGTGGTACACATTGGCATTCACATTGTGTGTGTGGGAGCCGGGAAGGGCTCGGGTCGAGTACATGAGTCTCATCTCATTCATGGGGCTTAGGTAGCCCGGTTTAACATACATGGCATTGGCATGTAAAGAGAGTCGGGGTGGACTCGGGTTGGATGTACATGAGTGGATTTCATCTCATTCACGGCATGGCTTAATGGCATTCCATCATTGAATTGCATTCTTGATTGGAATGGTTATGGAAATTATGGATGTTGCATGTGAATATTTCATGTGCATTTCATGTGCATATAGGTTGAGGAGTGGCCTCTGTAGGAATTTCTCTACTGGGCGTTGGCTCACCCTATACGGGAACAATTTCAGGTGCGGGAGGTTCACCGACGCACGGCTCAAGTTTGGGCCCTCTTGGTTGAAGAAAGGCCGACATGTGGTCTTAGCCTTATTTCATGTGAAAACATTTGAAATATTATGTCTTTGGCATGTAAATTAAGCAAATTAATTGTAATAGAATATATGTGAATAATTGTTAATCTAACCTTGTATGTTATATAAGTATGGTTAATTGGACCCAGTGTGGCCAATGTTTACTTATACATGGACCCGGTGCGGCCATTGCTTTATATTTGACCTCGGATGGGTCTGGTAATTGTGTATTGCACAGGTTGGGTATTGGGTAGAGCTCCCCATACAAAGGAGACTCTGCCCAAATTTCGTTAAGTTATGGACCCCAGTAATTGGGGCATAACAGTGTGATATCGAGATACTAGGTATCTACAGGTATTCCGCGGGTTGATGGGTAATCAATGGACCCCCGGATTTTGGGGCGTCACAATAATATCGAACATTATGTTCAAGCTCTAGAAAATTGGAATCTTGCCGATAATTTATGCTTAAGTACTATTCATATTGCTTTGTCTAATGATCTATTTGATGACTATAGTTATATTGAGAATGCTAATTTTTTATGAGATAAGTTGATATCTAAATATGACTTTGAGGATGAAGGTACTAAGAAATTTTTGGCTATTAATTTCCTTCATTACCAAATAGTCGAGGACAAGACCATTACATCACATATTTATGAGTTTTAAAATATAATAAATGGTTGGCCAAGGAGAGCGATGTATTATCCGAGAGATTCAAGACTCAATATCTTGTAGAAAAATTACTCGAGTCTTAGGAAGAGTATAAGTTCAAATTTCAATAAAACAGAAATGCCATGGCATTTCAAGAGACAATTGTACAAATTAAAATTGAGAGAAAAACAAACTTTTACAAAAGTCTATAAATGCCAAGCAAATGGTGTCCAAGGCTAATATAGTAGTTGGTGGACCAACTAGAACCCCACATCACCAACAAAATAGGAAATATGGCCAAAAATTGAATTGGAGACCTCACACCCATAATAATAAAAATAAGTTTCAAGTATCTAATCCTCAAATTCTGCAGAACACTATGATTCTAAGTGTATAGAACACACACACATACACACGAAATTCACAGAGAAAAGAATAAGAGAATATCTCTAAAAATGTATATTATTCACTGAATAATTCGTATTACATAAGAGAATATATATAGGAAAGACCAATAAGAGTAAAATCCCTAATTATAAGAAAAATTACCAAAAAGATAAAATTGAAATCTAGCTAATTAAGATAAAAACACATGTCGTCTGGAGTCCAACCCAACTAACGACATTGAAGCTCATGGCAAAGTGATGCGTCTTGATTGTTGGTCCGATCTTAGATCAAACACCACTGATCTCAATCAATTCTAAGTCCAAACCATTTTGCCTGTACTATCACCTTTTTGTTTTTCTTTGGGCCTTGGACGCACGGCGGTCTTCCTGTTCCAAGTAATCAGCAGTCACTTGTTCTATATCAAATTCAAAAGAGAAAAGGTGAATGTTATGTTTGTGGTAAAGTAGGACATTATGCTTCAATGTATAAATATCGAAATGGTGATAACAACAACTATGACAATAATCCTAAACCAAAGGTTAGTGTAGTAGAATCCAATGATGTCATTGCGGTAGTAGTGTGTGAGGTGAACTTGGTCACGGGAGCAAAAGGCCGGGTAGTGGATTTCGGGGCCACTAGGCACATTTGTGCCAATAGAGATGCATTTGCATCGTACACTAATGTCAAAGAAGGTGCCAAATGTATGTATGTGAGTGATAACAGATTGGTACTGGTTGTGGGAAAAAGAAAAGTTCTCCTTAAATTGATTTTCGGGAAAATCCTTTCTCTTTCCAATGTCCTACATGTTTATATGATAAAGCACAACCTTGTGTTGGTTCAATTACTTGGAAAAGCATGGTGGTATTGTAATTTTGTCTATAAATGACATCTTTATTGCTAAGGGATATCTTAATCAAAGTCTTTATGTGCTTCATGTTATTGAAACCATTGATGAAAATGCTTCATCTTCTTGTGTTTACCTGATTGACTCTCTTGATATGTGGTAGGATAGACTTGGACATGTGAATTTGGGCACTTAAAAAAAAATGAAAGAAATTGGATTGATTCCTAATTGTGTGAAACTAATATAGATAAATGTTAGATATGCGCCAAAACTAAGACTACTAAAAAACCATGCAAATACATTCTAGAGAAAGTGAACTTTTATAATTAGTTCATAGTGACTTAGGTGATTTGAAAAACACTATGACAAGAGGTGGTAAAAGATTTTATGTGATATTTGTTGATGATCAGTCTAGGTTCACCAAACTTTATTTGTTGAGAACTAAAGATGAAACACTTGAGATGTTCATAAAGTATAAGACCAAAATTGAAAATCAAAGCAATAAAAAGATTTAAAGATTAAGAACCGATAAAGACGATGAATATGAATCTAATCCTTTTAATGATTATTATGTACAAAATGACATAATTCATGAAGTTACTCCTCCTTATTCTCCCGAATCTAATGGCATTGCAGACAAGAAAAATAGAACACTAAAGGAGATGATAAATACTATGTTAGTTAGTTCGGGCTACCCACCCACCAATTTGTGGGGGGAGGCTACTCTTTTAGCTTGTCACATTCAAAATAAAGTACCTTGTAAGAAAACTAGTAAAATACCTCATTTGCCACCTAGTTTGGGATGCCTCAAAGTGTGGGGAGGTTTGATAAAAGTTATGTTTTTCGGGAAGTATTGGCAAATGTTATGTTACTCGAGCCTAAAAAGAGAAAAATAGGTTTTAGAACTTGTGATTATGTATTTATTAATTGGATGTGCTTCTAATAACACCTCTTATAGGTTCTTTGTGGTCAAAAGTGACATTACAGAAGCTAACTCTATTATTGAATCCAATAATGCTTCTTTCTTTGAGAATATGTTTCCTATGAAAGTTCATGAACCTAAAGATATTAAAAAATATGTTAGTGGTTCTTGTGGTACTGAGAATGAGGACAATAATTAATAAGTAAAAGAATGAGCAAGGAAAATGGTTTTGGTGATGACTTTTAAGTCTATGTTGTTGATGATTAACCAATAACCTATAATGATCCTATAACTTCTATAGATGCACCTTTTTGGAAAGAAGCGATCAATAATGAGTTAGAATTCATTATTGCTAGGAACTTGTGGATTTACCTCAGAAAACTAAACCCATTGGTAGTAAGTGGGTGCTTAAGAAAAAATTAAAACCAGATGAGTCTATTAGATTAGTAGCCAAATGTTATAAACCAAATGAGAATGTTGATTATTTTGACACTTACTCCTCGGTGACTAAAATTGCATCTATTAGATTGTTATTTGTCATTGTTTCTATTAACAAGATGGTTGTACACCAAATGGATGTGAAAACCACATTCTTAAATGATGATTTAGAAGCAGAAATTTACATGAAGTAACCGAGTGGTGTGTAATTCCCGAACAGGAACATAAAGTATGTAAATTGGTGAAATCCTTATATGGACTAAAATTTTTGGTGCCTACTAAAGGACGATCAGAGAGGGTTGTTAAACACTCTTCACAACAAATGTGTATTGGTGGAGTGACACTATAGAAATCTTAGGAGGTTGTCATGCCAATGACCTATCGCACCGAGTTATCGGCTTCGAGAGGCGCGAATTAATCTTTAAGGACAAAGTTTTAACTTGATATATAGTTTGGTGAAATCGTTCCTCTATTTATATTTAGTAAATTTATTTTTAAGGAAAATTATTTTTAGGTCTAAATTATTGAGTATTTGTTTAAGGAAATTAATTGTGGTAGAGTTATTTTTCATTATTTCATTGTTTTATTAAATAAATTACACAACCACCAACTGGTACATATGTGAACCCGAAGCATAGCCAAAATTATGGCTTTTCAACATAAAAAAATTTCCATGGAGTAAAGGACCCGGTCGGAGACTGACATTTTTGGTCGTTTGTTCCCATAGCTTATAGTCAAGGAAGGAAAAGCTTGTCATTGAAAGGTCATGTGAAAAAGACATTACACTCGTTAATTCTTGACTGGGATTACGAAGATGATTGATGTCTGCCTGTGGAAGTTTTGGGACTTGGAAATTTTGGATTATTTATAGTCAAATCTATTAATTATAGGGAATGAGGTGTGATGGAGTCACCCCTTAAAGGTTCCTTGTGGTCAAAAGTGATATTATAAAAGCTAACACTATTATTGAATCCAATAATGCTTCTTTCTTTGAGAATGTGTTTCCTATGAAAGTTCATGAATCTAAAGATACTCAAAAATATGTTAGTGGTTCTTTTGGTATTGAGAATGAGGTACAATAATTAAGAAGTAAAAGATAGAGAAAGGAAAATGGTTTTGGTGATGACTTTTTTGTCTATGCTGTTCATGATTCTTGAATCTTTGTTAAAAAAATTAATTGTGCAAGAATTATTTTCCATTATTTCATTGCTTTATTAAATAAATTACACAACAACCAGCTGGTACATATGTGAACCCGAAGCAAAGCCAAAATTATGGGCACCTTTTCCACATAAACAAATTTCCATGGAATAAAGGACCCGTTCAGTGACTGACATTTTTGGTCGTTTGTTCCCATAGCTAATAGTCCAGGAAGGAAAAGCTCTTCATTGAAAGTCCATGTGAAAAAGACATTACACTCGTTAATTCTTGACTGGAATTACGAAGATGATTGATGTCTCCCTGTGGAAGTTTTGGGACTTGGAAATTTTGGATTATTTATAGTCAAGTCTACTAATTATAGGAAATGAGGTGTGATAGATACTGCATTTTGAAAAACACCTCCTACTCTAACCAGTTAGATCGAGATCCTCTACATTATAATTTTTTCTAATGTTGGATTATTTATTCTGAAAAAAAGATTCATTATTTTTAAGTGGTTCTTGCATTCATATATGATGGGTGATTCACTAATGAATGAAATTGATAGGAAATATAAAAAAAGAGATCTAATTAAATCCTAACTGGCTATAGTATCTTGGCATCGAAAACATTATGTGGATCCCCTTGTCTCACATTGTATCGTGAATGTTGTCTTTTGTGAATGGAACAATATTATTGGTGATTATCTTGAGAAGCTCATTAGCATGGCCTAAATCTCTAGTCATCGATACTGGTTGAACTCGAACTACTCTGGTGAATATTGTAGTGTAGTCTCTGCCTAATTCATATAACTTTTTTGATAATGTTATTTGGATATGATTTATTGATCTAATTTACTTACTTAATCACTTATAACTAACTGATAGTAGATCAATAAGTTATGAAAACAAATTAGGTCCAAAGCATGTTATTGAACTTTTTTCAAAAGGCTTTTTGGACACCAAATCATGGTAATAGAGACGAGTTATAAATTCAGACAATTTTAGTTCAAATTTTAACAACTCTTGGGGTTCAGGTAATTAGGGATTTATCTCTTATGAATACCCTAATTTTAGCGTGGATGGTTTGTCTTTAATTGGACTTGGGAGAAAATTAATCGAAGTGTACATAAGTTGACTCAAAAACTCCTGACTATTGAACCAAAAAAAAATGAGGTCACCTCTACTTTATGCTTATGTGAAGACTATAGTACCAAAAAAAAAAGTTCGTACCCCCCCGGTTATGAATTGTGTTTTTTTTTTCTTTAAATTATTTTGAGGGTCAATTATAATTTTTGTGGTAGCATTGGATTGATCTTAAGTTATCATTTTTAGGATTGATCCTAATTAAGTTACCATAAAAATTTAAATTGATCCAAAAAAATTATAACTTGATCCTTAAAAGTTGTACATAACACAAATAGTTATAAATAAATAAATTTCCATGGAGTAAATAAATTTCCAAAGACTTCACCATCGTTGATTATTTACTGCTTTTCTGCAGATCCACTCAGAAGAATTGAGATTGGGGCATATTCGTGCCGATTAGACGTCGGCCATGGGGTGAGCATTGGAAATTTGTGGATCATCTACCGCAGTTAGTGTTGGGTAATCTCATGTGACAACCCCAAGTCCAATGAAAAATAAATTAAAGAAGTCCTAATTATAACCTTAAATAAGTTTACTAGTGACCTAATAAGAATAAGATAGATCTATTAGTATCTTAATAGGTTTGTGTCAAGTAGTTTATCCCGATAAATAAGATTGAGTATGATGTAATCAATTACTAATTTGATTTTGTCAATTAATAATACATTGATGTAGTTTTTTAGTCCATGGATGTAGGTATGATATATTGATGTGGGTTAATTGTATCGAATCACATTATATTTTTGTGTTTTATTTTATGACTAATTATTTCCCGTACCTGAAGACACGGAATAATAAAAAAAAAGTCAACAATAAACATATTTGTATTCACACACAAAATCAAATTACAAAGATAGAGGAGATAGAAAGGAATTTAAATACTGATTATAGTGGGGGCGAGCGGTGGTTGTGGTGGTGGGAAACGGTGATAGTTGTGATGAATGATGATGACCGGTTGTGATGGTGGCAGCCGTGGATGGCAGTGGTGATGGTCGGACAGTGACGGTGGTGGTAAGGTGGCAGTAGCGGTGGTGGTGGTGGTAGTGGGGATGGTGGTGGTGGGGCACTGGTGAGGTGATGGTGGTGGGGTGGTGATTGTGATGGTAGGGTGGCGGCAACGGTGGTGGTGGTGGGGCGATGGGAGTGGTGGTAGTTGTGATAGTGGTTGTGGGGCGGCGGGTGTGGTGATTGTGAGGGGTGGCGACAGTGGTAGTGGTAGTGGTGGTGGTGGTGGTAGGGTGACGGTGATAGTGGTAGTAGTGATTGTGGTGGTGGGGTGCGACAGTGGTGGTGGCGACAACGGTGGTAGGTTGGCGGTAGCGGTGGTGATGGTGGTGGTGGGGGTGGTGGTAGTGGTGGTGGTGATGGGGGAGGGGGTAGTTGTGGTGGTGGGGTGACAGTGGTGGTGATAGTAATGATGGTGGTGGGGTGGTGGTGGTAATGGGGTAGTGCCTAACACTAATTTTTTTTTTTTAAATACTAATGTAAAGTTATAAGTTCTAAAAGTACTTTTAAAAAATTACTCCAAACACATCCTTAGGAGCATATTTTCTCTATTAAGTTTAGAATGTTAATATTAGCCGTCGGATTAACTTTAAAGTAAAATTTAAATAGGTCTCAACCGTGAAAAGTAAAATTCATTTTGTTTATCTTTTGAGATTTAAATTGTATTGTACTTTATTATATAAATATTTTTCTTCCCTGAATTCATATCTCTTAACTTATGGTATCTATGTTAATTAATCAATGTCTAAAACCAACAAATGGAATCAAAGTTAGATTGACGATTTTGATGGAACAATTAGAGTTAGATTGACGATCTTAGTGCAACAATCAAAACATATTGTTAACAATCCAATAGTCAAGTTGATGTTCATTTTCTAGAAAGGTCCCCTGCCTAGTGTGTTCGACGTCATATGTTCATTTTATAGCAGCATTCATAAGTAAAAGTCTATGGAATTTTCTCATAGGACAATGAGCATACAACACTTCCACATAATAATTAGCGTAGAAAATTAAGATATAATGACTTCCATGGAAAGACCTCCATTTGTAGCCTTCCTTCTGAAGCCTGATATGGTGGAGCCTCAACCCTACACCCATGGTTAGATTATGTAAGGAAGACCAAGAGAAAAGAGAGACAAAGGGAAGTAGAAAAGTTTAAATTTTAATTCAAGGGAGTTCGAAGATAAAACTTGCGAAAGAAATGTCATTATAAAATATTAAAGTAATCAAATTCTTGAAACTCATGTCTACATTAAATGTAGATTTAATATTAATTCCTAGGATTCGTAACAATTGCTAACTAAAGAAATGAGTGGTGGGGGCACGTGAAAAGACATAGTGTAATGAAGACTTGATTGACTAGATTCATTATTAGGCGTTAGAGGTGGGTGACATAGAAGTCCAAAAGTTAACAATAAAAGGAATAAAAGATATGGTTTTCTTATTATTTTCCCGGGTAAATTAAAATTCGTAAATTTTCACAATAATTCAGATTAAAAAAATTAAAAGTGGGATTAGAGCATAATTTAGATACTAAATATTGAAGGATATACCAATAATTTAAATATAGATATTTATGTAGAGTAGGACATAATAGTCTTTGTAGTACTTTATAGGGACACAATAATTCATATTAAAAAAAATTAAAAGAGAGATTAGAGCATAATTTAGATACTAAATATTAGAGGATATATTAGTAATTTAGATATAGATATTTATGTAGAGTAGGACATAATAGTTTTTGTA
The DNA here is from genome assembly GCA_951799425.1 of Ilex aquifolium. Classification (NCBI taxonomy): domain Eukaryota; kingdom Viridiplantae; phylum Streptophyta; class Magnoliopsida; order Aquifoliales; family Aquifoliaceae; genus Ilex; species Ilex aquifolium. Next base: position 17,322,515 of record OX637407.1, on the reverse strand, counting down.
GTACTTTATGGAGGTAGAATAGAAAATTAAAAGTTTTTCAAGTTAAGGGATACTCACTCCGTTCCTAAATATCTGTCGTTTAAGGTTTTTGCACAGGGATTAAGGAAACTATTAAATAGCTCTAATATTAGTAAAAAATAATTGCACAAGACTAAAATACCCTTATTCAATATGTATTGGGAATGAAAGGAATATGAAAGACATTTACCCTATACCTAATCTAATGCATTGAAGAGTTAAGGGTAAATTTGGAAGAAAAAATATTAATTGTGCTTTGGTTTCATTAAACGACAGATATTATGAAACAAAAAAAATTGGGTAAAACGACAGATATTTAGGAACGGAGGGAGTATTTTATAGTAGTATAGTTATTGTTTGTGCTTGAAGGCACAGAGTAATAAAAAATGGTAAACAATAAATATATTTGTATTCATATCCAAAATCAAATCACAAACATAGATGAAAGATAAATGAATTTAAACATCGGTTGTAGTAGGGGTGAGAGATGGTGGTGTTAGGAGACGGTGATAGTTGTGGTGGATGGCAATGACCGTGGTGACGGTGGCGGCGGTGGTGGCGGCGGCGATGATGTCATCGGTGGCGGCGGTGGGGGCGATGACAGCGACGGCGACGGTGGTGGTGGTGGTGGTGGTGGTGGTGGTCGTAGAAGTAGTGGTGGTGGGGGTTTCAAACACTATTTTTTTTTTTTTAAAGTACTTATGAGAAATAATTTCTACAAATACTTTTAAAAAGTCACTCCAAACATACCCTTAGGGGACTATTTTTCCTATTAAATTTAGGGTGCTAATATTAGCCGTTAGATTAATTTTAAAGTAAAATTTAAAACGATCTCAACCACTAAAAACAAAAGTCATTTTGTTTATCTTTTGATATTTGAATTGTAAGTTAATTTATTATATAGATAGATAGATAGATATACAATAGATAACTACATTGAATTAGATCATTTAATTAAGTCTAAATAATATTTTTCTCTATGAATTTGCGCATTCATGTTAAGCATAAAAGATCCGATGCAGAGGTGCTTTTTTTTTTTTTCTTTTTCTTTTTTCTTGCTTTTTTAAAAAAAAAAAAAAAATCAGAAATCACACACTGGCTGTCAGGCGGTAAGAGGGAAGTTGCTCTCGTACTACTTTTATCCAAGCCCCTGGCTACATTTAAAGGCTATTCAAACCTACAGCATTTTAGGCATTTAAGCATTTCGACTCTCTTTAGCATCAATATATTAAGTCGAAGAGTAAATTACACATTATTCCTTAAATTATTATCTTTGTTTCACTTTGTACTCTCAACTATATAATTTCTCACATTGTACCATAATGTATCAATTTTGTTTCATATCACTCCAATAGATAACGACAAATTTGAAAATCTATCAAAAGATGTAGGGTAAACCCTAAGAGCTTTCCGCCAAGTGTCTAGTATCACTTTATTTTAACTTTTTTGCAATCAAATGGTTGTTGGAAAAAAAAAAAACAAGTTGGCCAGATGGTGTAAAGTGAAAAAAGTAATAGTTTAAGGGTGTAAAGTGTAATTAAATCCTAAGATGAATGAAACATAGCAATTTTTTTAACAACATTCAACAAGTTTTTTTGTTGCTAAATATCAAATTAACGAAATAAACTACTATTCAAATGATGCTTCTAACTTCGTGTTGAAGTTTTTTTTTTTTTCTATTTTTCTTAGATTTCATGATTTTTCATATACCGACATGTTTTTCAATTAAATGCTCTTGGGCACAAAAGAAAATGACTGCAAATTTAGGAATATTGTGAAATCATGCTAAAGAAGTTAGGAAATCTAATTGGTTAGAAGTAGCATTGAAGCATTATTCTATGGTTGGTATTCAAGCTAAGGGATGCACGATGAGTACTGGGGCCTATCAGTCACTCTTTCACATGAATTTCCATGGAGTAAATGACCCGCTCGGGGTCAAACATTGTCGTTTGTGCCAAAAAAACATCACCATCTAGTCTCCCACAGTCCCACTCAAAGACTTGGGACGTCTAATCTCTAATGTGAGCATTGGAAATTTGTGGATCATCGGCAAGTCTACCGCTGAGGCCTAACACCCCCACCCAATACGCCAAACTATTCGACGTAACAGTGTTGCCATCCAACAGGGAAATTTTGTCATTTGTGTTTTCACTATTTATACGAACATTACCCATTCTTGTTTGGGAGTCTTTTAAGTTTTTCATTCCAACATCCATTTCTCATGGACTTAACTAGCTTCCTCTTTTTTGCTGTAGTGTGGCTGGCGCACTGCGATATAGCTTGTGTGACTTCGACACCACCCAACATCACTACTGATCAATATGCACTTCTTGCTTTGAAAACCCATATTACTCATGCCCCAGATGATGTCTTGGCTAACAACTGGTCCGCCGCTGCCTCTGTTTGCAGTTGGATTGGAGTCACTTGCACCTCCCGCCACCAAAGAGTCACAGTCTTGAATATTTCTGGCATGGGTCTTACAGGTAGCATTCCTCCAGAATTGGGAAACCTCTCATTTCTCATTCAGCTAGACATAAGTACAAACAGTTTCAATGGCAATCTGCCTCAAGAGTTGGGTCATTTGCGGAGATTGAGATTAATGAGTTTCAGCTACAACAACTTCAGTGGAGAGCTTCCATCACAATTAGGTCTCTTACCTAAACTCCAACATTTGCTTCTTGCAAATAACAGTTTTACAGGTAAGATCCCGCCTTCCCTCTGTAACATATCAAAGTTGGAGACCTTGATTATACAGTTCAACTTTCTACAAGGAAGGATTCCAGAGGGTATCGGCAATCTTGAAAACATAAAGACTTTAGACATGGAGTATAACCAGCTTATGGGTTCTATACCAGACACCATGTTCAACATTTCATCCCTGGAAGCTATTGGTTTAACATATAATAGCCTGTCTGGTAAGCTTCCAATGGACATGTGCTTTCATCTTCCAAGACTTGAAAGGCTTCATCTATCTTGGAACAACTTCAGTGGCCAAATTCCATCGAGCTTATTTGAATGCTCACAACTTCAAATTGCTTCCTTGGCATACAACAAATTCAGCGGACCCTTACCGAGCAAGATCGGAAACTTCACTATGCTTAAGGAATTATATCTTGGCGGCAATAACTTTAAAAGTAAGATTCTGCCATTCATTCTCATATAATACATGCCTATTAAAGTACTTAATAGTCTTAATTGCTTGCAATTTCTTTAATCTCACACAATGGTTTCTGAATAAAGTATAGTGTTGGGAGTACTTAACAAAGTAGTACTCTGTTAAGTACGATGAAAAATAAATAAAGTAAAGAATAACTACACTTTGACCTTGTCTCACATTGTGCCATCAACTATCGTGTTTCTCGCATGTCTTCAACTATAATGATTAGTTTTCATATTACCGTAATGATTAATAATCGTTACAAATTTAATAAAAAGTTGTTTCCTTATACTTAGGAACCAGTAATGTTTCACATTGCCTCATACGCGCACCTTTTTTTTGTCAAAATGGTGATGGACATTTGTTTTTCAGACCTTGCGAAACTGATAAGTATAGATAATGAGAAATTCGTTAGTTTAAAGGGCAAAGTGAGACCTGAGTCACATAAATCGTGCCTCACAAGCCACACTCTAACACTCGGAACAGTAATTCACGAGTTGAGAGCAAATTCGCACTGTCAGTCAGCCAAATTCTCGAACACAAATTTTGAATTTGCGAATTATACATTCAAAATCTTAATTAATTCAAAACTCCAAATTTAACTTGCACAACCCAATTTTTTATATAAGGCCCACTTCTTTGTGTTGTACTCACCCCAGTAAAAACTTTTCATCCAAGGCCCATTGTAAATAAATGGCTAGCATTTACTCTGTTTTTATAGGAGAAGTCTTGGTGGAACCAAGATTGGCTTTCCGAAGTGGGATTGTGTTCCAGAAGTTAAAAGTCATTGCCTTCCTGCCTTTTTTTTTTTTTAAAACAAAAACACTTTTAATTTACCATTCACTCTATTATTACTAATCCAAAACAATAGTTAACTAATTTATCTTATGTTTGTGTATGAAATTTAATTTTTTAATTATATTTTTATTAATTTTATATAGGTAAATCTGTATGTATGTATAAAGTATGACACTTTCAAAGCGTTCTCGTTATGATATTTTTTTGAATTTTACCGTTTTCGCGCTCTTGCTCTGACTCCCGCTCCTGCTCCTGCCCCATTTACGCTCTGTGTGATCTAGAGTGAGACCGAGGTCATATTTAAAGGGTCAAAGTGTAACTTGCCCAAAAATCAAAACCAAAAAGAAAACAAAATACTGGGGTTCAACAGAATCTTGCCTACACGGATTGTGATCTTATCACACTCTTTACCATTATTCGAATTCCCTCTGAAATTTTTGAATTTAATTGGCCACATATAGATTAGTATTTTTGATTAATTATTTAATTTTGATTTTAATTTAAATTTGTTGTACCTTATTTCACAAATTTGAATTTTGATAATATTGATATCTGGTCCAAGTACAATTCAATAAAAACTATGTATCTCTTATGTGAATTACCAAATATTTTTTTAGAGAGATAAGGTACTACAAAATTAACAAATTACTAAGGTTATTATAGTCTTTGTAATTAAATTTTTGGCTAAACTTTAACTGTTACATTTTGTTCCTAAATTTCAAGGGGTGATGCGTGAGTCGATAAAATATATATAATATAAAATAGGGTAGGTTTCAATAAACTCATTTGATGGTCTTAAATATACTCATTCAACGGTCATTAACATCCCTATCAAAACCATTGATATTGCACTGTGCTTTCAAACACAGGTTACCCTTAGCAGTGAGATAAACAACAATTGGTTTAAAAGAATAAAACAATTACCCTGGAAAAATTCTTCAAGTGATCTTCCAAAAATACCACCTTTTTAACAATCAAACTAAGCTCCACTTAAGCAAGATAAATAAATAGAGAGAGATTAAAAAAACACTTTGGAATGATTAAACTGTTAAATCACTTTTCTAGTTGATGGATGAATAGCATATAAGAGCATCTCCAATAGTACTCTCTATTTTAGAGAGCATTTTTTTGAAATAGAGAAAATCATTTATAAAATTTTGAAATAGAGAATGAAATATTTTTGACAACTCCAATGGGTTCTTCTCTATTATAGAAAAAAATAGTCTTGCGGTCAATAACATTTAGGGAAGAATGTATATGTGTTATCTTGTTATTCATCAATAATAGAATCGAGAGTAAGTTTAGCTCTGCAAATATTGAGAGTCAAATTAGGCTGTCTGTTGGCTTTAGAATTATTTGCAGAATATTTACTCTCACGTTTCTCTTTAATTGGCATTGTAACAAGGTTTGGATGCTATGACAACTTGCAAAAATTTCATTAATATCAAATTGTACCAGACTAAAATCCTTAAAAAGTAGGCTTTTTCGCACTTTGTACCTTGAAAGATTTCAAGTTTTTCACTTTATATCCTCAAAAATTAAATTTTCTACATTTTGTCCTCAATGTATCAAAAGTGTTGCAATATGACATTTCTGTTAGCTTCCGTTATTTTTGCCATGAAAAATCACCTCATTGACACTAACAAAAAAACTAATGGAAAGTTAACAGAAGGGTCACATTATAATATTTTTGATAAATTAAGGATACAATGTGAAAAATTTAGTCTTTGACGGTACGAAATGAGAAACTTAAAATTTTTCAGGGTGCAAAGTAAAATTCACCCTAAAATGTAATGTTGAAGATTAAGATGTGGGTTTTGATTCAGATTAAGATATGCCCTGGAGATGTTCAAACCCTTTCCTTCTAACGGGTTCAAGAAATTTCAAGGTATTTTAACTTAAAAGTCTAAGATTGAATTTCCAAAATAGTTTAGGTTGAGGTGTGGATTAGATCACTCTCTTTAAGGAGATTTAAGCCTTGCAGATGAAAAATCCAAAACCGTGGCATCAGACCTTCTCGTTTGACTTGTCCTTCTAAAATACATCAGTCCACAGTTTCATCTTATAACTCTGACCAACTTTAAAAATGTGGTTGAGCCCAAAACTCCATCAATAAAAACACTTTTTTCTAGCTCGAACTCTCAAGTGTTTTTGTGTAGTATATTGTAATGTGTTGCAATGTGTTAGATGCAAATGCACATCTTAGAAATCCTGACAGCCCACTCATAAGAGCTACATACTTTTGTAAAGAGTCATACTTTTGTAAAGAGTTTTCAATAACTCAATAATCTCCATGCATGTGTGTTTGGATTAGGCATTACAATTGACTTGATTGGATAATCACATCCATTCCATAACAATCTAGCCGGAGAAGAAAGACAAATCTAAAGGTCATCCCTTTATTGGTTCAAGTATTGAAAAGTAATGGTTCCACACTTGTTCCATACAACACTTTGTTTGAATGAGATATTGAATGATGGTATAATCATTAAAATTACCAAAAAAACCCAAGTTAATCTAATCCATACCCATGCCTTTCGTTTCTCAGAGAAAAAAATGTATTTTCTTTCAATAGTACTCCAACCCGGACTCTTTAACCCACAAAATAGGTGGGTTTAATTTAGGTGTATGTGAGAATATAACTACTATTCAGGCGGGCCTGGACTATTTTAAGTATAGTACCAAGCTCAAATTGTGTATCCAAAATTGGGAAAAAAAATGGATAAGCTGGGTTCAGGGGTTATGTTTTTCAATCTTCATTCCTAATACCTATCCAAACACACCCGTACAATTGAAGCAAAATAAACCCCAATTTGAATTATTTAAAATTAACATATTTCTCGTACATAATATCCTAACTAAGCTAATGGCTTTTATTGATTGGGTTGAAAGCAAAAGATCTCTATTTATAACCTAGCTAAAGATCTCTATTTGCTCTTCTCTAGATATGATATAAAGAGAAAAAAGAAAAAAAAAACTTTTGTTGTTTATTATTAGAATTGTAACAAATAGTTTGATGGGGAAAATAAAACTCCCCACCCTAGAAATGACAACACATACTAAAAGAGGGTTAAAACTTTGTGTCTAGTGTTTACTCTTTTTCAACCAAAAAAAAAAGGTAATTTAAATGGTTAATTTTTAATTATGCAATGTACCTATTTTTTGAGTCAAATCAATCTAGATTATTCCAACATTTTGTTACTTATTTGTTTAACTAGACGAATTATACAATGAATTATACGTTTAATTTTAAAAGGTACCAACATTGTCTCTATGAACATTTATATTTTCCATGCAAAATTTCCATAGTTTTCATTGTTTTTCAATAGGAGAAAAAAAAGAATATAAATGATATATGCATTGTGATGTAAGGATACTGTTGTAATTGAAGGGACAATGTGAGACGGGGGCATAGTTGAAGAGGAGGCAAAGTGTAAATTGTCCTACAGATAATTGTCATCCTTGTAGAACATATTTGTTTATTTAACCATTGATCCTGGTACAACACAAACTTATTTTTACAAGCAAAAGTCATCTAAAGATTCGTAGTAATTGAAAATTCTTTTGCAGGTGAAATTCCCCAAGAGATTGGTAATCTTAGTTTGGAGATATTAACCGCAGAGAAAGCTGGCCTCACAGGTAAACATATAATCTTCTACCTTTAACAACATTGTCCAAAATGGCTTTAACCTCACATTTATGTTGTAGGAACTTTTGGCACCATACCAAAGGATAACTCTTGGGTATCGTAGTCTTACACTTATCGTCCATTAAATATATTTATAGCTTCGCAGAATTTTTTGACGAATGAATTTATGGTAGTGGTTTCCTATTTTGGCAGGAGCTATACCAAAAGAGATGGGTAATCTTCGCAATTTGGGAATATTAGGAATGGAGATGAATAGTTTAAGAGGTCACATTCCAGCTACGATCTTTAACATATCTACCCTACAGGCCATTTCTCTTGCTTACAATTACCTTTCTGGAAATCTTCCATCAAATATAGGCCATGGACTACCCAATCTAGAACTACTTATTTTGAGTTCCAATACTCTTACTGGAGTTATCCCCAACTCTATTTCCAATGCTTCTAAACTTGCTCAGCTTGATCTCATTTCCAATAGATTCAGTGGCCCAATTCCAAACTCACTTGGTAGTTTAAGACTCCTGGAGTATCTAAACTTGGGAAAGAACAATTTAACTGGTGCATCTTCATCTTCAGAATCAGAACTGAGCTTCTTAACTTCCTTGACAAATTGTAGATATTTGACAGAGTTATGGGTAGTTAAAAATCCTCTAAATGGCACCATTCCAGTTTCCATTGGGAATTTCTCAACTAGTCTTCAAAATTTTGCTGCAAGTAATTGTAGAATCAAGGGAAACATTCCTGCTGAAATTGGTAATTTGAGCAATTTGCCATACTTGACTCTATATGGAAATGACTTGACTGGCTTCATTCCGGCCACAGTCAGAGGATTATTGAAGCTTCAGACGTTAAGTCTTGAAGACAACAGAATTCGAGGATCCATTCCAGAAAACCTATGCAATCTAAAGACCTTGGCTTACTTAGGTTTGAGCGGAAATAATCTCTCTGCTTCAATCCCTGCATGCTTAGGGAATATCACTTCTCTAAGATATCTTCATTTAAGCTCCAACAGATTAACTTCCAGCATACCTGAAAGCCTGTGGAGCCTCAAAGATCTTTTGAAGATCCAAGTATCCTCAAATTTCTTAACTGGTCGTATATCCCCAGGAATCAGTAGTTTAAAGGTTGCAACAGTTATAGACCTCTCGTTGAATCAGTTCTCAGGTGATATTCCTAGCACAGTTGGTGGTTTGCAAAACATCGTTCAACTCTTTTTAGACCACAATAGATTACGAGGATCTATTCCTGAGTCATTCAGTGGACTGATAAGCTTGGAATTCTTGGATCTGTCCCAGAACAATCTCTCTGGCGTGATACCAAAATCGTTAGAGGCACTCCTACATCTTACATACTTCAATGTTTCTTTCAATAGATTAAGAGGGGAGATTCCCAATGGAGGTCATTTCATGAACTTCACGAAGGGATCTTTTATGTCGAATGAAGCATTTTGTGGTGCTCCTTGGCTGCAATTCCCGCCATGTGATTCTAATTCTCACCATAGACCAAAGAAAAGGAGAGTGCTTGTAATTGTATTTGTCTTGTTGGGGATTGCATCAATAGTTCTTGCTTTGACCGTTGTATTATTGTTGATAAGAGGTCGAAGAAGGAATCACACACCGACCCAAAATGATCTTTTGCCCAAAAAACTGCACGAAAGAATTTCATACCATGAACTTCGAAGAGCAACTGATGGGTTTAGTGAAAGCAACTTAATCGGCACAGGAAGTTTTGGCACAGTTTACAAAGGGATACTTGCAGATGGGACGCCTTTTGCCATTAAGGTATTCAATTTGCAAACGGAAGGTGCATTCAAGAGTTTTGATACTGAATGTGATGTATTACGCAACCTTCGCCACCGAAATCTAACCAAAGTCATTAGCAGTTGCTCTAATCTTGATTTCAAAGCCTTAGTGCTCAAGTACATGCCTAATGGGAGTCTCGAAAAGTGGTTGTATTCTCACAACTATTACTTAGACATTACACAGAGATTAGACATAATGATAGATGTGGCATGTGCATTGGAATATCTTCACCATGGTTATTCAACACCTGTGGTACACTGTGACTTGAAGCCCAGCAATGTCTTGCTGGATGTAGATATGGTGGGACACTTGACTGATTTTGGCATTGCAAAGTTATTTGGTGCCGCAGAGAGCCTTGTACAAACCACGACCCTTGGAACATTGGGGTATATTGCACCAGGTGAAGCTTTCAGCTTGTAGTTTATATTTACATCTATCTTTTCTTTTGTGTTTTTCCTTTTTTTTTTATTTATAATTTTGTTTTTGTTTTTTTTTTTCTTTATCAGGTCAAATGTTATAATTTTTGTGGTATGTTATACTTTCCTAACCAGCATCTCAATTCTTTTGATAAATGGATGCAGAGTATGGATCGGAAGGATTAATATCTACAAGGTGTGACGTTTACAGCTATGGTATTATGTTAATGGAAACGTTTTCAAGAAAGAAGCCAACTGATGAAATGTTTGCTGGAGATTTAAGTCTGAAGGGTTGGATAAATGAGTCACTGTCAAATGCAATCAGCCAGGTCATAGATGCCAACTTGATCAGACCCGAGGAACCGAACTTAAAAACCAAGGTCCAGTGTGTATCATCCATCATGGAGTTGGCTTTAAATTGCAGTGTAGAATTACCAGAGGAGAGGATCTACATCAAAGATGTTCTGTCAGCCCTCAAGAAGATCAAACTTCAGTTCATTGCAAATTGTAGAACGGTTTAATGCATCATAAAGGTACCTAAATTACAGTCTTTTACACATAATAATTTGGCCTGGGTGGACTTCTTGTAATTATTCTCTCTGTTTCTCTTTTCTGTAGTTGCAACAGTTGAAGGGATTGGTCGGGTGGAAGCGGTTGCAACTTGTATTCAGATTTTATCTGAATAATACATTTTTTATGTGGTCTTATATGCTCTGTACCTTTGCCCTCTGCATGTTGAATGTCTTTCCATTCAACTCCCCCCTAATTAGCTACAACAACTATTTAGGGTCAACATATAAATATTGTATCTCCATTTTCGTTATATTTTTATCTCAATTTGCATTAATAAAGTACAATACAATTCAAATTTCAAAATATAAACAAAATGACTTTAGTTTTTCGCGGTTGAGATCGTTTTAAAATTTTATTTTAAAGTTAATCAGACGGCTAATATTGACACCCCAAATTTAATAGGAAAAATAGGACCCTAAGGGTGTGTTTGAAGTAACTTTCTAAAAGTACTTCTAGAACTTATAACTTTTCATAAGTATTTCTTTTTAAAAAAAGTGTTGTTTGAAACCGTCCCACCACCCCATCGCCCCACCACCATCAACACCACCACCACCACCACTGCCACCCCACCGCCACAACTACCACCACCATCACCACCACCGCCGCCGCACCACTACCATCACTACCCCACCATCACCACTACCACCACCACCCCACCACCATCTTTGTTATAACAACCACCGCCACTGCCGCCACCACCACTGTCGCCACCCCACCATCACTACCACACTCATCGCCCCACCACCCCCATCACACCGCCACCCTTCCACCACCACCACCACCACCACCACCGCTACCGCCACCTCTTCCACAAAAAACAACCACAACTGCCGTCACTCTACCACAACCATCCCCCCCCCCACCGCCCCACCATCATCATCCCCACTACCACCACCCCTACTATCACCATCACTATTACCACCACTGCTCCTGCCAGCCTATCACCACCGCCATTTTCCCATCACTATCCCTACCACCATCATCCTCCCTGCTCCATCACCACTACCACCACCCCCCCCAACCATCACCATCCACCATCATCGTTATCTTATTCTTATATTTATTACCACTACCACCATCATCACCGCTGCCGCTGTCTTACCACTACCGTCACTGTCCCACCATCACCCCTATCGCCCCACCACCACTATCACCGTTGCCACCCACGGCTGCCACAATCAGTAATGGTCGTTGTGACCTACCACAACCATCACCGTCTCCCACCACCAGTATCACCGCTCGCGCCCCACTACAAACGGTGCTTAAATTCCTTTCTCTCTCTTCTATCTTTGTAATTTGATTTTGTGTGTGAATACAAATTTGTTTATTGTTGATCATTTTTTTTTATTATTTCGTGCCTTTAGGCAAGAGAAATAACTAGTCTATATAAGAAAGACAATACAATTCAAATTTCAAAAGATAAATAAAATGACTTTTGTTTTTCGTGGTTGAGGTCTCTTTAAATTTTACTTTAAAATTAATCCAACGGTTAATATTAACACCACAAATTTAATAAATAAAACAGGCACCGAAGGGTGTTTGAGATGACTTTTTAAAACTGCTTCAAGATTTATAACTTCTTATAAGTATTTTTTTTAAAAAAAATAGTGTTTGCAACCGCCTCACCACCACCGCCGCCGCCGCCACCCCACCACCACCGCCACCATCGCCACCCCACCACCACCTCTGCCACCATCACTGTCGCCACCCCACCACCACCATCACCGCTGCCGCCACCCTACCACCACCACCCTCCCACCGCCCCCACCACCATCACCACTACCACTACCATCATCATCGCTACCCCACCACCACCTCTGTCACAAAAATCACCACCACCACCATTGCCCCATCGTTACCATCGTCGTCACCCCCACCACCAACACTACCGCCGTCGTCGGCGCCAGCCCCACTGCCACTACCACCACCACTATCACCACCCACTAACGATTACTACCACCGTCGTCCACAACCACCACCCACCACCATCATCATCTCATTCTTATATTTATTACCACTACCACCATCATCCCATTATTACCATATTTCACTGTCAGCACCTACCACCACCATTGTTGCCCACCACCATCCACTGCTACCAACTACCACAACCTACCACCCCCCGTCGTCGCCCACCATCACCACCAGCCACTATCATCCACCTCCACCACACCTACCAACACCAACCACTACCACCCGTCATTGCCCACTACTATCGCCACCCACTATCACCCACCCCCACCACACCTGCCACCACTGTCATTCGATATCACCTATCACACTGTCGCCTAGAAGCACCCGTCGTCGCCCACCATACCATCGTCACAGCCTGCCACCACCATTGTCGTCGCCCCACCACCACCACCACCCCCCATACCCCTACCACCAATGCCATCACCAATGGCTGCCACTATCACAATCGTCACCCACAACCAACAACCACCATCACCGCGGTCGTCACCAACCACCACAACTATCATCGTCTCCCACCACCACCACTGCTGCCCACCACCACTATCACCGCTCACTCCCACTATAGCCGGTGCTTCAATTCCTTTCTCACTCATTTATGTTTATGATTTGATTTTAGGTGTGAATACAAATATGTTTGTTGTTAACCATATTTTTTATTACTCTGTGCCTTTAGGCACATGCAATAACTAGTCTATACAATAAAGTACAAGACAATTCAAATCTCAAAAGATAAACAAAATGACTTTTACTTTTGACGGTTGACATTGTTTTAAATTTTTCTTTACAGTTCATCCAATGACTAATATTAACTTCCCAAATTTAATAGGAAAAATAGGCTTCCTAAGGGTGTCTTTGAGGTAACTTTTCAAAAATGTTTCTAGAACTTATAACTTCTCATAAACAGCTTTAAAAAAAATAGCGTTTGGAACTGTTCCACCACCACTGCCCTACCACCATTACTACCATCACCACCTCTGCCACAACCACCACTGCCATCACCACCACCACCGTTGTTGCCACCCAACCACCACCGCCACCCCACCACCACCTCTGCCATAACCACCATGATCGTTTCCACCACCCTACCACCACTGTCCCATCACCACCACTATCGCCACCATTCACCACCATCACTACCGTCGTCACCTGCCACCGATTGCTACCACTGTCACCCACTACCACCCACCACTGTCGCCTATCGCCACCACCCACTACCATCATCATCTCATTCTTATATATATTACCACTATTACCATCCTCCCACCGACACTGCTGCCCACCAACACCACACACCATCACCATTATTGCCCACCACCACCCGTCGTCGCCCACCATTGTCGCCACCCACTGTCACCCACCCACACCACACTTATAACCACCACCCGTTATTGCCCATCACTGTCGTCACTCACTATCACCCATCCACCCTCACCATACCTACCACTACCACCACCATTCGCTTCCACCCACCACCACCGTCGTCGTCCCAGAACCACCACTGTAAACCACCATCACCCACACTCACCGCCACCACCGCCCATCACCCATGGCTGCCACTACCACAATCATCACCCAAAAACCCACCATCACCATAAATGTTGCCACCCATGACTATCACCACCACGACGGTCGTCGCCGCCCACCACAACCATCACCATCTCCCACCACCACCAGTGTCACCCACCACCATTACCACTGCTCACACCCATTACAACTGGTACTTAAATTCTTTTCTCTATCCTCTATGTTTGTGATTTGATTTTGAGTGTGAATACAATATATTTATGATTGACAATTTTTGTTTATTATTCTATGCCTTCAGGTACGGACAATAACTAGTATATATAATAAAGTACAATACAATTCAAATCTCAAAAGATAAACAAAATGACTTTTACTTTTCACGGTTAAGATCGATTTAAATTTTATTTTCAAGTTAATCTGATGGTTAATATTAACTCCCCAAATTTAATAGGCAAAATAGACCCCTAAGGGGTATTTGGGTTGATTTTTCAAAAGTACATTTCGAACTTATAACTTTTTCATAAGCATTAGAAAAAAAATAGTGTTTAAAATAGCTCCACCACCACCATTGCCACCCCCACCAACCCCACCGCTGCCGCCACCCTACCACAATGCCACTGTCCCACCATCACCCCTACCACCCCCACTCCCACCGCCCTATAACCACCCCCACGACCATCACCACTAGCACCACCACCGCCACCGCTGCCACCCCCACTTCACAACCACCACCACCATCACCACTACAACCACCATCGCTACCCACCACCGATTGCTACCTCCGTTATTCACCGCCACCACCAACTACCATTGTCATCTCATTCTTATATTTATTATCATTACCACCATCATCCCACTACCACCGTTGCCCACCGACAGCACCCACCACCACCATCGTTGCCCATCACCCACTACCATAACCTATCACCATCTGTCGTCGCCAGCCACTATCACCCACCCCCACCCCCACCATAACTACCATCACCACCCGTCATCGCCCACCACTGTTGCCACCCACTGTCAACTACCACCACCACCGCCATTCGTCACCACCCATCACCACTGTCACCCAGAAACACCCGTCGTCGCCTAGCATACCATCATCATCGCCCACCACCGCCACGACTACTGTAGTCGCCCACAACCACCACTGCTAACCACCATCACCGTTGCCCACCACCACCACCCACGTCATCCATGGCTGTCACTATCACCATTATCACCCAAATCCCACCACCACCATCACCGTTGTCATTCACGGCTGCCCCCACCAACATGATTGTCGCCGCCAACCACAACTATCACCACCATTGCCGCCCACCACCACTACCACCGCTCACTGATTAACCCTAATTAATGCATAATTTAATTAGGGTTAATAGGTCAATTGTGTTAGTAAAACAAAGTTAAACTAGTCAAATCAGGGTTAGTGTGTGAATTAGGAATAATGCATTAATTGTTGTTCTTTTAAGGGTTTTGTGCGTCAAAATTACTGGAGAGCCAATTGTGTCAAAGCT
The DNA here is from genome assembly GCA_951799425.1 of Ilex aquifolium. Lineage (NCBI taxonomy): Eukaryota > Viridiplantae > Streptophyta > Magnoliopsida > Aquifoliales > Aquifoliaceae > Ilex > Ilex aquifolium. The sequence continues at coordinate 17,307,090 of OX637407.1, read as the reverse complement.
ACAAACTACTTGGGGAGCCAATTATCAAGCTACAAACTATATGGTGTCAATTATTAAAGCAAAACAAAGGGGGATCAAATTATAATTAAAAGGCATCTTCTTGGGGCTTGTAAATGGCATCTTCTTGGGGCTTGTAAAATGCATCTTTTAGTTGCCTATAAATACCACCCCTTAGGTCTTGTAAAGATCATCTTTTTTCTATTGTATCATCTTTCTTGTAAAGAGCACTTTTTGGTAGTGGAAAACCCTCAAAGTAGTTATTGCTTTTCTTTACTTTCTATCATCTTGGTTGTGGAAAACCGTCCAAGTAGTTATTATTTTCTTTACTTTCTTGTATCATCTTGGTTGTGGAAAACCCTCCAAGTAATTATTGCTTTCTTTACTTTCTTGTATTATTGCTTTCTTTTATTGTATTGTGGCTTTCTTTTACTTCCATTGTTGAGCTTCCTTCTTCCCTTAGAGGAGTGAAACTCTTCCACTTTTCTAGAGCTTTACCAAAGCCGTGAAGGGTGGAACGTGATTCACTCATTCTTTGTCGAAGATCGGCTCCTTGTGTAATTTATTTTTACCTTGTAATGCCTTTACTTGGAGGGATGAGCATCACTTACTTTTCTAGCTTTACCAAGGCAATGAAGAGTGAGTAGTTTCTCATTCACTCTTTAGCAAAAGGCAATTGACATATATAAATTATCCGGAACTTATATTTGTGCATTTTGTTTAGCTCTAATCTCCATTTCTTCATAATGTCTTTTCATTACATTGTTGTCTTTACCTTAAACATGAGTAGCTAAATCTTTAAGTTGGCTAATCCAAGGGAGACTTCCTCTTGGGTATGCCATTTCAACTCATCTGCTTTCCTCCCCTCGGTGTACGATGGTTCGGTTTGACTGGGTTGAGAGAGGACATGGTGTGAGTCTTTGATATCCCGTAGACTTATAAAATGCCAACCTATAAGCGTGGGTAGGGACTTATCCTGAGACGCCATAGTTTTTCAAGTTCAAAGGTATTTTCTCTATGCTTAAATGTCAAATGTACATTGCTATTTGTTATTCTTAAGGTACAGAATGACCAGACTCGAAAATTGAATCGGTATATAACCGACATTCCACGAAAAACCTGACATTACCAGTGGAGATGACAAAGAATACCATGGTAAGTTTTGAGCCTTGCTATACTTTTGAGAGACAATTAACATTTACTCAAGTAAGGTCTTTCACTCTCTATTTTTGAATAATCTCATTAAATTTGCTTTGATTGACGCAACTAAGGCAATCTGTTGACATATCCCCCAAGAGATCTGTTTATACGACACATACATGTGCACATACTTGAAAAAGGATCTTAGGCCATATTTGACTTAATTTTGAGCCTTAAGCCATTTCTTTTACAAAATTATATCCCTAGTTAACCGTGATTGAGCCTTCAATGAACGATCTTTTTTCCAAATAGCCCGTATGATTACCAAGCAACAAGAGAATATACTTGACATACCTTTGCTATCTAATTTTCTTACTCCCTCTTATAAATCAATATGATACAGAAATGCAAGAAAAAGGGAAAAGGCTATAGAGGCTACTATTCAATGACAAAAAAAATCGATGGGAACAATTGAAACAGAAAAGAAATAGAAATGCAGGAAATTGCCAAGAAAGTGAAAAATGAGAAAAAAAAAATGAAGGAAAGAAATATCATTTCTAGGTAAAATGTCGAAAAGCTAGAAAGAAGTGTGTTACATTACAGAATGAAAGGATAGCTTTTGAATATCATTGACATCATTTCGTTAGCCACTGACCTCTGGCCACATTACAACCTATAAAAAAGCCCTAATTGATCTCAAGTCTGTTGCATGCATGTGTCGTCAACCAAAAGTGGGGTATGGTAAATAATATTTCTTTAAATTGCATCAATATTCTTTTATGAGATTATGCCAAACATGATTAGTTTGTTTCCTTAAACTTCACTCCCTTCCTAATTGTGCATGTGATTTTTCGATTGGCCACCCTCTGATCACATGCCCCGTGAGAGACAAGTCACTATAATCGGAGCGAACTTTTGCTGAGAGTATTCTACGAGAGGTTTGTGAAATCGAAGCTATCCATGGAAGGTGGTAAAATGGAGTGTTTGTTATATAACAATTCTTGTTGCTAGAATGATCATTCTTACTACATAGAGAATTTCAAATATCAATATAACAAGTGTTTATTTTTGCATATATTACGTACCAATGACAGAGAAGTGTTCTATTTTTCTTAAAAAAATAAAAAATAAAATAAATAAAATAACTAAAGGATTGGGTGTCTCAACGATCATGGTGCTAACTCATATACACATCTTTTTAACTGGAGTTTGTAGGTAGCTTCACTGGAAACCTTCACGAGACAAAACTCGTCCACTAGGGATCACATAGGGGTTTAATGGCTTGTTGCATATGCTAAATGCAATCGTGTTATCCATGAAAGTGATTTTGTTTTGTTCTGTTGTTATTTATTACTAGGGACTAGTAATGTTTAGGTTAGGGGGTGTGATTAACCCTAATTAATGCATAATTTAATTAGGGTTAATAGGTCAATTGTGTTAGTAAAACAAAGTTAAACTAGTCAAATCAGGGTTAGTGTGTGAATTAGGAATAATGCATTAATTGTTGTTCTTTTAAGGGTTTTGTGCGTCAAAATTACTGGAGAGCCAATTGTGTCAAAGCTACAAACTACTTGGGGAGCCAATTATCAAGCTACAAACTATATGGTGTCAATTATTAAAGCAAAACAAAGGGGGATCAAATTATAATTAAAAGGCATCTTCTTGGGGCTTGTAAATGGCATCTTCTTGGGGCTTGTAAAATGCATCTTTTAGTTGCCTATAAATACCACCCCTTAGGTCTTGTAAAGATCATCTTTTTTCTATTGTATCATCTTTCTTGTAAAGAGCACTTTTTGGTAGTGGAAAACCCTCAAAGTAGTTATTGCTTTTCTTTACTTTCTATCATCTTGGTTGTGGAAAACCGTCCAAGTAGTTATTATTTTCTTTACTTTCTTGTATCATCTTGGTTGTGGAAAACCCTCCAAGTAATTATTGCTTTCTTTACTTTCTTGTATTATTGCTTTCTTTTATTGTATTGTGGCTTTCTTTTACTTCCATTGTTGAGCTTCCTTCTTCCCTTAGAGGAGTGAAACTCTTCCACTTTTCTAGAGCTTTACCAAAGCCGTGAAGGGTGGAACGTGATTCACTCATTCTTTGTCGAAGATCGGCTCCTTGTGTAATTTATTTTTACCTTGTAATGCCTTTACTTGGAGGGATGAGCATCACTTACTTTTCTAGCTTTACCAAGGCAATGAAGAGTGAGTAGTTTCTCATTCACTCTTTAGCAAAAGGCAATTGACATATATAAATTATCCGGAACTTATATTTGTGCATTTTGTTTAGCTCTAATCTCCATTTCTTCATAATGTCTTTTCATTACATTGTTGTCTTTACCTTAAACATGAGTAGCTAAATCTTTAAGTTGGCTAATCCAAGGGAGACTTCCTCTTGGGTATGCCATTTCAACTCATCTGCTTTCCTCCCCTCGGTGTACGATGGTTCGGTTTGACTGGGTTGAGAGAGGACATGGTGTGAGTCTTTGATATCCCGTAGACTTATAAAATGCCAACCTATAAGCGTGGGTAGGGACTTATCCTGAGACGCCATAATTTTTCAAGTTCAAAGGTATTTTCTCTATGCTTAAATGTCAAATGTACATTGCTATTTGTTATTCTTAAGGTACAGAATGACCAGACTCGAAAATTGAATCGGTATATAACCGACATTCCACGAAAAACCTGACATTACCAGTGGAGATGACAAAGAATACCATGGTAAGTTTTGAGTCTTGCTATACTTTTGAGAGACAATTAACATTTACTCAAGTAAGGTCTTTCACTCTCTATTTTTGAATAATCTCATTAAATTTGCTTTGATTGACGCAACTAAGGCAATCTGTTGACATATCCCCCAAGAGATCTGTTTATACGACACATACATGTGCACATACTTGAAAAAGGATCTTAGGCCATATTTGACTTAATTTTGAGCCTTAAGCCATTTCTTTTACAAAATTATATCCCTAGTTAACCGTGATTGAGCCTTCAATGAACGATCTTTTTTCCAAATAGCCCGTATGATTACCAAGCAACAAGAGAATATACTTGACATACCTTTGCTATCTAATTTTCTTACTCCCTCTTATAAATCAATATGATACAGAAATGCAAGAAAAAGGGAAAAGGCTATAGAGGCTACTATTCAATGACAAAAAAAATCGATGGGAACAATTGAAACAGAAAAGAAATAGAAATGCAGGAAATTGCCAAGAAAGTGAAAAATGAGAAAAAAAAAATGAAGGAAAGAAATATCATTTCTAGGTAAAATGTCGAAAAGCTAGAAAGAAGTGTGCTACATTACAGAATGAAAGGATAGCTTTTGAATATCATTGACATCATTTCGTTAGCCACTGACCTCTGGCCACATTACAACCTATAAAAAAGCCCTAATTGATCTCAAGTCTGTTGCATGCATGTGTCGTCAACCAAAAGTGGGGTATGGTAAATAATATTTCTTTAAATTGCATCAATATTCTTTTATGAGATTATGCCAAACATGATTAGTTTGTTTCCTTAAACTTCACTCCCTTCCTAATTGTGCATGTGATTTTTCGATTGGCCACCCTCTGATCACATGCCCCGTGAGAGACAAGTCACTATAATCGGAGCGAACTTTTGCTGAGAGTATTCTACGAGAGGTTTGTGAAATCGAAGCTATCCATGGAAGGTGGTAAAATGGAGTGTTTGTTATATAACAATTCTTGTTGCTAGAATGATCATTCTTACTACATAGAGAATTTCAAATATCAATATAACAAGTGTTTATTTTTGCATATATTACGTACCAATGACAGAGAAGTGTTCTATTTTTCTTAAAAAAATAAAAAATAAAATAAATAAAATAACTAAAGGATTGGGTGTCTCAACGATCATGGTGCTAACTCATATACACATCTTTTTAACTGGAGTTTGTAGGTAGCTTCACTGGAAACCTTCACGAGACAAAACTCGTCCACTAGGGATCACATAGGGGTTTAATGGCTTGTTGCATATGCTAAATGCAATCGTGTTATCCATGAAAGTGATTTTGTTTTGTTCTGTTGTTATTTATTACTAGGGACTAGTAATGTTTAGGTTAGGGGGTGTGATTAACCCTAATTAATGCATAATTTAATTAGGGTTAATAGGTCAATTGTGTTAGTAAAACAAAGTTAAACTAGTCAAAGTAAGTCAAATCAGGGTTAGTGTGTGAATTAAGAATAATGCATTAATTGTTGTTCTTTTCAGGGTTTTGTGCGTCAAAATTACTGGGGAGCCAATTGTGTCAAAGCTACAAACTACTTGGGGAGCCAATTATCAAGCTACAAACTATATGGTGCCAATTATTAAAGCAAAACAAAGGGGGATCAAAGTATAATTAAAAGACATCTTCTTGGGGCTTGTAAATGGCATCTTCTTGGGGCTTGTAAAAGACATCTTTTGGTTGCCTATAAATACCACCCCTTGGGTCTTGTAAAGATCATCTTTTTTTCTATTGTATCATCTTTCTTGTAAAGAGCACTTTTTGGTAGTGGAAAACCCTCCAAGTAGTTATTGCTTTTCTTTACTTTCTATCATCTTGGTTGTGGAAAACCCTCCAAGTAGTTATTTCTTTCTTTACTTTCTTGTATCATCTTGGTTGTGGAAAACCCTCCAAGTAGTTATTGCTTTCTTTACTTTCTTGTATCATCTTGGTTGTGGAAAACCCTCCAAGTAATTATTGCTTTCTTTACTTTCTTGTATTATTGCTTTCTTTTATTGTATTATGGCTTTCTTTTACTTCCATTGTTGAGCTTCCTTCTTTCCTTAGAGGAGTGAAACTCTTCCACTTTTCTAGAGCTTTACCAAAGCCGTGAAGGGTGGAACGTGATTCACTCATTCTTTGTCCAAGATTGGCTCCTTGTGTAATTTGTTTTTACCTTCTAATGCCTCTACTTGGAGGGATGAGCATCACTTACTTTTCTAGCTTTACTAAGGCAATGAAGAGTGAGTAGTTTCTCATTCACTCTTTAGCAAAAGGCGATTGACATATATAAATTATCCGGAAGTTATATTTGTGCATTTTGTTTAGTTCTAATCTTCATTTCTTCATAATGTCTTTTCATTACATTGTTGTCTTTACCTTAAGCATGAGTAGCTAGATCTTTAAGTTGGCTAATCCAAGGGAGACCTCCTATTGGATATGCCATTTCAACTCATCTGCTTTCCTCCCCTCAGTGTACGATGGTTCGGTTTGACTGGGTTGAGAGAGGACATGGTGTGAGTCTTTGATATCCCGTAGACTTGTCACGGGTTATGCTTGGATCCTCACTTCCATCTCATCCCTTGCTTCCCACGAATCAATCGTTCATCTATGCACCATTGGAGGAAGGGTTCAAGTCGACTTGGCATTCCCATTGGAGTGAAACCTTTTGATTAGCCAACACTTGTTTTCCATTGCATTTTCATTCACAAACTTCAAACACCAAAACTCAAACAAAAGATTTTACATTTTTATCTTTTTTATCAAAATCACCTTCACACAATTCTCTTCCTTCCCTGATGAGACGACCTTGGAATACTTTTTCAAGTAAAATACGACATTCAAAAGACTCCTTGCGCTTGGGGAGCACTTTTGTTCACACACACACTTTTGTTCATTTCGCACATTTCATTTCATCCACCATTCCGTTGCCCTTTCTTTTGAGATCATCCCAAGGGAGAGTGACACTCTCTTCGCACCTACATCATATACACATTGAGGGATGATATTAGGAGGTTAGGAACAACAACGGTTTTAACCAAGCACTCACCCCCCACTACAACCGGTGCTTAAATTTTTTTTTCTCTCCTCTATATTTGTTATTTGATTTTAGGTGTGAATACAAATATGTTTATTGTTGACCATTTCTTTTTATTACTCTATATCTTCAGACACAGATAATAACTAGTATATAAATATGTTCAATGCCCTATTGTACGTCGGATCCAGAGAATTGAAAGGTTTAGCTTGGTGACGTTCCATTTAAAGTGACCGGTTTAGTGATCAAATAGTAATGCTATTGGGATCGACTAATACGCTTAGTTATAAGAGATTGAGAAAGAAAAGAATGAATATAAGGCTTGAGTTGACATGTAATGGCCACTTTCTCTCATAAATTAAACTGGAGAGTTTTTATTCTATCAGGACTTAGGATTAAGAGTGCGGATATGATCAAAGGCTTATACATTGCTATAGAATACCGCAAAATAAGATACAACACTAGCTATGACATTATGTCCACAATGCCTTTATCCATTATATTTTCTGTGTATGACTTATGTCACACTTGCGCATCCCTAAATTTATTCAACTAGGAAAGCAAGATTACATCAAAACAGATGTGTCAGACATCACTCTGTAAATTAAAGGATTTGTGGTATCACAAACACTATTCAACAGAAGCCATTGTTGTCGCAAAAAATCTCCAATTAAAAATTAGCTCATCTCCATGATTACAAGAATTATGAAACAGATGGCATGTTTTAAGCTTAAAGCGCCTACACATGCACTCAGCTGCTGATCCAACACAATCTGGAACCACTGTCATTAGTGGTGGTGTGAATCCTGAGCCTCACAGTCACTGGCGCAAACTCGACATTTTTTATTGTTCTTTCAAGTTCACAAAAGAATTTTGTGTTTTTATTTTTCCTTCTTTTTTTTTTTTTCGCTTTCTTTGATAGTGATGAAAATATCATGTACATAAATGGGGAAGGGGGAAGGTAAGACTTGAACCTAGGTCTTGCCTATGGAAGGATGATTCCTTGCAAAGTTGGACATCCATTGGCCTCTCCTAGCACTAAAAGAAAATTCCAATGCAAAAAGTTTGCTTTGTCAAAGCATAGCAGATTTTTTTGTTGGTAAAGGTGGCAATGCAAAAAAAATTTGCGTTGCAAATTTGCGGACGCAAAAAAGCCAAAGGCCAAAGCTTGGTTTGTGTCACTTTTTTTGCTTAGCAATGTTTAACGAGGCAAAAAAAATGCCTATCGCCCACGCAAATAAATTTTTTTTTTTGTCGGAAAATTGCGGAAGGAAATAGGCATTTTTTTTTACCTTGGCGAACTATCGATGCAAATACTCTTGCGTTGCTTCAACAATTTGCTGACGCAAACACAATTTTTTGCCAATGCAAATAATCTTCTTTTCCTTCAGCATTTTGCCGACGCAAATACTCCCTTCTACACAAAAGATTTAATATTTTTTGGACATGAACGTGTACATTAAGTGACAAAGCTAGCCTATGGTCAAACAAGCCATGCCCTCTCTGGTTGTCCAAAACTTTGTTGCATAAGTATTAAGTCCTTGAAGTAGATGTGTATTGTCAAACAGAAATGGTCTCCCGTCCCTCTCTTTAGATATTTGTACTATCAAAAGAAATACCAACTCTGTTCGACCTTTACAATAAAAGTTTTCTCAAATATTATTGCATTTGTTATGGCACCGGCCAAAAAGTAATTTTTGGTGGTATATCTCCACTTTTTGTTCAATAATTTGACGCTTGTAAAGTTTTCTTATATTAGGTTGTGACACACTCGATGCTTGTAATAAAATATGGTCTTTACAAATGAAAATCTAAACAAACCGAAAGTGACTATAGGGTAAGAGTGAGGATAGGCCTCATTCTAGTGAAATTACAATTCAATTTCAGCCAAATTATAATAACGAAATAATGAGTTATAAAAAAAGAGAAGAATTTAACTTTGACGACCGTCTGACCAAAATCTAAATAACTCAAATGATTCTTACTTAGTACATAAGAACACCCCCCCCCCCCCTTGGCGGGAGTAAAATCTTAGCTCCGTTTCATAATTATACATATTTCCGGTAAAATTTAACTACCATGCACAAATGATTCTAAACGAAAAAATAAAAATAATAAACATGGATTATTCATAATTATACATACCTCCAGTAGACTTTAACTACCACACGCTAATAATTCTAAATTGTAAAACAAAAAGAATACACACAACGATAATATAATTGCAATAAACATCCAAATTCAGTTATCACGGATCCAACATCTACGAAAGTGTCAAAAGTACTAATGTACACATAATTCAAAAACATCAATAAGGAATGGCATGAGCAACATCTATTCTACCTCCTACACCTGCAAAAATAAAAGCCCATTTTTCTTGTACCATAATTATAAAACAGGACAAAGTTTTAAACCTATGTAATAAAACAGGAACTTCCTGAAATATATCCCCCCATAAACTCCAACAGCGGTCTAGAGAGTTTAAATCTGACGACTAATCTTGTAAATTACATTTTAGTGTTTTAACCACATTGTAAGTAATTCAACCTTCCACTTATCTTTTAAAGACATGTTATATTTTAACCACTGTAAAAAAAAATAAAAAAATTGGTGATCTACTTGGAGAACCTTAGTCTATATAATAAAGTAAAACATAAAAAATCACTTTTGATTTTTGAGGTTGTGATCGTTTTAAATTTTACTTTAAAGTTAATCTGACAGTTAATATTAACTCCCAAAATGTAATAGGGAATATAGGCCCCCTAATGCTCCGTTTGGTACGATGGAAAAGTGGAAGGATGGAAAATTGGAAGGATGGAAAGTGGGATGGATAAATAAAACATCATGTTTGGTAAGGAAGGAAAGTAGGAATGATGGAAAAGTGGATGGATTAACTTTCCTTCCAACTCACCAAAATCAATCCCTCCAAAATCGGAAGGAAAGTGGATGGAAAGTTAATTATTTGTGTTGAGATGTATTTTATTTGTCTACTAGTAATTGCCCGCGCCTGAAGGCACTATGCAACAAACAAAAATATCGCAAATAATTGTTCATGCCCAAAGACACTACGTAACACAAAAATCTCCAATAATAAAAATAAAAAATAAAAAATCATAGTGTACATGTGCCTGATTCTAATTCAATGTTAATTCCAATCTATCACAATCCATGAGTTTATTGCAATTTTGATTTCTAGCCCAACATATTGTAGAACAAAATAAACGGCACTTAAGTTCTAATATTAAAAAGGTAGATTGTGCTTGAATTCAACACAACAGACCTATTTACTTTTCATAAATGAGTGCAATCAAATTTTCAATTCTTAAAAGAGAACACAAAAGAATTACAATTTCTTTCACGTGATATCAAAGAAAGCTAGCATAAAGCAATAGCAATATAAATGTTGAAATGACATGCTCATTCAATTGATAACAACTAATCCAATTTCATGACACCAAACCTAACCAATTCACTTTTTTTCAATTCAATGCTCCATCCTGCTTAGTCAACATCCGTTCATCCATTTTCTAGCTTGTCAAAATTGCAATGTATCCGTGCCTGAAAGTACTATACAATATGAAAAAAAAAATCGAGCACCTGTCATACAATATAACTATTTCAAATAATAATTTATTTGTTTTTATTGCACAATTTGAAATCAATTTGGGTCCACTAATGTTCTAAAATATTCAGGAGTTTTTAAAAAAAAAATAGGACTCCAAAAATATTTTAATCTTTACACACAATTTATACATTTCATAATCATACCCTAAACACAAACCATTTACCAAAAACAAATCAAGTATAGGATTTCAAGCTAATGTTGCTAAATGCATGATATTGAAAAAATGCTCATAGGTAATTGGGGGAAGTGAAGTATACACAGATATACCAATGCTATACCAAGCAAGATGAGCCATGCCATCATATATCAATGCCAGTGTTGACCATATCTTTGTCTTGATTAAAAACAAAGATGATCATTCAAAATATAGAACTCGTGTGATGCATGATTATCTAAAAAAATAAATAATAATTTGGCTCGATGAGATTAAACTTTTTAATCTAAAGTGGTCTCTTTTCGAATTCCTACATTTACAATAAAATCAACAAAAAAATGAACTGAATAAACTATTTGAAGCATTTATTTCATCACACAGCTTCAAAATCACAGAAGTAAACACAAACTCTATTCCATTCAAGAATCATACAAAACCACTCCAAGATCATGCTTTGAAGCAGACCTAAAAAAAAAAAATTATATTCGCCTATCATTCATTATAACCAATTCTATAATCATAACTCCAATAAAAAAATTAAGTTTTAATCACATAAGTGTGAAGATAAAACAAAAACTCCACAAACTATCACTGAAATTAACCTTAACGTATAATCCAACTTCAATTTCAGTCTAACAATTATCCATCTTTTTGTAGTCTTAATTGAGTTTTAGATAGATAACCAAAAACCATAGAATCAAAACCCAATTCAATTCCAATAACAATAACCAACCTAATAAGCTTTTTAAAACACACCACCAAAAATTCCAAATAGCAAATCGAGGAATAGAGCTGAACTTCGAGGTTGTTCCAACATTGACCGAAGTTGGATATTGAATTTACCTTTTATTGGGGTGATGAGAGCGGTGATTGAAAATCAAGATTCAACTTGGTTAATACACATAATGAGAAAAATGATCAAATCACATATGGTCAATATCAAGATCTTGCATAACACATAAATTTTATTGAAAAATGACAAAACCTCACATACCCCAACAAATGAATCGCCAAATTTAGAACTTGAACAGCATAAGAATCAAATAGACATCCAAAACGCAGAACCCTAGCATCATTCAACATTCCTAATGCAATTTTATAACACAACTTTATGTTATCTTAGTAAACAAAGGTTTTCATACCAATCAAATGGCTTGGACAACGAAAACGAAGTCTCAAAGCAAAATATAAATAAGGGAAGTCTCAAATCTTGGATGAACTAACTATGTAGACATTAACATGTGGAGCTTAGTACCTTCTGGTGCATCTTTATTGTTTCTACATCTTTCGACTTGAACATCATCCCATTTTATTTCTTTGAGGAGTATCTTACATTCAACCTCCTTGCTAAAGTAACATTTTTCTCATATCTTACATCTACCAAATTTAATTAATTCCAAGGATAAAAAAGACTGAACACAATACTCATATGTCAACATAGTTGTCATGTTTAAGCATCAGAGCACATGGTAGGTACTTTAATGACTTCAATTCCCCTTATGGCACAAAGTGCAACATTGCTATGACGCAATGATTGAATCCACATGAAAAATCCTATGAAAACTGTCAACCCTTAACATACAGTGTGACAAATGCAGCCACAAAAACTATTACAACGGATAATCATGACCACGGGGAGTTATATGTGAATACTAATTAGACTAAAATTATCAAGAACAATGGTTCCAATTACATATTTCAAAATGACCCTTATTAGGTCTCAAAAGAAAATACTAAGCTCATCAAACCATAAGCTACTCCCTCATACAGTCAAAACAATAAGAAAACTAACCAAGTGGCAAGTACAATACATGGAAATAAATACATAGAGAGACCTTTTAAACAAAACTAACTTCAACAAATGCAAATTTCCCAATTTAGAGTTACCCAGTTTTCATTTCGCATAAGTATATAATTTCAGAGAAAAACAAATAAAAACTCACTCCGAGACATTAAGCCTGAGAACATTTACCTGGTTCACAGCGATTAGTGTGGACAACTATAATAGAAGTGAAGTCCTTCTTCTTTGCATATTCCACAATCTGCAGAAGCAACAGGATAAAGGAGTGAGTTGCATATCTAATGTCTTATATATCGTTATATACTCTAAAAAAATATAAAAGTATGGTCGGAAGGTGCACTTGAAGATGCAAAGCTTGTCACATTCCCAACCTCTTGTCCACAAAACAAACCAAGCTGAGCCTACACACAGGCATTCATTCATATTTCTCTCAAAACCAAATTATTTTCTACATTTTATGCCCTTCGAAACATACCAGCGAGCATAAGCAACATATTAAGGACTGAAAACAATATACCACCAAAGATAAAGTTTGTCACATGAAACACGATATATATTTCAACTCAAACAGCGACCAAACCACAGATTTTATTTACGATAAAAAAATAATGAAAAAAAGATAAATGAAGGCAATCGAAAAATCAAAGATTAGTCAAATACCGTTCTAACATAACATGGACCTAGAACCCCAACTTAATTTATTCTTACTCGAAATGCTTTCTATCTAAAATGACTAATACAGATATCACGTTCTATAATTCTACTGGCTGAAGCGCTTATAACTAAGATATGCATCCGAAGAACAGATCGGCACATGTTTGAAAAAGTATAGCTAAATCTTTTAAACAATTAAATTCACCAAAATTATATTGCTAGTTTAAAGGAAAATAATCCCTCCACTTCAAGGAAATACACAGAAAATGGTTGCTATCAAATCAAAATATGCTATGCCATATCCAAAAATGCATTGAAAACAAAAATCCTTTTATATTGAAAATTTCACCAAAATACAAAGAACAAAACCCAAACATATATGAGTGCACTATCATAAGATCCAATCCAACCAAATGAACAAAACCCAATCCAACCAAATGAACAACTAAACATAGGACCAAAACTGTCAATCCAACCAAATGAACACCGGCACACAGGCGCACACACAAAAAAAAAACGCCAGAACACACACTGACACAAAAAACCCAAACACATGCACAGTTAGAGAGAGAGAGAGAGAGAGAGAGAGAGAGAGAGAGAGAGAGAGAGAGAAAGGGAGAGAAGGGAAAAAACCCAGAAACACACAATAGAAATCCATAACACACACAAAAAATCCAAAACACACCCACAGTTGAGAGAGAGAAGGGAAGAAATCCACAGGGAGATACCTGGACTCCTTGCTGGCGGTGTTGCGGGAAGGTTACAGTGCATCAATTTTGCAGGCGCAAAGTCACAGTGGCTGGCTGGGTGTCGGGTGAGGTAGAAAGAGATAAGGGAGAGAGTGAGAGAGGCGTGAGACTGTGAGAGAGAGGGAGAGGCAGAACTGAGAGGGAGAGACGTGAGAGAGAGACGTGATTCTCAGCTGGGCGGGAAATATTTTGTGATAGGGCTCAGCTGGGCAGAACTGAGAGAGAGAGAGAGGTGAGTGACTGAGTGGGAGTCTGGGTTGGGTACCGTGTAACGTGTAGGAGTGAATAAGGTTTGGGCGGAAAATATTAATCTGAGTCGTTTTATATTGAAAATTAAAATTAGATTAAATTTTGAAGTGAAAATGAATTCAAAAAGAGATAGAAGTCTATCTTATTATTATAGATGAGATAGGGAAATAGAGTTAAAAAAGAGATAGAAGTCTTAAAAAAGGAAATGTTGTTGGGCGGGAAAACAAAATTCAGTACTAACCGTAGACCGTCAGATCAAAATTTTTGAGATGATCTGAACCGTCTTTTATGTTGGGATTACGTTGTCCGTTGGATATGTTTATGTTTTGTCTCAAAACGATCTGGACCTCTCTTTGTCTTTTGGATTCAAACTTCGCTCTACTTTATTATATAGATATATCTTTTAATATATACATATATATACATTAATTTCATATAAAAATATAATGATAAAATATATATTTATATATATATATATATATATTTTAAAAATTTTAAAATAAAATTAAAAAAATTAAAAAAATTAAAAAAATTAAAAAAATTAAAAAAATTAAAAAAATTAAAAAAATTAAAAAAATTAAAAAAATTAAAAAAATTAAAAAAATTAAAAAAATTAAAAAAATTAAAAAAATTAAAAAAATTAAAAAAATTAAAAAAATTAAAAAAATTAAAAAAATTAAAATAAAAATAATAAAAAATAAAAATAATAAACAGGCCAACTCGTAACTTGACACGACACAATTAATTAAATGAATTGAGTTATATTTTACTAATGTTCGACATAAATTCGTAATGACTCAACACGAATCTGCCACGATATGACTCGATTGTCACCCCTAATCTTATCCAGCACAAAAAAAAAAAAAAAAATTAGTCATTTTTATTTTCCATCCATCCAACTAAACACGAAGGAAGGAAAGTGTATCCATCCTACTTTCCTTCCTTGAATGATAGAAAGTATATCCCTGCTACTTTCTATCCTTCCTACTTTCCATCCTTCCTACCAAACAGAGCATAAGGGTGTGTTTGAGGTGAATTTTCAAAAGTGCTTCTAGCACTTGCAAAAAAAAAGTTAGTGTTTGGAATAACTTATTTTAATTACTTCAAAATAAGTCAAAAGTAATTTTATCACTTAAATAATTAAGTAAAAGTTAAAAAAAAAACTTCTACTTCTTTAAAATTACTTTTATACAAAACATTTCACCACCGCCATCGCCACCACACCACCAGCACCGTAGCTACCACTGCCGTTGTCGTCACCCCACCAGCACCGCCACCGCCACCGCCACCGCCACCACCCCACCAGCACCTCTACCACAACTACCACCACCATCGCCACCACCCAACACCACCACCGTCGTCACCTATCACCGATTGCTACTACCGCCACCACCTACTACCATCATCATCTCATTCTTATCTGTCACCACCCACCACCACCATCGTTGCCCACCACCACCCACCCCCACTACACCTACCACCACCACCCGTCATTGTCCAGTAACATCGCCACCCACTGTCACCCACCCCCACCACACCTACCACTACCACCTACCACCACCGTCGTCACTCACCACCACTAACACCCACCACCACAACCCACCACCGCCACCACTACCATTGTCGCCCCACCATTACCTATGCCAACCATTATCACCGTTGCTCATCACCACCATCACCATCACCCTCACCCATGGCTGCCACTACCACCATCGTCACCCAAAACCAACTATCACAATCACCGTTGCAACCCACGGCTGCCACCACCACCACCACCACGATCGTCGCCGCCCACCACAATCATCACCATCTCCCACCACTACCACTGTCGCTCACCACTACTACTACCGCTCAACCCCACTACAACCGGTGCTTAAGTTTCTTTCTATCTTTTTTATGTTTGTGATTTAATTTTGGGTGTGAATACAAATATATTTATAATTGACAATTTTTTTATTATTCTGTACCTGAAGGCACGGACAATAACTAGTATTTATATAAAACTCATTACAAAGTTGATCATATTTAACAAGCAAAAGACATAAAGGTTGTATCAATGAAATGGGCTAAAGGGGAAAAGAGGAAGTCATTATAATTATGTGATAGCTTATAATTCATCGTATACATAGGGTTGACAACCTTTGACACAATCCATTAAGAGAACTCGAATCTAATATAGAATCAGAATATCATAGTTAAACAAGTTATTGTCAGCAATGGATTAGCCCGTTTAACACAAATAATAAACATATTCCCCAGCATTGAATGTATATGATGTTTGCCAATGTTACAAAGTACGGTCCTTTCCATAATCTTCGTTCCTAGAAATTTTGAAAAAGCTAAATTATGGAGATGAATTATTTTTTTAACTAGGGAATTTTTGTCGCTACAATGCATGGCTTCTACTGTCTGTGTTTGCACACGTGTGTAGGTGTTGGGTGGAGGTGGAGGCATAGGTGAAGGAAAAAATGGTGTTGGGCCGAACCAACGTATTTTATTCTTAGCTTTTCCGTTTCCTTATTTTTTAATGAAAAAAAAATATATGAAATAATGTATAAGATGGAGTGTGCAATGATACTTTAATGTTCCAACAATGTTGTCAATCAATTTAGTCTACTTGATACTTCGAGGGGACAAATTGCAACATTTGAAACCATAGGATGCTAATTACAACAAAAGGCATAGTTGGAGGGGACAAATTATAATTAACCATTTATTAAAATAGATAAATTCACCTGAAATATTTTTTAAAAAAATTCACCTAAAAATTAATAAAGATAAAGTCACCTAAAATTAATACAAATATATTCATTTTACATATAATGGAATTAAAGTTTTATTAATATAAATAAATTGACCTAAAATAGTTTTAGAATTTTAAGATTTAAAACAGATAAATTCACCTGTAACAGTTTTAAAAATATAAGTTTTATTAAAATAGATAAAATTACCTAAAATATCATAGAAAAAAATTTATAACACAGATAAATTCATGTTACATATAATAAAAATCGAAGTATTATTAATACAAATAAATTGACCTAAAATATTTTTAAAATTTTTAAGATTTACTAAAACAGATAATTCAAAATAAAAGAATCATGAAAAATAAAATTTATAATACAAATAAATTCATCAATTCATAACATTTTTTTGTATTAATTAAAATGATATTGAAAAAATGAGCATCAAAATATTTGATAACTCATTAAAAAAACATTCTGAATTATAGTTTTTCAAGCAAAAAACTCAAGTAACAACGATCGAATACACACACCCCTCCCTTCCCCCCCCCCCCCCCCCCCCCCCCCCCCCCCCCCCCCACACACACACACACACACACATATGAGTATCTAAAACATTTGAATATCTTGATCTAGTATAAAATACGAGTTTTTGAATTTTTCAATACTGGAAAATTGAGCACGAAAAAGAGAAAATCATTTTCATTTCGGAAACCAAAATTTTAAAAGATGAAGAATATTGATATAAAATTGAAAACCTTTGCATGACAAAACACATGCATATGGTAACTGAAATCAAGTCGATTATGGCGTGAAACACTGAAGGATAATTAGGTAATTCAAAAAAACTGCCAAGCTTAGTTTGAACTATATCACACAAAAATTTATCATACGTGTCCTTAACGACACAAATAGAATATGGTAGGTCCTACTGGCCAAAAATGAGTACGGTTCCCCAATTTTTGCATGAAATATGTTAGCATATAATATAAGGTTAATGGTAAATCGTATTCCGAAAGATGTCTTAAATTTTAATTTGTACCCGTAAAGATAAAAAATCTTAAATTACATCCTCAAAGATATAAATTTGTAGCAATGCGCACCTAAAGCTAACAACCGCCAGTTTGTCGTTTAAAACTAGTTGAGTAAGTTACACCTAGATTCTCTCAAAGTTTGTCACTTAATCATTTAGACTCCTCACATTTAGAATATTACTCCTACACCTCCTAACGTTTGTGCATATGTACCACATAACTCTTTTGTCGTTGATATCTGTTAATATAGTCGTTAAAAAATATGGTTTCATCCTAATAAAAAATTATAATTTTCATACGAAACTTTATTTTGTGGGCCTGTTATACTCTAAAGTTCAAAATAAAGCTTATTATTTGAATGTCCAATATAATACGTGTATTTATATACTATTATTTATATCCAATGCAATACATCACTTGAATAGAATTATTTGGATGCCCAATTGGGAGAACATTTTTAGTCATATTTGGATTCTCAGAGGATGTAGGTGTAATATTTCAAATGTGAGGAGTTTAGGTGGTTAAGTGACAAACATGAGAGAGTCTACTCAATTTAGGTATAACTTATCCATTTAGTTTTAAATTACTAACTGATGGTTGTTGGTTTCAGGTGCGCATTGATACAAATTTATATCTTTGAGGGCGTAAATTAAAATTTCTTATCTTTGATGGTGCATATTGAGATTCGAACAATCTTTCAGGGTACAATTTGTGATTAACTCTATAATGTATTCACCCTAAATTGTTTTTTATGCTAATTAGGAAAGATTTGAAGATAAAAGACATACATTAACACGTAACTAGACAAGATACACAGCATACACAACCACATAAAGTAGGAATTATCCAGATAATGCACGAATACACAATTTTTGCTGAGTTTGAATGATTTAGTGCTGTGGAACGACCAGCACTTGCACCTCACAAAGCCATTCAACTCTTGCAACGACAGAACATATGAGCAGACAGATAGAACAAAGACAAAAAAAGTCATCACCCAGGCCAAATTATTTGTGGAAAATGCGATAAGTTACATACTCTTTATGTATTAAACCCTTCTTCATTTTGCTATAAACTGAAGTCTGATTTTCCTGAGTGCTGCAAGACATATTTGATGTAGATCCTCTCCTCTGGGTATTCTACACAACAATCCAAAGCCAACTCCATGATGGATGATACACACTGCATTTGGCATCTATAACCTGGCTAATTGAATTTGGCAGTGACTCATTTATCCAACCCTTTAAACTCAAATCTTCACCAAATATTTCATCAGTTGGCTTCTTTCTCGAAAATATTTCCATTAACACAATACCATAGCTGTAAATATCACACTGTGTGGATACTAATCCTTCCGAACCATATTCTGCATCCATTGATCAAGAGTATTGCATGTTGGTAAGGAAACGATAACATATCATAGAATTCAACTAGTCTTTGAGCTGAGAGAAAAAACAAAAAACAAAACAAGACCACAAAAAGAAAGAATATGTAAAATGTAAACTAAAAGTTAAAAGCATCACCTGGTGCAATATACCCAATTGTTCCAAGGGTCTTGGTTAGGACAAGACTCTCTTCCACTCCAAATAACTTTGCAATGCCAAAATCACTCAAGTGTCCGACCATTTCTATATCCAACAAGACATTGCTGGGCTTCAAATCACAATGAGCAACAGGTGTTACATAGCCGTCGTGGAGATATTCCAATGCACATGCCACATCTATCATTATGTCTAATCTCTGCATAATGTCCAAGTAATAGTTGTGAGAATACAACCACTTTTCAAGGCTCCCATTAGGCATGTACTCGAGCACTAAAGCTTTGAAATCAAGATTAGAGCAACTGCTAATGACTTTGGTTAGATTTTGGTGATGAAGGTTGCGTCATACTTCACATTCGGTATCAAAACTCTTGAATGCACCTTCTATTTGCAAATTGAAAACCTTAATAGCCAAAAGCATCCCATCAGCAAGTACTCCTTTATACACCGAGCCAAAACTTCTGATTCCAAGTAAGTTGCTTTCACTATACCCGTCAGTTGCACTTTGAAGTTCATAGTATGAAATTCTTTCGTTCATTATTTTGGGTAAAAGATCAGATTGGCTCGGCATGTGATTCCTCCTCTGGCCTCTTATCAGTACTAATGCGACGGTCAAGGCAATAACTACTGATGCAATCCCCACAAAGATAAATATGATTAAAAGCACTCTTTTTTTCTTTGATCTATGGATAAAATTAGTATCACATAGTGGGAATTGTAGCTGAGGGGCACCACAAAATGCTTCATTCGACATAAAAGATTCCCTGGTGAAGTTTGTGAAATGACCTCCAGTGGGGATCTCTCCTCTTAATCTATTGAAAGAAACATTGAAGTATGTAAGATATAGGAGTGCCTCTAACGATTTTGGTATCGCACCAGAAAGATTATTTTGAGACAGATCCAAGGATTCCAAGCTTACCAGCTTGCTGAATGACTCGGGAATAGATCCTTGTAATCTATTATGCTCCAAAGAGAGTTCCTTTAAGTTTTGCAAACCTCCAACTGTGCTAGGAATATCACCTGAGAGTTGATTCATCGATAGATCTATAACCGTTGCAACCTTTAGACTTCCAATTCCTGGAGATACATAACCAGTTAAGGAATTTGAGGCTATGCCAAACTCCAAAAGATCTTTGAGGTTCCACAGGCTTTCAGTTATGCCAGAATTTAGTTTGTTTGAACTTAAATGGAGATATCTTAGAGAAGTGATATTCCCTAAGCATGCAGGGATTGAAGCTGAGAGCTTGTTTATGCTCAAAACTAAGACATTCAAGTACTTTAAACTACAAATGTCATTTGGAATGGATCCTCCTAGTCTATTGTCTCGAAGATATAATTCTTGAAGCTTCAATAATCCTTCAACTGTGGTTGGCAGTAAGCCAGTCAAGTCATTTCCATCCCAGTCAGGTCATTTCCATCTAAAGCTAATTGTCGCAAATTGCTCAAGTTACCAATGTTATCAGGAATGTTTCCCTTGATTTTACAACTTGACGCACCAAAAACTTGGAGAGCAAATGAGAAATTCCCCATGGAAGCTGGAAGTATGCAATTTAGAGGATTATAAGACACCTCTAATATTTCCAAATGTTGGCAATTTGTCAAGGAAGTAAAGAAGCTCTGTTCCGAGGATGAAGATTCAGCTGTCAAAATGTTATATCCCAAGTTTAGAAGCTCTAGGAGTCTTAAACTACCAAGTGAGTTTGGCATTGGACCAGTGAATCTGTTGAAAATGAGTTCAAGACGAACAAGTTTAGAAGCATTAGAGATCGAGCTAGGGATAACTCCACTAAGAGTATTGTTTCCCAGAAGAAGATCTTCAAGATTGGGTAGTCCATGGCCTATATTTGATGGAAGATTTCCAGACAAGTGATTATTCACAAAAGAAATGACCTGCAGGGTCGATATATTAAAGATCGTTTCTGGAATGTGACCTCTTAAATTGTTGAATTCCATGACTAATATCACCAAATTGCGAAGGTTACCAATCTCCGAGGATATTTCACCTGCCAAAACGTAAAACCACGACCATGAAGTCGGTCTTTGAGGATTTTTGCAAAGTTCTAAAATTTGTGAACGATGATACTGTTCTAATAATTAGGGATAGAAGACTTATTTTTCAGTGCTGTGTCGAAATTTACTACAAAATAAGGGTAAGGTTTGAATCGATCTAATAATTAAAAATGGGTTGGTGCGTTGTGAAAGTGAATAAAATCGTATCAATGAGCACAAAGACATATTAAAAATGATGTTATAAGCGTAAGATTACATGATTACCAGTGAGGCCAGCATCCTCTGTAAATAACATCTCCAAAGAACTAAGATTACCCATCTCTCGGGGAATTTCTCCTGCACAGGAATTTTCAATTACTATGAATCTTTTGCTGATTTTTGTTAGTACAAACAAATATGTGCACATGGATTAATGTTTACATAAAGAATTCATGTTCTAAAAGGATCAGATTTATATATAGGGAAAACCAGGGGAGTGGAGAGCCAGAAATTTTGTCCCAAGTGGGCACTCTAACTACAAGTGTTAATTTTTTTTTTTTTTTTTTTTTTGCAATCAATAAAACTGAATAACATATTTAAATTTATTAAATGATCTGTGTTATTTAAATATTTATTAAATAGAAAAGGGCCAAATGTTGATTTACATACCGTATAAAAATAAAAAAGAAATTACTTAGAACCTTTTACAAAAAATGAGGTAAATTGTAACTCTTTATAATCGACCCCGACGAACTTTCATACTTTGAATTAGATTATTTGATAATTTCATTATCAATGCTATAGAAAATAGTTTTTTGTATATAAATAATTAAACTATCAGTGATCCGTCATTGATCACTCATTTGATCATGCAACTAAGTATTCACAATTTTCTAACTTAAAAAAGTGCAAAATAAGCTCAACATGTCAAAAACTTATCTATATATTTGTAACGTATTCGAAAGGTGTGCCGAAGTTCGTAATCATTTAACTATAGGCCTATGCTAATTGATGGGACAAGAAAATGGTAGGGTGGGTAAGCATATTAACATATATCTAAACATTAATTGAATATATATATATATATATATATATATATAATAAAGTACAATACAATTCAAATCTAAAAAAAAATGAGTTTTACTTTTCGCAGTTGATATCTTTTTAAATTTTACTTTAAAATTAATCCGATGACTAATATTAATACCCTAAATTTAGGCCTCTAATGGTGTATTTAAGGTGACTTTTTAAAATTATTTATAAAATTTATAATTTCTCATAAATACTTAAAAAAAAAATTAAGTGTTTAGAACCATCCCACCACCACCTTTACCACCAACCCCCCCCCCCCCCCCACCACCACCACATCTTCTGCCACAACAACCACTACCATCATTGTTGCCACCCCACCACACCCACCGTCCCACCACTACCACCACCTTCACCGCCCCACCATCACCATCGTTGCCGTCACCCTATCACCACTACCACCACCCCCACTGCCCCACCACCACCCCCAAGACCATCACCACCACCACCACCACCACCACCCCACCACCACCACCCCCACCCCCACTGTCACCTCCACACCACCCCCCACTATCACCGCCGTTGCCCCATTACTACCATTGCTCTACCTCCACCCCCACCCTACCCCTACTATCCCACCACCATCGTCATCTCATTCTTATATTTACTACCACTACCACCATCATCCCACAAACGCATTCGCCCACCGTCATCACCTACCACCACCATTGTTGTCCACCACCACCCACTACCACAACCCACCACCACCCGTCGTTGCCCACCATCGCTGCCAACCACTGCCACCCACCTTTACCACCACCCGTCATCGCCCACCACTGTCGCCAACCACTGTCACCCACCTTCACCACACCTACCACCACCATAACCACCGCCATTCATCACCACCCATCACATTGTCGCCAAGAAGCACCTGTCCTCTCCCACCACCGCCACTTACTACTTAAATTAATAGTAAGTGATGAAACCTTTAGTAAAATTTAATGAAAGTATAACGGAGTTTCACTTTTTTTTTTTCAAAACACTATTTTGTAACTTTACCCAGAAGTACTGCATAAACAACAATGCTATGGAGACCTAATTTAGAAACCTAATGCATTGTGGCCACAAGATTTGCAATGAATTCCATCATTGAATGAAAATCACAATACATTAAGCTCTCAAATTAGGAACAACTAAGAATATTTTTGTATGAAATGAAAGAGCTTCCAAGCAATTGAGTACCTTCATAGGCATAAATAAAATAAAAATAAACGGCATAATCCTACCTTGAAGATTATTGCCGCCAACGTATAACTCCTTAAGCATAGAGAAATTGCCCATCTCTCTTGGTAAAGGTCCACTGAAATTATTGTATGACAACGACGCAATTTGAAGCTGTGAGCATTCAAATAAGCTCGATAGAATTTGGCCCCTGAACTGGTTATCAGTTAGATAAATCCCTTCAAGCCTTGGGAGATGAGAGCAAATGTACCTTGGAAGATTACCAGACATGCTATTATTTGTTAAACCAATATATTCCAGGGATGAAATGTTTAACATGGTGTGTGGTATAGAACCCACAAGCTGGTTTTCCTGCATTTTTAAAATTCTCAGGTTTTCAAGATTACCGATCCCCTCTGGAATCCTTCCTTGTAGAAGATTAATCTGTACATTCAAGATCTCCAACTTTGATATGTTACAAAGGGAAGGTGGAATAGTACCTGTAAAACTGTTATTGGCAAGAAGCAAATATTGCAGTTTATGTAAGAGACCTAACTGTGATGGAAGCTCTCCGCTGAAGCTGTTGTAGCTGAAACTCATGAATCTCAATCTCCGCAAATAGCCCAACTCTTGAGGCATATTGCCATTGAAATTGTTTGTACTTATGTCTAGCTGAAGGAGAAAGGAGAGGTTTCCCAATTCCGGAGGAATGCTACCTGTAAGACCCATGCCAGAAATATTCAGGACTATGACTCTTTGGTGGCGGGAGCTGCAAGTGACTCCAATCCAACTGCAAACAGAGGCAGCGGTGGACCAGTTGTTTGACAAGAGATCATCTGGGGCATGAGTAATATGGGTTTTCATAGCAACTAGCAAGAAGCGCATTTTGATCAGTAGTGATGTTGGGTGGTGTCGAAGTCAAACAAGCTTTATCGCAGTGCGCCAGCCACACTACAGCAAATAAGAGGAAGCTAGTTATGTCCATGAGAAATGGAAGTTGGAATGAAAAACTTCAAGACTCCCAAACAGGAATGGGTACGAATCATATAAATAGTGAAACCACAAATGAAAAAAAAATTTATTGGATGACGACACTGTTACGTTGAATAGTTTATCGTATTGGGTGGGGGTCTTAGGCCTCAGTGGTAGACTTGCCGAGATCCACAAATTTCCAATGCTCACATCAGAGATTAGACGTCCCAAGTCTTCGAATGCGATAGTGGGAGACAATTTAACGATGGTGTTGTCTGTTTACCACAAACGACAAAATGTTTGACACCAAGCGGGTCATTTACTCCATGGAAATTCATGTGGAAGAGTTAGCGGTAGGCCCCAGTGTCCATTGTCCAACCCTAAGCTTGAATCCGACTACAGAACACGGCTTCAACGCTACTTCTAACCTTTTCCTAACACAAATTCTTAGCTCTACCGTATGTTTGTTAAATTGAGATTTTCTCCGTCATATTTTCCCTCATTGGTAGATCACTCGTACATGGTGAGTGAGTCTTTTGGTATAAAAGACCAAAAAGTCCTATTTTTCATGATAAGATATTAGAGGGTCTTATATCAATTTTATATTAGGACAATCAAACCAACTTTTTTAGCATGATTTCACAAAAGTCCTAAATTTACGGTTATTTCTTTTTTCGTCCAAAGAGCATTTAATTGAAAAACATGTCGGCATATGAAAAATCATGAAATCTGAGAAAAAAAAAACTTTCCTAAAGAATTCACAACAATACTTCGGTGTTCTAGAAAAAAAAAAAAACTTCTTACTGTTAGAAGTATCATTTGAATACTAGTTTATTTCGTTAATGTAAGATTTAACAACAAAAATCATGTTGAAAGTTGTTAAAAAAATTTGTTATGTTGCATTCAACTTTACTTGCCCAAAAAAAAATTAATATATTGATGCTAAAATGAGTCAAAATCAGTGTTATCAGATCCGGACCGGACCGGACCGGCCGGTCGGACCGGTTCAACCGTGAACCGGGATCTTAGCCGGTCCGGTTGACTAATTAAACCGCATAAGGAAGGGAACCGGATAAAAACCGTCAAACCGGCCGGTTTTTGGAGAAAACCGGGAACCGTCCAATTTTTTAAAACCGTCCGGTTCGAAGTCATAATCTTATTGTACCTGTCCTCACACGTCTGGATATCTTCTTCAGAAACCCTTGTCTTAAATCAATATAGCCCTTTTCTTTATCAACTCCAAGAATCATCACCGACTCGATTCAACTCACCTTAATCAAGCTACTGATGCTCCTAATCCGACGTCGAGAGAGCTCTGAGAAGAGAATCATGCCCTCAATGTTGTTGTACTCGAGCAAAGAGACATATGCGCTGCTATCGGCCATGCTATTGACTTGAATCATCACTGCCTGGTCAACTTCTGGGTACTTGGCCTCATACATGCAGCACTCCAGATTGGGAGTGTTGGTCGCCATGGTGGAGAAGGGGGTGAGTTTGGGTGTGAGGGTTTTGTGGTTGTTGATGGTGACTTTTGAGAAATGTTGGAGAGAGGGAGACCGGCCATTTTTGGGGTTTTTCTTCTATTGCTAGATTTTTACCTGGCTTTGAGGCTTTAACTCGAACCATCTGGATGATGTGTTCTTTTACTTCATTTCATAAATTTTATGATAAATTGTAATCATTTTAGACATTTTGTATATTTTTTAGTTAAATTATTATGTTTTATAATTATTATATATATATTTTTATTTTTTTATTATATGACCGGTCCGATCAGTTGACCCAACGGTTGAACCAGTGAACCATTGACCCAGTCCCTTTGCCGGTTCGATGACCGGTCCGATTCTGATAACATTGGTCAAAATGCTTAAATGCCTAAAATGCTGTAGGTTTGAATAGCCTTTAAATTAGTCAAGGGACTTAGATAAAAGTAGTTAATCGAGAAAAAATTTAGTAGTATTAGTCACCCCCTCTATAACTCATTTCAACATGTGTCAGAGAGCAAGTTCCCTCTTACCGCCTAACAACCACTATTAAGGGATCTAATTCAATATAACAATTAAATTAAGTTCCTAATTAGGTCTCCAAAATATTTCTATATAGCATTACTTATTCTTAGGTCTAGAGTCTACATGAATTAGCTTTAGTGACATAGAGGATGACGAAGCTTTATTAGCTAGTAAGCAAGGACTATATGTAACGACTCGTCCCAATTGTTAAGATATTGTGCATTTTTTGTGCTCATACACTCACGGTTTTATTCCTCTGGAGTTTTACTAAAAAAAAACCTCTGGACAATTAAAGGTGAGCACACCACATATATAGCAAAGTCACTCCCCTCTCGAATCGATGTGGGATTCAACACATGAAGTTATAGTACCTCCTCACCTCGCAAGATTTTTTTTGGCAGGCTACTACACTCCACTTCCTTAGTGGCCACGCGTCCTCGCAAGGCCCACGTGGGATCCACCCCCACCGGTTGTAGGAGAGTCCTATAACGATCTGTCCCAACTGTCAAGATATTGTCCACTTTGGATGCCCATACACTCTCACTATTTTGTTCGTCTGGACTTTGCCTAAGAAAAGGCTTCTGGAGAATTAAGTAAGCACACCACATATAGAGCCTAGTCACTCTCCCTCCCGAATCGATGTAGAATGTAGCACATAAAGTTGTAGTACTTCCTCACCTCGTAATGCCTTTTTGGCTGGCTACTGCACTATAGATTTCTCCTAAGGCTTAAAATGAAAACTAGCTTACTAGGTTTCAACAATTTGAGTGCACATGTCACTTTAGCTTTACTATTAGTAGAAGACTTATTTAGGGTGCAATTTGGGTGAGCCAACTCGAACTCAATCCAAAAAAAAAAAAAAATAGAGCTTGGGTTGAGATTTTTAATACTTAGGTTGGGTCTGGGTCGAAAAATACTAACCCGAATTGAATTCGGACAGTACTCGGGTTGAGATATCAAGCTATACAAAGTATATATATCATATCTGAGAGACGAAGAGAGGGGATTAAGGTTTCAAAAACCATTATTGTCCTTTCGATATCTCAGATTTTTTAAGCTTTGAACCCTTTTGATTTCTTCTACGATTTTGGGCTGGTTCTCAAGCGATTTTGGGCTAGATGGTTCTTTTACTGAAAGATGCTACAGTGGTGGATAGAGAAGACTGATGATTTCAGGCTAGTTCTTCGCCTTGAGAGAGAGAGAGAAAAAAAAACATTGGGAGCGTTGGGTGCAGATGACCACAGAGATTAGGGTTGGGGTTAGGGATAAGGCTTAGGGTTTGGGTTTGAGTTTGTGTTAAAGAGAGGGGCAAAATAGTCTTTTTATTAAGATAGTTATGTCCGTCTAACAATTGAGGTCTCAGTGATTTTTAAATGTGAGGGGGTGTTCATGTAATAAAATCAAATGTTAGGGGGTGTGAATGTAATTTACCCATATATTTAAGAAGAAAGTAGAAACTCAAAAAAAATTTATATTTAAGCCTAATTAAGGAATAATTGTCTTTAAGACAAGATCATTTAAGAACAAAATTAAAATTAAAATTAAAGGTTAAAATTAATTATTAAAGTTCAAATGAATATAATTAAATGTTAAATTTATGCACATAATTAATTTAAGAAGATGAAAGGATATAAGAAGATTTTGCAATTAATTGAATAAAATAAAAAGAAATGAGAGGATATGATTGACTTTATATCAATAATCAAGGACAAAATAATCAAACAAAATTTTTTCACTTTTGTTGAAATTTTAAAATAGTATAGATTGAGAATTCAACTTTCTAGTTGTAATATTAGATAAAGTAGCAATAATCACATGCTTGGAAGCACTCTGCAAGATAAAAAAATCGAGTATTGATTGCATAATATTTTATAAGCAACTTATTTTTTATTTTTTTATTATGCAATTTAAAATTAAAGTAAATAGAGAGAAATAGTAGAGAGAAAAGAGAGAGGTATGTGTAGATAGTGAAGTTATTTGACATTGAGTAGTGTGTTGATTGAGTTGTCTGACATTGTATAGAAATAAAGTTTTTAAGCGGGTAAATAGATTTTGAAATTAATTTTGTACTATTGAATCAAAGTAGATTAAAATTAGGAGTAATAACACTTTTAGTCTCTAAAGTATATATTTTTTATCAGTTTAATCATTATTGTATCAATTTGGTCTATAAAACATTCAATTTGTTGTTATACTTTTACAAATTAAAATTTTAACTTAGGGCCCGTTTGGTAACATTTTTGTTTTCTTGTTTTGAAAAGACAAGAAAACAAATATAATTTTTGTATTTGTTTTGTGGTAAATACCGAAAATAGAAAACATGTTTGAAAGTCTTTAGGTGCTAAGATAACCCACTCACTCTCACACACATACACACGCACACAGAATACACACACACACTGAAATTAGGCATACACACACAGAGAGACAAATCGCACACACACAGAGAAATCACACACGCACATACACACAAAAATCAGGCGCACACACACACACACTAAAAATCACATAGAAATCAGGCATACACACAGAAATCACACACACACACACACACACACTGTAATCATGAAGAAAGAGGGTTTCAAAGTGACAAAAAAAGTGGGATTGATCTTCGTCTGAGTTCTGAGTTCTTCGTCTTCATCGTCTTCGTCAAAGGGATTGATCTTCGTCTTCATGGATTCGTTCTTCGTGAGATCGACCTTCGTCGTCTGTGTGAGTGAGAGAGAGAGAGAAGAGATGAGAGAGTGACGAAAAAAGAAAAAAGAAAAAAGAAAGAGGCAAAAGATTTTTATAGTAAGCACAAAAAAAACCTTCTTTTCGTTGCTAATGGGATTCGAATAGGGGATCTCATTTACTATGGCCGTGGAGCGCGTGTTTCCTATTTCCTTGTTTCCTAGAACATTTTTTTTTGTTCCTTGCTTTTGGGTCTTGTTCCGAAACAATTTTTTTTTATATAAAACAGAAACACAAATTCAAACATGTTTTTATTTTTGTTTTACCTAAAAAATAAAAATAAAAGCACGAAACACGAAACAAAAACCCCAACCAAACAATCCATTAGTAACTGTAATATTAGACCCCTTAGTAAATGTAATATTAGATAGATATTTACTAACAAGAGTCATGATATGTGACTAGATAATATACATCAATGGCCCGTCTCACGTGGAGTACTCGAGTGGTGTGGGATCCATGAAGGGAAACGACTATTGCCTGAAAAAGTGTTTGGTTGGTAGGATTGGTTGTTCCCCACCTTGTTTTGCTTTTGAAATGGTTGAGGTCAAGCACCAATTTTCACGTGAAGGAAAAAAGATTTTAGTAAAGAATACACGAAAAAGGGGACAAAATTAATTATCAGTCCTTATATATAATAGTAATGTCATTTGGGTTCTTAATTTGGTCCCAAAATTTGGTCAGTGTAGCATTCCTGATGTTTATATATTATCCCCTAACATTGAGATGCTCTTTTTTTTTTTTTTTTGAATAAAAAATTAAAATATAAAACATCTGAATTCAAGCCACACCAATAACACCTAACTTAATTAGCAGCAGTACATTCCTGTGCAGGGGCCTCCCGAGAGGGAACATGAAGGGTGAATAGTGCATGAACACAAAAAATGTGACCACAGCTGGATTTCCAATTCTAATGCAACAATTAAGTTTTAGATACACAGGGCCATAGATGGTTTAATAGAAAGTATGGCTCTTAATAGAGGACAATGGCAAACTAGGATTTTATCTTGTTGATGCACAAAATGGATTTATACAAATTCAATCAAGAGAGTGATGGTGTGTATGATAGTGTATGTGATGAGGATGCTTAATACAGTAAGAGACAAAGATTAGGTGGTTCAGTTTGGGTGACCTACTCCAATATGAAAGACGACTGTGACCGAAGAATTTTATAACTCAAAGTGTGGTGTGTTGAGATGTGCGTGATCCTCCCATGTGTAGGCAGAGCTTAAAATTTATAGGCGAGTGAGTACAACTTCATAGTGCCTCAGAGGGAGTCTTGATTGAGGCGCTATTACAGGGAGCCTTGATTGAGGCATCACCTTTGTAATGGGGAGCGGGGTGAATCCGTGATGCCAACATAATGGGTGAAGTGGTTGAAGCTGGCGATGCGCACCTCGTTGATTGCGTTATATTATTCATTTCCTAAGATGGAGATATTCATGTGCGCTAGTGATAGATTGGATCTCTAAAGATGATGGGCTTGACCCTTGTTGGCATACATATTTGATTTGGGCATAGTTTGGACCAGGCCCGCATCTTTGATTTGGGCCTAATTTGGGCTGAGCCCCCGTTTTTTATTTGGGCCGGGCTCGTCATTTGTGATCTAGGCCTAGCCCGTCCCATCTAACCGACTTTAAAAATAGTAGGACAAGACTTAATTGAGTTAAGTGTAGGGGTGACAATTTTTGATACAACACGATAACTCGACACGAATACGACACGAATAAATGGGTTTGGGTTGACTATTTTTTAATACAAACCCGTGTATGACACGATCCGTCAACGCGAAGTGTTAATGGATCGTGTTCGGGTTCAACCCACTTAACCCGAATTGACCCGTCAACACGAAGTTTTTAACTCGATGGAGATTGACCTGGTCTTTTCGTTGCATGTATGAGTTTTCATGTTCTGATGACTTGTTTTTTCCATTACTTTTGATGTTTAATTTGGTTGTGTAATGTACGATTAGTATATTTAATTAGTATTATAAAAATAAAATATTAATTATTTGTAACTGTTTATCAAGCACTGACATAATTATTGTATAAAAAAGATATTATTGCTCATTATTATTATTATTATTACTATTAAGTTCATTTTTAGTTTGTAGAAAAAGTATGATGAAAGATTTAATTAAGCGAAAATAATATATTAGCGTTAAATTTTTATTCAAAGTTTATGTGGGTCAACACGAATACGAACACGAACACGACACGAAAATAAACAGATCAACTCGACACGACACGATTAGTTAAATGGGTTGGGTTAGGATTGACTAATGTTCGACACGATTAATGTTCGACACGACACGAACCCGACACAACACTACCCGATTGCACCTCTAGTTAAGTATAGAATATATGTAAGGCAATGAAAAGGGAAGTGAGTCAGAGTTTTGGTTCGGAAATTATATTTGGCACTTGGGAGCCACTGTGTCTGCGATCTGGAGAGAGAGAAAGGATGACGATTCAGAAATGAGTCTGTAGTCTGGTTATAGGTGTGATAAGTTAAAAATGGATTTGTTTGGTTGCTTGAGGAATTTGTTTTGTTATTTTTCCCAAACTCAATCCCCCTCAAAACTTAATTCTTCAACCCAGTCAGTTTTAAATTTATTTCTCAAACCCAATTCTTTTTTAAAAACGTCATTTGAAATGACGCCTTCAGAATTAGTGGAACCTACAAAATTAGACTCTCCAACAACATGCCTTCTATTTTTTCACCTCTGTTTTTGTCATGTTTCAAGTAGTACAATGGCCTAAAGACAATCTCATTCACAATACACAAGAAACCAACAGTTAACAAATAATATTATTTTTCAATAAATGATCCACAGCATGAGGATCAAATTTTTCAGAATCCTACAAATCATTAAACTAAACTACTCATTCTTGATGGTACTCTGCAACCTGCACAATGCATGTATTATGCTTTTATGAACCATCACACCCTATCATACAAAATAGCTCAAATTATAATCTTCAAAAGATATATTACCTACTAACAGTCCATATATAGATGACACTGGACAATCGCTATGACAAGATTCTTCAAAAAAATGATGCATAACAAGCGGGAAAAAAAATGAACTTAGATTGAATTATTGATTAAAAAAAAAACTTCATATATTTATATTCAACCACTGAGGAAATTAGGAATGGCAGTGAAATGAAATCATCCCTCAGTTTTACACAGCATTTAGAATGAGTCTATGTTTTCTCTTAAAGCATTTGCATTGGACTTCTGCCATTGAGCAAACAAGATCACTTAGAATTTCGAGAAAAGAATTTATCTGAGATTTGGTCGTAATTACCTTTTTGACTCCAATTTTGGATGCATAAAAGGAAAAGGGAAGGGGAGGGGAGGGAATGTCGATAAGTTTATAATACAAAATGAGAAATTATTTAATGAACATGTTTCCCAACGAATTAGCCATATCACACTCTGAAATTCCACAAACTTCCGTTTCATCTCGTGTATAGGCAAAAATTACCTTACGAACATAAATTTTAACTTGCCAACTTTAATAATTAAAGTGTTCAAAAAACTTTAATAATGAACCCTTACTTGCAACGGATAATCACTAGAACAGGTTTCAAAGCTTTTGGTCCATTTCTGATGCCTCTTTTGTGGGGAGAAACCTGCAAGTTAAATGGAGTCTCATTAATCGCTTGCATGCATTCGACAATACACCACTAACAGAGATCCATACAGCAGGGTTCTGTAATAGACGATATTATTGTGCCAAATGCAATCAAGGACCAAGACCGAAATCAATGTGCCAAGTAGAGACCAAAATCAATGAACGAACTGGGTTTTTTTTCCCTTTCAAATGATTTGCTCAATCTACATGATAAAAAAAAAAAGGAAGATATCTCAATTAATTATCTCCGTCGAGACTTATTTACCCTATTTCTCCTCTCGTCAAACCCACATTTTCTTCCAATCTCATTTTCGGCAGCCGACAGAAAAAACTTGCAGAACAGGTCAGTGTCTTATTCACCTGTTTACATATATTTGTTTATCCATGTATGCTTGCACTTTGTCTTGTGAGGGAAAGTCGAAGTTCTCAATAACTGGGAAAAAAATTAATTTTGCCATACCTTTCATAGTTCATGGTGGGTGGTTTTCCGGCGAAGCGGTGTTAATTAACGAGAAAGCTTTCTATTTTTTAAAATAATGTATTCTTGAATACCATTCCATATTAATTTGATAGAAACCAAACATAGTCCTGGGAATGGATAGTAATTCCCATACAAGATTACTCACGATAACCAAACAATCCATAACGCTGTGTTTGGTATGTAGTATTAGACTTTGGGAATGGAATGATCATTACTTGGTAATGCTCATTCCATTGTTTGGTTTATGGTAATGAAAATTCATTCGCATTCCTAACCATTCCATTGGAATGACTAATCCCACAAAATATAAGATTAATGGTATTACTCATTCCCAAATCAATCGGTAATGAACCCAATTCATCTAAACGAAAAACCCGATCGTCCCGACTCTCTGCCTCTTCTTTGTTCTCCTCTCACCTCTGCGTATTGTTCATCTTCTCTCTCTCTCTGTGCTCGTTTCACCTCTATGACTACTCCTCCCTCACCGGAACTATGGCAGTACCTCCATTCTCTGCCTCTTTCTCATCTCTTTGTGATGCAAGGGACCATATCGATGACCAGGACTAGATCGACCTGACCTAGACCTGACCTTTCCACCAATCTCAGGTAATTCCTCAATGCAATTGATCTATAATTATTCACTATTGATTGGCAAATTGTGACTAACAAGAGACCTAGTGAAATGCTTTAAATGCAGACAAGGTATTTGTGAAAATACCAGAGAAAAAAAAAGAGAAATTTCCTTACTTTGTTATACTATTTGATTCTTGGTTTCATACTCTTCCAATCAACTACTATTTGATTATTGGCAACAAATTGGTGGTGTGATTATTGGTGTGTCTTCTTTTATCTGCTTTTAGTTACTGGGGTTTCAGAAATGAAATGGTTGCTTCTGCAACCAATCTGAGGTGAGCATGATGATTACAAATTTGTTGCCTCCAGTTTTGCTCCAGGTTGCCACTATAGCCAATGGACATCTTCACCAATCCAGGTGAATTGTCCGCCAATGCCTTCTCTTCCATGTTCAATTCACTGCTTGTGCTACTATCAGAGCAAGACATGAGGGTCTCATAGTACCTCAAACTAACAGCCATGAACCCGACTGGGTGCAGTTTTGCAAGATCTTCATCTATTGGGCAACCAAGCTAAATTAGTGGAAATCTCCGAAACCTGTTCGATGATAGTCCCAAATGAAAAAAGTTGAGTATCCAGCTAAATTAGTGGACTAATACGATGTTACTACAATTCTTAAGATATTAGAACTTTAGTATCTAGCTGCAAAGGGAAAGATTATGACCTTGTGGAGGACCAGTTGTATCAGCAGTCCTAAATCCAGTGATAGTAGGCAGGGTTTGGATACATTGAATTTACTTTACTAAGTTCTTGTGCAACTTTACTAAGTTTTAGGCCCCGGACCTAATTCAATAGCTACATCAGTTCTTTTCTCGTTTGCAAATAGAAGCTCTGCAGACAGTTCTAACAACATGGATATTGCATGGAAAACTGCTGTTAAGAAGGCATCTAACATGGCCCAAGTCAAGGATCAAGCTGATTCTATAAAACTGGAAGGTGTGCATTTTCCCTACTCTTCTTTAGATTGCAATTATTTGCTGAACGAATTGCACTTATTTGGTTATTTGTTCGCTTATAATTAATTTATGTATTGCTGGCAGAACATATAACAGGCAGGAGTTTCGGTGGTAGTAAACCTAAATCCTCAAGGGATGAGGGACCGTTGATATGGAATTCAAGGACACTGACACAGAGGAGGAATGGGAGCTGAAGTTACAGGTGCTCCGTTTCTATTCAAAGAGGTATCTAGTCTGTATGATCTTCATTTCTGCATTAAGTCTACCTTTGGAACAAAACATGCATATTGTAATAACTCACACACACCCTTAACTCCAAGACGACATACATAAATGCACCCTTATTAATTAATTTTCCTAAAAAAATGGATGCGAGGACGATAAGTTTGAATGTTCTGCATGTTGGATTCTTCTTGTTCAAAAATGTTTCTTGGACTGTCTTTTTTCTATATCCAACAAACAGACTAAGGGCTGTCTTCACTCCATAATAAAATTGTGGGAAGTTCCAATGTGTCATGTTGACAGTATCGAATGGTTATAAATAGAATAGGCTTTCTTCTTGTCATGATTTATTTCATTAGAGAACCCTATCTTAACTGATAAGATCCTCAATGAAGTTACATATGAAGTTAAATATCTTAACTGTTCTGTTAGCTGCTGTGTTGATGTGTGCCTACCTATGTTGCTGAATTGTTTTGCTATGCTGTGTCTGGTTTTAAGGGGGAGAAGAGGCTGCTGCCATGGGTGAAATGAAGGTGCTTTTGGAGCATTTTGAAGGATTAAAGCCTTTTAGCTGTATTGAATCTGTTTAGAATTCTTGCAATTCTTTGATTCTTGTAATTTCTCGGTTCAATCAATAAAATTTTCCTTTTCTTAAAAAAAAAAAAAGTATAGTTTTTGATTTTGATTTCTTTTTGTGAACCTATTTTTGAAGGAATTTGTTTTCTAATTTTATAAAATTTATGGGGGTTTAATTTTTTTCAATGGATGTTCATTTTTTCTAATTATAAATTTTTTTTCACAACTTTTAAAGGCAATCACAATCATAAAAAAAAAATTTGTTATTAATTATTTTTAGTCACTATGGATTTTTTGGTTAAAGTTGATTTCATTCCAATGAAAAAATTGTTTTATCCAAACATAAGAATTGAATGAACATTCCATTCCATCACTTAATCCTAAACAGTTGTCAAACATTGGAATAGTAATGCGCATTCCATTCCATTCTCAAGTTCATTCCATTCCTAAACTCATTCCATTACTACTGAAAAATATTACTGCGTACCAAACGCAGCGTAAGATTTTGAAGGGTAAAAATGTCACTGTTAAAACTGTGGTTGAACAATAAAGATTTTAAGAATTGATGGGCACCATAGCGTCGTAGGCCGCCTCTATGCATAACATTCCATTAAAATATATCTCTAATATGACGCTGTTAATGTATATAATATTATTATTCATATGTTTGTCTAACATCGGTTAGACTAGAAACTTCTTTATGTAATACTCTCTTGTACTATAAATAAACTTCTTTATGTATATGAAAGATCACATCAAAGTAATATACATTTACTATTTGTTCTCTATTCTCTTCTTTCACATAAACAAAGAAAGATGAAGTTTTATTATTGATGGGCCAAGCCCAAGGGCCTAGCTCAAATTATAAGCCTGGTCCGAATTTATAGCCCATCTCCAAGAGATCCAGCAAGTCCAGCTCAATGTGGTCAACCCAGACAAGCTCATCAAGAATCAAGGAGCTACATCAGCAGGGAGTATGCAAGGTCCTCCAAGAGCCTCCTCCTAGCCGCCTTGGAGTAAAGGTCATCCAAGAGCCTCCTCTACCACCTTGGAGTAAGGGTAATCCAAGAGCCATTTCTAAGCCATCTTAGAAATAGTCAACTCTCACCTCATGGAGAGCACCTTAACCGTTACGCCTCGTCCCTTGAGAAGAGAAGAGGTTGTGGCCTCCGCCTCCGCCGGATCAGCTACTTAATTACCATTAAAGTCACCCCAATCAGTTATGACCGTTGTACTAACTATTCAATTACTATGCTGAGTGATTATAAATTGTAAATCTCACCAACACTTGAAGGGCATCAAACTCATTCGAGATAATTCTCTCCTCTTCTTTCAAAGCTTGTAACCTTCTTCTCCCAACACACTGGAGTTAATAAAATACCGGCGACTTTTGCCATTCAAAGTGGACGTAAGTCATGTTGACCAAATCACTATAAACCTTGTCTTCTCTTTCTCTACTTATTTTATTGCATTTTATATTATTTACTTGACTGTGGTGTGCAAACCAATTTTGTGCATCATCAATTATCATGAGATGATTCAATTCCACCATTACGATACAAAATCCACCAAAAAATTCTGATCATAATAAAACAAATCAAAAGCTCAGGCTAGATACAAAAGTCTAGTATCCACCATATATGGCCAATACAATAACCAATACCACCACCCTTATGCTGTACAATGACTAGAATTTTCTATACTTGGACAAAGATGGGGACACTCTTCAACCAACCCAACTAAAACCCAAAATTGTAGGCTGTTTGAGAGTGATATATTTATTTGAATTATCATATAGATAAAGAAGTGGAGCTCTGCGAGGGACACCCTTCCTCTTGTGCAATTGCTTCTTTGGCTTCAGTGCTAAAGACACCCAGGCTTGATATTCCTCGGCTGATTCGCTTAAAGAGAGAGATGATTCATTTTCATATATATCACTTTCTGGGTCATAGTTCTCCTTCAAAGACAGGCCATCAAACCCAGGAACTGGGTCAGAGTCAGAGATCACCTTTTGGCTCGGGTCTTTAGACTTCTCGGCGTTTACTGATACCTGAAAATTCACAATGTTATTTACATTACAGGTTATGAATTTTGATGGAGAAAATGGAAATATCAAACATCTGTACAGAGATCAAGTCATGTGAGTTGTGGATATGTGTTCATTGCTCATTACCTTGCATGCAATAGAGCAAAAACGATTAGGCAAGTCTTGTATGTGCCTCCCACAAGCTTCAGAGGATGCCCCACTCTCTGATTTTGATGATTTGATCTCTTTTGATTGAGGCCTTGGATTTAGATGTACAGCTTTTTCTCCATTGATTTTGTATGTCGGTGAATATAATTCAGTATCAGCAAATTCAATTAATCCTCCCAAATGCAAATATACAAAGCAATTACTAAGGAAATAAAACTAAAACAAACTATTTGAATCAATTTAGTGTTGCTAAAGCAAATGATTATTCTATTCTGGCCCTCTCTTTGGGTGCTCTATTCAACCACTCTCCACTCTCCTATATGATTATTATCCTATCACTCTTTGGATCTTTGTTCTTCTACTCGTAGTGAAGATCGACTGATCAACTGTGATACTATTGACTGGATTCTAATTATGACAAATGGATTGCATGTCAAAAAGGAATAAAATTGATGCAATTCAAACGAATTACAATCAGAAATCTATAATTGGCAAACCAGATGATTACCAAGTACAAAGACCATCAATGGAAAACCGCCATAAAATTTCTAGATAAATTCTTCTAATAACTAAAGGCAACCAGATCAATCAGAAATGCTAATTATCAAATTAGATAAGCACAAGTACTAGTTGACCACAAATCCAGAGATTAACATGTTATCACATTAAATTCATAATAAATGGAACATCAAACTAGAATCTGCCCAGAAATATTCACCAAACACATCTAATCAATAAAGTCACAATTATTATCGAAATTCCAAAAATAAAAAAATTACCCACGTTGGGAATTTAGGTTAGATTGAGAATTACTGACTTGAATTTTAGAGCAATCGAGGT
The DNA here is from genome assembly GCA_951799425.1 of Ilex aquifolium. Taxonomy (NCBI): domain Eukaryota; kingdom Viridiplantae; phylum Streptophyta; class Magnoliopsida; order Aquifoliales; family Aquifoliaceae; genus Ilex; species Ilex aquifolium. Next base: position 17,268,146 of record OX637407.1, on the reverse strand, counting down.
GTTTCTGAATTTCTTGAAGGCGAACAACGTCATGATACACATACTTGCAGATTTGAAGCCATCGATGAAGGCAATGAGCCGAAGAAGTTATACAATGCTTACAAAAGCAAAGATTGCAGTCAGTGCAAAACATGTTCTTCTCATTCTTCCGGAGGTCCCAGTGATCAACGCAAGCACCAAAGAACTTGCTGCACAATAAAGTGCTCAGCCACTCGGGTTTTCTCTTCTTTATACGTATTGTGCAGCCCACCTGCAAAGAACCAATCCACCAGGAAAATTCACATGAAATAACAGTGAATTTTGTGAAACAAACTTTGATAAATCAATCGAATAAGTGAAGTGAAACATTACAAGTTTAAAGGGTGTTTTTTTCAATTTATAAATTTACAAGTGTGTGAGAGAAAATTAGAGCACAAGATAGCATGAAATTAGGATCAGAAAACACCAAATTTGATAACAAGTAGTGGAGAGAATTCTTGCTAACCATTTTGATGGTATGGAACTGAACTGGGAGAGTTTTAAAGGTTGAGAATGGAAAGGATAAAATAAAAATGGGAACACAAATCTTTGATCAAAGCTAAGTATCTGTGTATTGGAAAGTGGCCTACAATTTTGGGGAAGGTCAAGATATCTGGGCCGTTAAATTGAGATGGGACCTACTTAATCAGAAATCTAAGAGATATTGTGGATCACCTCATTGCACCACTGGTATACTTTCCCGCCAAACGATCGAGAATTTCGGCCATTGCTTACGGTGTTTTGGAGGCGCCGCTTTGTGTTTCCTTTTATTTTATTTTTTATTTTGTTAAAAGTGAATACTTCTTTTTTGGCTGATTCCATGGACCTGTACACGTCTTATTAGGAATAAATTTATGGAAGAGACAGCTGGTAATTTATTGAAAAAAAAAAGGGTTTTGATAATTAATGGGTAAGCCATAAAAAAAAATATACGTATTAAAATTAAAAAATGTTACATAATTTAAATAAAACTCAAAAATTAAAACACAAATGCATATCATCCCTTAGATAAGTGAGCCCCACTGAAAAAATTGATAAGACCCACTTATCCAATGGATGATATGTATTTGGGTTGTAACTTTTTTAATTTCATTTGAGTTTTGTAATATTACTCATTAAAATTCGATTTAAGCTGATAAAAATTTATTTTTTTTACGCATTAAAATTTGAGTCTATTATTATTTTTTTTACGTATTAAAATTCGAGCAAATTTGAGCTCTACTTGAGCTATTAACCCCGATTAAAATTTATTTTTTACATATTAAAATTTATATTTTTTTATGTATCAAAAATCAGGCCAATTAAAATTTAATGTAAGGTGATTAATATTTGATTTGAGTCTCTTATAGAATTTTAATCGGCTCAAATTTTAATACATAAGAAAAATATAATTTTTAATCAACTCAAATTTTAATATAAGAAAAATAAATTTTAATTAGCTCGAACCAAATTTTAATCGTCCCGAATTTTAATACGTAAAAAAATTTAGAAAATAAAGAGGTTTTCATTGAAGATATATCTATCTAGAGAAAATGTGGATGAAATTTTTCCTAAAATATATCATAAGCAATTTAGTAAAATTGCATTGTAATTAATATTTTTAATCTGACAGGTGGTGTCAATGAAGATATAAAAAATATAAAAAGTGTTCTTGAAAATATGATAAACTAATAAAAGTGCGACTGAAATTTTTCCAAACTAATTTGATGAGAGTATTTTGTTCACCCAACTCAGTCAAGATACAGCACAAGAACATAAAGTTCGTTCACCCAACTAAGTCAAGATATAGCACAAGAACAGAAGTTCAACCCGATTGGACCCACAGTAAAGCAGCTTTAAGGTGAAAACATATTCGCAAGAATTCATCATTGAGTGAAATTTAATAGTGAAAGGGTAATAGAGATGATCTAGATCTTATAAATTAAATGAGACAGTTACTTATCCAAAAAAAAAAAAATTAAGCGAGACAGTTATTGGGGCATAGACCCGCTAAGGATATCGATTTGTACATGGGTAACTAATTAAAGAAGAAGCATGGTCAATTAGACGGGTCTAAGAAAAAGGGTCATAAAAGTTGGTCCTTAGAATTTGACCTATTCCTCATAAAATTTTGGGGTTTTTGGAAGCCGGTACATCTAATTAGAGTTATTTGGCAAAAAGTACACATTAAAAAATGTCTTGGAAAAAAGTACACTACATAGATACAAAGACCTAAATACCCATTTTATGGTTATTTAATTCAAAATCTCTTATATTTAATGCACCTTGATTCATGTGTATTAACAATTCAAAATCTCTTATCTTTAATGCACCTTGATTCATGTGTATTTGTTAATATATATAAATTAAAACAAGTATATATATTATATATATACGAATTTATATATATATATATACCTTAAATAGGCGTAAGGATTTTGGAGGCAATCATTCCATTTTGAATTCAACTCTGGGTAAACAGCTTTCACCTTTTGCTTTCGGCTGGAAAGGTGGAGTAAAATGCTTTTAACTCAGGGTAAAGTTTGACAAATGGGACTAGGGGGCCCAAAGACTGTCAAGGAATCTACTTTCGGTGGAAAAGTAGGGGTAGAATGCTTTTACTAGGGAAAAGCAAACTGATGGGGAATCTGTCTGGAATTTTCCGGTTGCTTTACTAGGGGGAAGGCACCGGGTAAATTTGACGATATCTTATCCTTACATGTGACAGACAACTTTTCCCTCTTGTGTGAGAAGAGAGTAGTGAGTGAAGCTGTCACACATAAAAACAAGCAACACGACATCACGGGGTGGTGATGTCTGCTTCATCAAGATCATCATATCCCTCATATGGGTGTTGGGCATCTTGGTATGGGTCCAAGGCTGGAGTAACGGATCCGGCTGATGAACTGGGAGATGATGAACTTTGGCTGGCAGCTTGCTGGATTAAATCCTGAGCCATTTTGAGGAGCTCAGCAGCTGTCGGCTTAATTGGCTTACTGGAGTCCTTAGAGGAGGACTTCTTTGGCTTCACTTTGGAAGGTCATGTAGACTCTTTAGGTTTTTCTTCTGTAGAAACCCTTAGAGTTGGCAAGGCCTTCTTAACTGGAGTAGAAGAAGACAAGGCTGTGGGGACCGCTACTGGGGTCGGAACCTTGACTGAGAAATCCTTCTGAATAGCTGCAATAATGGCATCATATTGAAATCTGGGCCACCATTTGACAGAGAATTGTCTGGCAACATAGTGGGAAATTATTTGTCATTGCCATCTGCAAATCCAATCTATCTTGTACCTGCAAACAAATGTTAGCAAACTTGGAATAAGGAATAAGGACTGCTGTTTACTAGGAGTGTCAGCAGAGCAGAAGTAGGTATACTGATCTAAAAGATCAACAGGAAAGATTTCAAGAATGGGGCCATGAACTTGCCACCACCTTACAAACCAGGAAGGAATCTGGCTTTTGAAATCTTTATCAAATTGAACGAACCAGGAATGAGTTAATGACTCATCCTGATAGAGCATAAGAATAGTCCATGATTCAATGTAATCATAGTAGTTGAACTTCTTATGGGTTCCTTCGAGATCTCTGAGTAAAGAAGGATGAGATCCCCATTCTTTAATGGATAAAATCTTTTTAATAAAAAGAGAATGGTAAATTGTTTTACTGGGGTCATTCTTATCAGGAATATGTTTGATATGAATGGATCCAGTGAGAAATAAGATATCTTGGTAGAACTTAAATGTCCTTTCTGGATCATGGGGGACAAAAGTCCATCCTTCTCCAAGATAGGCTCTGAGAAGAATCTTGACATCATTTATATGAGCATGAGCAGGCTCAATAGCAAAAACATTATGAAAATTAGGTTTGTCAATGTAATCTGTTTTTGGGCCATGCGGAGTTGGTCCAGAACGATAATAGGGATTAGAAAGCAGGGTAGTATTTGGTGGCGGTAATTGGGCCATTTGGGAGAATGTGGCAACAGGGACAATAGTGGGCCTGAGATAGTGACTAACTGGTCTACCAAGAGGCTGAAATCTGTTGGCTATTTGAACAGCATTAGATGGGCCTGGTGGAATTTGGGCAATTGGTTTTGGGTTTGGAGGACCCAATATTAACTTATTATCACTCTTCCCCGGGTTTTTAGAGGAAGCTCCTGATTTTTGTGATTTTCTGTCCGCCATGAGGTTCCTGCAAGAATTCTCTGGTTAGAAAATCAGGTATGCAGTTATTACTGTCTTTAATATATTCGAGATCAAAATCAAAAATACTCCAAATAGCTTGTCATCTGGCAAAAATTTGCTTACTAGCAATATTTTGAACATCTTTCTCAAGTACTTATTTAGCAGACTTGCAATCAACACGCACAAGAAATTTTTGATTTAAAATATCATCCTGGAATTTTGAGATACACAGGACAATGGCTAAAATTTCTTTTTTAATAGTGCTATAATTGGCTTGTGCTTTGTTCCAAATACCGGAATGAAAGCGAACAATTTGTTCAGGAGAATTAGGAGATTCTCGCTGAAGGAGAATACCACCGTATCCAATGTCGGAGGCATCAGTTTGAATAATTTTGAAAGAATCAACTGAAGGAATACCAAGGCAAGGCAAAGTTTTAATGTATTTTTTGACTTGCTGGACAATAGAGGTATGTTCAGAGGTCCAAGGAGAAGGGTTTCCTTTGAGTCTGTCATACAGAGGTTTGACGGTTGATCTGAGATTCTGATAGAAGTCAGAAACATAATTCAGAGAGCCTAAAAATCTTTGAAGTTGAGTTTTATCAAGAATTTTATCAGGAAATTTATCAGCAAACTGAATAGCCCGGCTGATGGGAATAATGGTGGATTGTTGGATATCATATCCAAGGAATCGAACATAAGTTTGAAATAGTTTGATCTTTCTAGCAGAGATGACTAGACCACTATGTCGGACCACCTCTAAAAATGCATTTAAATGTTTCCAATGTTCTTCTATAGATCTGCTAAAAATGAGAATGTCATCAATATAGGTTATAGAACAATGACTTAAATGATTAAAAATTTCATTGATAATATTTTGAAATTCACTGGGTGCATTTTTTAAACCAAAAGGTACAACATTCCATTCATAATGACCAAAAGGTGTTGTGAATGCAGTCTTATACCTATCTTCAGGGGATATCTGTATTTGCCAGTATCCACTTTTCAAATCAAATTTTGAAAATATAACAGAATTTTTTAATCTTTTAATCAGATCTTGCTTATTTGGAATAGGATACCGGATCCATTCCAAAACAGCATTTAACGGTTTATAATTAATAACAAGTCTGGGTGTGCCTCTTTCTAATTCTGCATTTTTCATAACATAGAAAGCTGGACAAGACCAAGGAGATTTGGACTTGCTAATAATTCCATTTTTAAGTAATTCAGAAATTTCATTTTTACAGGTTTCCATTAATTCATGATTCATTTGAATTGGCCTTGATTTAGTGGGAATATCTTTTTCACTAAACCCTTTGATGTAAGGAAGTTTTACGCTGTGTTTTTTCCTATGCCAGAAAGCTGTAGGAAGGTTAGAGCAGACTTCTTCTTCAATTCTTTGTTGAAATTGATTAATTTTTTCAATTAAAATTGGATCATTTAATTGATCAGAAATGCTTTTGTAATTTATTTCCTCTTGAAGAAATTTTACTTGATTAATCTTTTGATTAATTATTCTGAGGTATATAGAATCAGTTTTAAGGTGTCTTAATTCTTTGACCTCAGGTTTGAGAATAAATTTAAATGTTACAGATTGCCCTAAAGGATTTGTAGATAATCCTTCAATATTTGTAGTAAAAAGATACAGCAAATATATAAAAGGTAATCCTAAGATGACCTGGTCTGTCATATCTTTTACTAAGATAAATGATGTTTTAAAACAAACATTATCCTGGCAAATATGAGCTTTAGACAATTTGTAAGCAACATTCATTTTACTGCCATTGGCAGAACTTAGTCTTTCAAGAGTTTTTTCATAGAATTTAGTAGGAACAATTCCCTCTTGAATACAATTAACATCTGCTCCTATATCAATAAGAGCAATAGTATCAAGTATAAAATCATTATTGATGATTATTCGTACTTGGGAATACCATTTTTGTAGATTAATTTTACTAACAGAATTAATTTGATTATCAGTTTGTGAACACCCATCTGGCGATGGCAGCTTTGTTACACCAGTCCGAGTTGGTAATTCTGTTTCAGTATCAGATTGTTTATTATCTGAAACTTTAGGTTCCAGAGGTCTGGTATTAGACATAGATAAAAAACTCAAAGTTTCAGGAAAGATTTTATCTTGTGCTTTTAAGTCTTTTATCTCAATTTTTAATTTGTTAACTTCACATTGGAGATCTTGTAAAGTGAGTTCTTTCTTTTTCTCTTTACTAAATCTTTCCATTGTTTTGTTAATACTAATTAATTGTTTTTCATTTGATAATTGTTTGTTATCTTTTTTAACAAACAAATCTTTGAGATTTTTTATGTATTTTATCTTTAGTTCAGGATCTTCAATTTTACTGATCAAATCTATCAGGATTTGTTCTTCTTCAGCCTGCTTTGTGATTACCCTAATTTTTTTACAACAATTATCCTTACATCCTAGTTTGATGTCAGGTTCAGTAGAATCATCTGTACTAGGGTGATCATCTGAAGAATCTTCTGGACTACTAGTGGAGTCTGAACTTTCTTCTTTTTCAGGGGGATTACTCAACCTGAAAATTCTAAGAATTTATTCCGTTTCATTTTCAGCTAAATTTAATAATTTAACTTGTTTTTTTACTAGACAGTCAGGACTAATATGGCCTGTCTTTCCACAGTTAAAACATTTAATATCATCTTGGGCTTTACCTTTACCAGAAGTCTTTTTCTTGGAATCTTTTTTTGATTTAAAAGATCTGTGAGGTTTTCTGTTGGATTTTTTATAAAATTCTGGTTTAGAAAATCTTTTCTTACTACGCTCATAGTAAGACTTGGATTTAGAATAAGACTTATGTTTTTTATGAGATTTATGTTTTCTGTGGCTAGATGATGGTGCTACTGGAGGGAGACCATATTGCTCACAGAAATTTCCCATTTCATACTTAGCCTTGTGCTTATCATTTTGTATTTGTTTACTAAGTTTCATATCAATACACATCCTAAGGCCTTCCTTTTGGATGGTACTGATCAATTGGCCATAAGTCAGGGAGTCATATTCTATGATTCCAGTGTCTTTAGCAAGGGCTTCTCTAATCTTATGGACAAATAAACTAGGTAAACCATTAACAAATTTTTCTTTCCAAAATGATTTATTACAGTCTGAACGGTTCATTACCCGTGAGACAAAAACATTTTTGTACCATCTAAAGTCACTAAGTGTGGTACATTTAAGATTACTTAGTTGGTCATGGATCCTAGCTTCAATGTTACTAGGGGTTCCAACAAAATGTTTAATTATGGTAAAGATCAAGGTATTAAGTCCATCAGGTTTTGCTCTTCCAATTCTTTCATCACAAACTGGAATACCATCATCATTTAAAACAACAGCATGTCTAATTTCATCTATAGAATCTTGGGTAAGATATATATATATATATATATATATATATATATATAAATTCAAACAAGTATATATATGCATTTATATATATATACACAAATTTATACGTATATATATACGAATTTATATATATATCTATTATATATATACGAATTTATACCTATATATATACAAATTTATACATATATGTATATATATATAAATACGTATATACATACATATATATATACGTACATATCTATATAATAAAGTAGCTTACAATTCAAATCTCAAAAGATAAACAAAATGACTTTTGCTTTTCGCGGTTCAAATCGTTTTAAATTTTACTTTAAAGTTAATCTAACGGCTAATATTAACACCTTAAATTTAATAGAAAGAATAGGCCCTTAAGGGTGTGTTTAGAGTGACTTTTTAAAAGTACTTCTAAAAATTATTTTTCATAAGTACTTTAAAAAAAAAATAGTATTTGAAACCGCCCCACCACTATCACTACCACCACCACCACTATCTCTACCACCGCCACCACCACCTCTATCACCACCACCACCGCCACTGCCGCCACCGTCGCCGCCCCACCACTCCGCCACCGCCACCACTGCCACCACCGCCACTGTCATTGTCACCCACCACAACCATCACCGTCTCCTACTACCACTATCTCTCACCCCCACTACAACTGATGCTTAAATTCATTTATCTCTCCTCTATGTTTGTAATTTGAGTTTGAATATGAATACAAATATGTTTATTGTTTACCATTTTTTATTACTCTGTACCTTCAGGCACAGACAATAACTAGTATATATATATGGGAGAACTTTAATATTCTATCAGTAATGATACACTGACCAAATTTTGAGACCAAATTTGGAGCCCAAATGACATGACAGCTGAGTTGGACTTCTTTATTTGGTGCCATGTCATTTGGGCCCCAATAAAAACTCCAAATGACATGCTGCCATGTCATTTGGGCTTTAAATTTGGTCTTAAAATTTGGTCAGTGTAGCATTACTCATATTCTATATTTGTATATCATCCCTTGATTTATGCGAATTTTTTTTAGAAAGTGATTTTGTTTTCAAAATTATATTTAATGCACCTTGATTCATGCGTTTTTTTTTTTGGAAAGTGATTTTGTTTTCAAATTATATTTAATACACCTTGATTCATGCGTTTTTTTTCTGGAAATAAATTTTATTTTCAAATTAATTTAATATCCGAATAGTATAATAGTGTAGCAACAAAAGTGTAACAATGTAACAATAAAAGTGTAACAGTGTAACAATAACAATGTAACAAGTTATATACACACAATAGTGTACTATTACATTTTGTCAAACATATATTTTGATATAATTTCATTCAAAACAGTCCATCTTTGTTTTGAATTTGTTACCACATGCACAAAACTACTGAACACTGTTTTTGTTACAATGTATTGTTACACTGTCTTTGTTACAGTGTATTTGTTACACTGTTTTTGTTACACTATTATGGAGTTCGGATATTAACAAATTTTGAAATTCAAACAAGTGATATATTCTAAAATAAACGAAATATTAAAATTCTCCTATAAAATTAGTAGTAGTAAATATTTAATGCATAAATATAATTTGAAAATAAAATCACTTTCCCAAAAAAAAATACGCATTAATCAAGGTGCATTAAAGATAATTCAAATAATTATATATCCTAAATTAGATATACTTCCTAATTTAGATATATAATTATATATAAACATATGCTAATTTAGATAAGTGATATATATATATATATATATATATATATATATATATATATATATATATATATATATATATATATATATATAAATTCGTATATATATAAAAATAATTTAGATATACTTCCTAAATTAGGAGATATTTATCTATATAATAAAGTAGAACGATTTTGAATTCAAAAGACAAAAAGTGGTTCAGATCGTTTCGAGATCAAAAAATGCATCATCCAACGGTCGACGATATTTCAAACTTTCTCAAGCTATTGACGTCTCAGATCGTTTCGATCCGACGTACCATATTAGCTCTTGAAATTTTTTTGCCACTCAAAATTTTAAGTTTCCAAAACTAACATCCCTAAATTTAATTTCTCAACCCAATCAAATCCGGCAATTAAGTGATCTCTAATTCCTCAACTTTGTCTCTCTCTCTTTCTAAAATACAGATTACAATTCTTATCATTATTTCCCTGATTTTATTTCCTATATTAAGGGATCACTTTCTATACTGAAACATTAACTATTTCTCACACTCTCATCTTTCATAATTCTCTTTCCAAACTGAGACACATGTCTCCCCAAAATTCTATCCTAATATAGCTGCTCTTCATCTTTACTGTTCATATCACACACGCATCTTTACTGTACATATATATAGTACAAAAATCGAAGACATACTATATCTACATGTTATATCTGGGAAAAGTTTCATCTAAACACCATGTAGTTGAGTCTAAATTCAATGACAACCCCTATACCAATAACTTTGTCTCTATCAGTAGATAAAATAATGATTTAACTAAATATTTTGTGAAAATACTAAAATTACCCTTTATTATGTAAATAGGCTAAAATGTCATTAATTCTTTCCCCATTATATATGCGCTAGCCAGCTAACAAATGTAATTTCAATCATTATATTATTCCAATAAATTTTTTATTTTAAAACGTTGTATTATAACTTTGTTATAATATTAGTTATCATATTATCACTCATTTTGTTACATAATCAAGTTTTTATAATTTTTATATTTTTTTATCATAATAATTTTATAGTTAAAAATAATTTTTCTATAATAAAAATTACAATTGATAAAGTCAATGTCAAAATCTCATTCATTTCTAATTCCTCTGCTATCATATGTCCTCCACAACGTCGCTCGACCGTTCTCACACATCATACTTCATATATAAAATATAAAATTATTTGATAAAATTTAATATTAATTGAATAAATTTGATCTTAATTTTGATAAATTTAAATATTAATTTAGTTTTATATTGATAAAATTAATATTAATTTAGTATTAATTTGATTGAATTTAATATTAATTGAATAAATTTGAATGTTGTTTTAATAAAATTGAATGTTCAATTGATGTTAAATTAAAGAAATGACATTAATTTGATAAGGTTAAATTTTAAATTAATGGAATTTAATATTCTATTAAATAAATTAAATAGTTTAATCTAATAAAACTGAATGTCAATTTGATATTGATTTGATAAAAATAAATAATAACTTAAAGAAATAATATTAATTTGATGAAATGAAATATTAAATTAATATAACTAAATGCTAATTTGATAAAATTAAATATCAATTTTGTGTTGATTTGATGAGATGAAATGTTAATTTAGTTTAAATTAAATAAAGAAAATTAATTTGATAAAATTGAATATTAAATTGATCAAAATAAAGACTAATATAATAGAACTAAAAGGGAGTGCATTGAAATTTCAGAATTAAGAGAGGGTTTTGTTAAAGTTAGATCTATTTACAGGGGATGGTGTTAAAGTTAGGTTTATTTATAAGGGGTCTCAGGGATATTTATATAAATCAATCATCGCCTTTAACGGTGTAACCCGACAATCACTAACAGGGAGTGACAGTAAAATTTCAAAATCAGAAGGAGGTATCATTGAATTTAGACCTAACTAAAGGAGACCTGGATGAAATTTTCCCTTATATCTATACAAATATATATAATAAAACACATAAGAAGTTGAATTTTATCTCCTATACATTTCCCTCCCCGAAAATCATCACATCACTCATTTCTATCACATGCTCAACTATTTAATATTTGATTAATTTGTAATTTAACATAATTTTTATTTGAGATATTATTCATACACGATAATATAGATTTGTTAAAAAAATTTATCGAATTACATATTTTGAGAAAATTTTGTTAATATCTTTAAGAAAATAATGGGTAAAAATAAATTTTGAATGATTTAATCAAATAAATGAATGAAAGAAAAATTATTATTTAATATAGTGATATCGATTTTTTAGGACTCGAATTTTTTGTTCTATCGTGCCTTCAGGCACGGGTTATGACTAGTATGTATATATTAGGAGATGTTTATATATAATTATATATCTAAATTAGGAAGTATATCTAAATTATATATATATATATATATACGAATATAGAATTTATATATATATACATATGTATATATAGGAATTTATATACATATATATATATATATATATATATATATATATATATATATATATATATATATATATACATATGTATATATATATAAATTCCATATATAAATTCTATATTCGTATATATACATATTTATATATATGTATATATATAACGTATATATATATATAAATTCCTATATATACATATGTATATATATATATAAATTCGTATATATATATATTTGTGTGTGTATATATATATATATATATATATATATATATATATATATATATATATATATATATATATTTTAAAGTTTTCCCATAAAATTAGGAGATGTTTAAAGTTCTCCCATGAAACTAGGAGATATTTAATACACCACTTTCTAAAGAAAATACACATGGATCAATGGAGGACAAAAAATGTCACAAAAAAATTAGTAAAATTCAAATAATGTACTTAGATACAAATAAGTATCAAAATTAAAGACTTAATTACCCAACATTTTTTTCTGTGTACTTTTTTACAATTAAGTCTAATTTGGTGTACCTGCTTTCAATTTCCCCTAAAATGTTCCTAGAGAATCAGACAACCTTGGGCCGAAATCACAATGGTATTCTCTAATATCTCCATTTCATCAGGGCCGGCCCAAGCCTTAGGCAACTTAGTTGTTTGCCTAGGGCCCCAAATTTTAGAGGGTCCCACAATATTTATTTCTTTAGTATAGTAGTGTAACACCCCAAATACCACCCTGGACGACATTACACTATGAAACCATTCATGTCATGAGAGCAACTAAATATATATCCATCAAATAAGAAACATTCTTAATTTTAACAAAATTTGGGCAGAGTCTCCTTTGTACAGGAAGCTCCACCCAAAAATCACAACCTGTGCAATTATATTAACTTAACCACACAGGATCCATTTAACCATCCAATAACAAAATATTTCATTCACCATATATACTATCCACAACGATCATCCCAAAAGAATAAGTCAAACTAAGGCCATTACAATCCAAAAGAATTACATGAATATATTGCAGCGGAATTTCAAAAGAAACTAGACTTTACAATGTTTGTACATATTGGTTCCTAGTCTAGTACAAAATAAAAGGGGCATCTCTAAGTGTCCCACTCGGGATCCAGGTACCCCTCCAAAGAAGCTTCCCCAAGGTCCGGCTCATTCACACCGAGCTCCTCCTCTAAAGTCAAATCTGAAAAATATTAATTGTAGGGGATGAGCACGAAGCTCTGTAGCAAAATCTTCCCAACTCAAACAAGGTTTAGAAAAGCATATAAAACGGTTGGTCTCATTTTCACAAATAGCATATATACCATTTTGAAGGAAAAGCAGGATATTTTAAATAGATCTCAAGTTTAAGTCATAACAACAATCAAGTAAAAGAATAAATTACATTGAACAACAATACACCGTGTCCAAAGTTAGGCCAATTCGGAAGGGCGTCTTCCGATGCGTTGTCCCATACCAATGCACCGGCCAAGACGTTCCAACTCATCATCCCATGTATATTGGTTCATCCCCGTACCATGTATGTTGATTGCTTCTCATGAATCTACCCAACGATTATACCTAGTCCACCAATCACAATCACATTCACAAGCATTTTAGGAAAGGGCGTCTACCATCCCAATGGCAGTGACGAGTCCCTTCCCAGGAAAAAGTATACTATCCCTTGTTCGAACTCCAGTGAACGATAGTGATTTCATTACCAAATGACAACCCACTACAAGTGCTAGGAAACCATCTCACCCCCACTGGGGTAGACTAACCTCTAACACTCTACGGCATCACTCGAAGGCAATCCAAGTCCCTCACAACAACCATACAATTGAGGAAACCAAAATATTCTCAATTCATCAACATTTCAAGGAATTACCAAATTCCACAATTTCTAATATAATGTTTCATAATATGATGGAAGAAAATGAGCAAGAGATCATCATAAGTAACATTTTGGTGTACAATATCAAATACTAAAGTTTTGAAAGTAATACCAAGAAAAAATAGAGGGAAAAGTCCATTTCTCTTTAAAATCAAGGTTTGAAGATGAAAAAGAGAAATTTAATAGTTACCCAATCATCACAATGTTCAAAACATGGCATTTATTTCAAGAGGAACAAGAATCATGTATTTCTTATCATGTATATAAGGATGAGAGTGAAAAAGATAGCTTTAATAGTTACCCAACTACCAAAATGTAAAAAGAAAGGAAATCAATGCAAGGAGACAAAGAATCAAGTATTTAATAGCAAGTACATATGATTTTAAACCAAAAGAATACATATAATTTAGCCCTAACCTCAATGTAAGAACATAGGAAGAAATCCCCTACCTTATGCTCTTGAAGAAACCTAGGGTTTGAGTCTTGAATCACTTGTGAACCTTTTGTCTTTCCTTTTGATCTTGAGTTTTATCTTTCTCTCTTTCTCTCTAAGGGTTTCTAGGAGGGTTAGGGTAAGAGAGAGATGAAGAAATGGGGCAAATGGGATGTGGGATGGGTTTTATAACTTATAAATCCCGACTTTTTAAGTGTTTAGAGGCGTCAGGCGGATGGTACCGGTACCCAGTACCGGTACTGAATGGTACCGGTACCCAGTACCGGTACTCCGAGCCTTCTGGAGTCGCAGTACCGGTACCCAGTACCGGTACCATTTTTCTGCTGCACTTCCAGGGCAGTTTTGACCCATTTAGAAGTCGAATTGGAAAATTTCCAAGAGATACACTTTTGTCGCCCTAGATGTCTACTATCTACTGTAAAAATTTCAGATCCATTGGATGTAAGGATAAAAAGTTATGACCAAAATACTAGAAGGTGTCCAAGATACTTTTTACCCAATTTCACTCTAAAGTGTGTTTTCACTCCGGAATACTTCCTAACTTCCAATACACCTCATATTGCTTCTCCCAAGGTTGTTCGACCTTCCGGATTCAATGGAAGCATTATTTTGACCTAAAAACCTTTAGAAACTTTTCTATTCACCCTTTCCAAGTTTAAACATCTTCGACACGTAAATTTCCCAATCTATATGCATCTCTAGCATTTCTCCTATTATTACAACCCATATAGCTCATTCTTACATCATTACACATGTCCACATTTTTACATTAATTATTTACTATATATATCTATATACGTATTTATAAAAGAAAAATACAGGGCGTTACAAGTAGGTCTAATTTTTTATATTTTATTTTATATTTTAGATATGATTAAAATTTTTAGGGCCCAAATTTTATTAGTTCAAATCAGTATCTAATTTTATTAAGTCCCAAATTACTCTCTTCTTGGTTAAGCCTAAATTTTAGAGGCCTCCATAAAATTTATCACTTTAGTATAATAGTCCTTTTTATTTTTATTTTTTGTATTTTAGATATGATTCAAATTTTTAGGGCTCAAATTTTAATAGTTCAAATCAATATCTAATTTTTTTGGGTTCAAAATTACTCCTTCGTATGAGCTTTTATTTAAATTTTTCTAAATATTTTGGGTGTGTTCATAGTTGTATTTCATTCACTCACATAAAAAATTTATATTCATTATTTTTTGTGGTGAAAATCTATAAAATTGGTTCCTTTTTTGTCTTAATATAAATTTTCAGTCCAAATAATTTATATTTAAATTGTATATGTTATTAAAGTTTTGTATTTCATGCGTGCACATTACTCATGGGTAAATAATGATTCTTTGTTCACATATTCTATTATTAAATTACTTGTTGAAAACTTAAATTGATGAAATTTTATTTACAATCAACTAAGAGTGAATGAATTAACAATATTATCTATTAAAAAAAAAATATTGTCAAAACTTGAGTATAAAAACTTGATCAATATTTTAAATTTTTTTAAAAAATAAAAAATAATTTTTTAAAACATAAAAAAATTATAATAATTAAAAATAAAATATAGTAATAGACAAAATATTTATAGGGCCTCATATAAAATTTTGGCCTAGGGCCCGCTTGACCTTGGGCCGCCCCTGCATTTCATGTGCCTATCTGCAGATCTAAAGAGTTTTCAACTTGTAATAATTTTGAGCATGGAACCAATGTTGACAAATTTGAGTGTCAAAAAACATTAGAAAGTTCAATGGTGGTATTTATATATAAAAGCCTTTTAATTTGGTCTACAATTGGAAATAATTTTGAAAAATTTGTTTTTATTTTCATCATGTCAAGTGAAAAGAGCAACAAAAACACGATTGTGATATCATGATTTTTTAGAGTACTTGAAATGTCGATTAAAGATGTTTTTATTTTATCGCTATGATACGTTTATAAGTCTAAAACACTTAGCTTGAGAATATAGTACTATTGAAAATTGTTGAAATATGACAAAGGAATTTATTTATTCGACCAAAGAAAGTGGCTTTCCTTTTACAAAGTGAAGAAATAAGAAGATTTTTTGTTTCTTAAACCATAAAAAAAGGTCGGTTTCATGATCATATATAGGGCTGTAAATTTTTGACACGATATATTAACAAGACATGAATTGAACACGAAATTAATAGGTCGGACACGAAATTAAATGAGTTAATGAGTTAAAATAGGTCAACACACTTAAACACGAAAATAAATCATGTCGAGTTCATGTCAAAATCAAGTCAACTCGTTTTTGACCTGATTAACCCGTATATTTTAAACGGGTTGAATAATTCGGACACGAACCCGACCTAACTCATTGTAGACCCGTTTAACCCGTTTATGATAGTATAGTTTATCAATTATGTATGACTGATGTGGTATTAACATTATTACTTATTAGTTCTTGTTTTTACTATGATAATTGACAGTATAGTTCTTAACATTATTATGACAGTATATTAGTATAGTTCTTGCTATAATTTTTGGATTGAAACTTAGATGCATTTTGATTAATTTCATTGATTAGATGTGATATGTTATTTGTAAAAAAATTATTTGAAATTTTGGATGAATAATTGAATGATGTATTAAATAGTAATGAACTGATGTGGAAACAAGTTATTTGTGTTAAACAAGTCTATGTTATGTATTTTAAACAAGTTAAATAGATCATGTTATGTGTGTTAATCCGAAAACGACATGTTTATTAAACACGTCAAACACGTCGAGTTCGAATAACCCGTTTAATGGTCAGGTCAGGTTAGTGTTTATATATCTCGACACGATTATTAAATATGTCAGGTTTGAGTTTTGGAATTTTTGACACAGACTCGAAATTAACCCGACACAATATGACCTAACTCGACACATTTGACACTCTTAATCATATATGTATAAGTAACTTAAATGACTCTTATGTCCTTGGGTGGTTGTACAAAGGAAGATTCAAATGTGGATGTACTTGACAATAAATTGACTAGGTTAAAAGGTCAGACTTTTCAGTACGGGTGGAAGAAAAGCTGGCATTCAAAACAAATCTTATAAATCTTCAAATGAACAGGGAGAATCTAGCAATGATGAGTGAGTAAATCAAATCAAATCAAAAATGTTGAAGATTTAGCCTGTTTAACCAGAATCCTAGCAATTATAGCAGTAGATTAACTTGACTAACGGAGTCGGTTGAAAACATGAGATGCTAAAGTGCAGGGGCGGCTCGAGGTAAAGCCGGGTTCTAGGCAAAATATTTATATGAGGCACTATTATTATTTTGTCTATTAATATATTATATTATAATTTTATTTTTTTTATTTAAATATTATTATTTTTTTATTTTATGAAATGTAAAATATTGATCAAACTTTTATATTCAAATTTCAACAATAAATTTTTTTAATAGATATTATAGTTAATTCATTCAATCTTAATTGTGTAAATAAGATTTTATTAATTTAAGTTTTGAACAAGTAATATAATGATAAAATATGTGAACGAAGAATAAATTTAAGATAAGAAAAAATTATTTTTTACCCATGAGTTATGTGCACGCATGAAATACAAAACTTTTAAAATTTAGGCCCTAAAATGTGAATTATATCTAAAATACAAAAAATAAAAAATAAAAAATTTTGAGGACCCCGTAAAATTTGGAACTCTAGACAAACAACTTAGTTGCCTAGACCTTAGGCCGGCCCTTGCAAACTTGAGGGACTCAAATGACTCTCAGGTGCACTCACGTAAAACCCACATAAACACCTTTATTATTGTAGTCAAACTGACGTCCAATTAGACCAAATTAACATAAATTAAAATTTTAAAAAATTAAAATAATACAATTGAAAGAATGAAAACCAACATGATACAAACGCATACCTGGTGGATTATTACTATACATGTTAGATCACCTAAAATAAATCCAAATTCGAATTAAATCTAGTTTCTTGTATTGATGTGCTTGTTTGGCAATGTTAACTAATCTAACATGTAGACTTTCAAAAGGAACAAAAAAGGTCCTTAGTTATTAGCAGCAAATCTTGCATTCATTAACTTCTTAATTAGTATATCATTTGCTGCAGGGCGACTTGAGACAATTTGACGTCTAAAACGATAAATTAAAATGAGGTCCATTTATTTTTTACTACTAATGTAAATTTGACATTTCTTATTTGTTGAGATACAGAATTATTTATTAAGTTTTTTTTTGTATTCAAATTTTGTCGACATATATTTTTTCAATTGATAATATGATTAATTGACTTAATCTTCCTTTTGACATGGTATATTTTACAGAAAAAAAAAATTTAGGTTTACTTTTAAAAGCTTTTTTTTTTCTATAGAAGCGACGATTATAGGATGTCAATAATCTCTTGTAAAAAAAATATGCATTTTGAAAAAAAATAGTTTTTTCATATAGTTGAGTAACCAAATTAGAGTATTTTCTTTTATTTGTAAAATTTGTAATACATTTTATTCTAAAAACAAATCTAAGCCATCAAAAAAAAAAAACTTTTATCCTCTAGGAAACATTTGAGATCAAAATATTATTTTCTTGACCTAAAATAATTTCACAATTTTAGCTTTTAAAATTAAATCAAAAACCAAAGATATTTTCGAATATTTGAAATTGTTCAAACTTACTTTTTATTGAAAAACTAGATTGGTTACCATGTATATGAAATAATTAATTTTGAAATATTATTCAACAAGTTATCTTGTCTTCTAATTGACATTATCATTAAATTATTTGGTTCAATAATGATATATTATTGGTGAATATTAAATATAGGTTTGTTGGCATTATTTTTTGACTATTGTTAATTGTAGCTTTTGATTTTTTTTGGAGAGAGAGAGTTTGTTGGGGGGGGGGGGGGGGGGAGGGTGCATGAGTGGAATGATGCTTATAATTTGCATGTAATGGTAATAAATAAATAAATAAGGTGGGACTATTTTCACCCATTAAATCTCTTTTTCTACATCATTTAATCTTTTTTCTTTTAAACTATTAAGTTCACTCCATTTATACCCATCTCATTAGTTACTAAGTTCACCCCATTTATATTCATTCAATTAAACTATTAAATATATGTTAAAGAAACCAAAACAAAAATAGTAATTGAAACGAAATTTTAATATTTTGAGGTGATCTATATTATTTCGAGATGTTTTGAGATATTTTGATATATTTTTTACAAATATCTCTGGAATATTTTGATGTGCTTTAAGATATTTTGGTATATTTTGATTAATTTTTTAAAAAATAATTATTAATTTTTGAAATATTTTTATTAAATTTGATCATTGCCTATATAATTGGTTAAAATAAAATTGACTGAATTTAATTTCTAATTAATAAAGATAGATAGGGATGAGTTTAGTAACTAATGAGTGGGTATAAATTAGGTGAATTTAATAGTTTGAAGTCAGAGGATTTAATGGAGTGAGAAATGAGATTTAAGGGGTGGGAATAACCCCACCCAAAAAAAAATTAGAGTTAACTTCTTAGAAAAATTGTGAAAAGGTACACTATACACTACTTATTTGTCAGGAAGTACCTTAATATAAATTTTCAGTGTATAAGTCTTTTTTTGTGTAAATGTTTTGTGAATAGATACACTTTGGCTATTTTCTAAATATTTCATTTACATAAATGCCATTTTTCATTAATCATGGGCGATTTTTTAAGTATTGAATTGTGGAATTCGGTTTTCTATTTCAGTGGGCTAACTGGAGGATCTTTTAGGTATTTAATTGTGAGATTCAATTTCCTATTTCAATGGGACAATTTTTTAGGGAGTTAATTGTGGGATTTAGTTTCCTATTTCAATGGGACAACACGTTTGAATTTGAACTATATTTTATTCTTTCATTCAACGACTGGTGTTCTAAAAACTTTGTCAAACCCTACATATGATGTGTATAAACAATGTGATATTGAAGTCGCACTGTGATGCCACACTTTTTCAAACTCTACATATGGATGTGTATATGCAGTGTGAAATTAATGTCACATTGTGATGCCCACAATGTGTCAAATACTGCATATGATGTGTATATGCAGTATTGCGAAATTAATGTCTCACTGTGATGTCCACAATGTGTCACACCCTACATATGCTATGTATATGCAGTGTGAAATTGATGTCCCGCTGTGATGCTCACAATGTATTAAACACTGTATATGATGTGTATATGTAATGTGACATTTGTTGTCACACCAATGTTGCAACATACTTTATCACAGTGTGACAAAATATGTGACTGATGAGAGATTTTTTGGGGGATAGATATTGTGTACCATTTGAATTTTCAATTTTCTTCTTAAATCGTGCGATCTCCGGCCACCAATAGTGAAAACGTGTGAACAGTTGCTGCTTCTTCCCTTTCTTCTCGCTCGTTCCTTATATGGGTGGAAAACCACTTCAACTTAAAAAAAATGGTATTTTGGACTTTAACTATAGTGAGTGGACTTTTTTATAAATATTTTTAAAATGTGTACTTTTTTTCTAATAATTTTAATATTGTGTATCGACCCCTGTTTTCCCTAACTTCTTTTCTTTTTCTTTTTCTTTTTTTGGGTTAAAGTTATTTTGTGAGACCATTGGATTGGATATTTGGGCCACATCATTTTTATAATTTGTTTGTTGGATTTAGCTTTGATGAGACTTTTTATGATCCAAATTAGGGGCCTGAAGCCGTTGTTTCACTGGCCTTGACCGTTTGGTAATTCAGCCATTGGACCCCTGAAAAAAGTTCATGGTTCAACTAAAAATATATGAACCCTAGCAATAACTCCATACTTGAAGATATTTTAGAATACAAAATTCGCAATCAATATTTATATTTTAAATAATAATTTATTATTTTATTTAATTATATAATTAAAAATTAAAGTAAATAAAAAAAAATAAAAGAGGTAAGTGTGAATTAATAGAGGTTGTTTGACATTGAAGAGTGTGTTAGTTGAGCTGTTACATTGGGGGCTGTACAGAGAAAATAATATTTTTGAGGAAAATTTTGACATGAAATTTATACCATTGTATCAAACTAGATAAAAATTGGGTGAAGCTTAACCATTGTTGTGTTTTTATAAACTAAATCATGCACACGTGCTTTGCATGTGAATTATTTTAAATTGTAATTTTTGTTTTAATTTTATTTTTATAATTATTTGAAATAATCATGTAAATACAACAACCTATAAATATTATTAATGCTCCATTTGGTATGATGGAAAAATGGAAGGATGAAAAGTTGGAAGGATGAAAAGTTAGATAGATAAATAAAACATCATGTCTGATAAGGAAGGAATTTAAGAAGGATGTAAAAGTAGGTGTATTAATTTTCTTTCTAACTCACCAAAATCAATCCCTCCAAAATCGGAAAGAAAGTGGATTGAGATGTAAAAGTAGATGTAAAAAAAGAACCATGCTTAGAGCATCTCCAACCACACTCAGCAAAATAGCTACTCAAAATATATTTAAATATTCAATTCACTACTTTAGCTAGCAACTTTTTAAAATTCACTCCAACCACACTCTCTATTTTAACTTACTATTTCAACTAACTTTAACTAACTTTCAATAATATAATTCAAAAATGCCATGTGGCATAACACGTAAGCGTCAAAATGATGACGTGTCGTGCCACGTCATCAAATTTTAAATTTTACAACGGTCATATTTACAACGGCCATATTTTTGAAAATTTATAAATAAGACCTCTCCCTTCTCATTGTCATATAGCACAAATTTATTTTACTAGTATTGAACTCATATTTCTTTGTTATGGCTTATGATGGTAAATGGAAGATTATTCTTAGTGATTCTGACTCCGATAATGAGTTGGAGATGTGAGCGGTTGCTGCTATAGCAATGGAAAATCTCAATACTGAGAACAGTTCTGCAATACGTCGTGGTTCTATTCAAGGTCATTCTGTTATTTTTCGCAATCGAGTTGAAGGGCATGAGAGACTTTATCGCGATTATTTTGCTGAATCGCCTACCTATCCCCCAAATTTATTTCGAAGGAGGTTTCGAATGAATCGATCTCTTTTCGTTCGTATTCTATCCATCGTGGAAGTTTATGATTCATACTTTGTCCAAAAAAGGGATGCTGCTGGAAATATTGGTTTGTCTCCCCTTCAAAAGATGACTGCCGCTATAAGAATGCTTGCTTATGGAGTTGCAGCAGATGCTGTTGATGATTATGTGAGGATCAACGAAAGCACTGCCATAGAAAGTCTGCAAAGATTTGTATCGATCATAGTAGCAATTTATTCTGATGAGTACCTCAGGTCACCAAACAGTGCAGACATTGCTAGATTATTAGCAATCGGTGAGAGACGTGGGTTTCCGGGGATGCTAGGTAGCATTGATTGCATGCATTGGAGATGGAAGAATTGTCCAACAGAATGGAAAAGTATGTACTCTGGTCATGTTCATGAACCAACAATTATTTTAGAGGCGGTTGCTTTATACGATCTATGGATTTGACATGCCTTTTTTGGGTTACCTGGATCCCACAATGATATAAATGTGCTAGAACGCTCTTCTGTTTTTACTCTTCTTTCGGAAGATAGGGCTCCTTTGGTCAATTACTCTGTCAATGGAAACGATTATACTATGGGCTATTATCTTGCTGATGGTATATATCCAAAGTGGGCCACGTTTGTCAAAACAATTTCATGTCCAAGAGGCAATAAGCAAATACATTTTGCACAAGCTCAAGAGTTAGCCAGAAAGGATGTTGAGAGAGCTTTTGGAGTGCTCCAAGCACGATTTGCTATAGTTCGTGGACCTGCACATTTTTGGAAACTTGAAGTGCTTAAGGATATTATGAAGGCATGCATAATATTGCATAACATGATTGTGGAGGATGAGAGGGACAATAATGAAATGGACTTTAGTTATGATGCATCGGATGGAATTCCTACTCCTACATTGATATCCGAACGGAGTTCAGAACTGCTTCAATTTATTCATACTCAACATCGTATTCGAGACAGAGAGACTCATTCGATACTCCAAATTGATCTAGTCCAGCACCGGTGGAATATGCATGGAATGTTGCAGGCAGTTAATATGCTACGAAAAACTTAATTTAGAATTTGAACTATTATGGTCTTTAATTCCAAGTTGGTGCTGTAATTTTATTTTCTTTATTAAACTTCTTTGCTGTAATTTAATTCCAAGTTTGCATCCTACCCATCCCTTTTAGATCAATAACAGAACTAAGAAATCAAAGGTCATTGCACTCAAATAAAACAATAAAACCAAATATTCAGCCATGATTTCCATCTGGATCAATAACATAAGTTCCTACTCGATGAATAACAAAAAATTACATTTTTTTTGCCATGATTTCCATCTGGAGGCGCTTAAAATATTCAGCTTGAATCGGAGGCATGACACTCGTATCTATCAACATTATTTTCTGTTCCTCCTTCATTTGCTCGAGTTGTATCTTCTCTTGTTCAACAGCCACCATTTTTTCCATGAAAGTGACTTTCTTCTCTGCCAGCTTCTTTTTCTCCTCCTTCATTTCTTCAAACAATTTCACGAAATAAGTTGAACTTGAATTATCGCTTTCAGAGAGTTTGCTCTTTGACTTTCTTACTCGCTCTTTCGCAGCCTTCCTTCCAGTTGGCCTCTCCAAGCCCCCACTGTCGTCTCCTATGTTTACCGATTCTGGTGTTGAAGGATTAGAGCTGCTAGGAGTTGCACCACTTTTTGTTTTTTGTTTCTTGGACTGAGAATCCTCCATCCATTTTGGGTGATACCGTAACTCATTCCAACAATGTTCAAATGGAAAAGATGATTTATGAAGTTCCTTGTACACTTTCTTTGCATCACGGACCTGAAAATTGTACAATAATGCTATGTATCATAAAAGAAAATTGTTCAATAATACTATGTATCATAATACTATTTTCACACTTGTAATTAAAATACACTTATACCTTGTCTTTTTCAGTCAGACCACTTTGATTCAACCTTTCAATTTGGTCAAAGCAGCTACAAAATTTATTGGTGGCTAGTTGAATTGTCGACCAACGATTCATCAAAGAAATCGGATTGCGATTACAATCTGACCGGGGTTTGTATTCGTTGAAGTACTCTCAAACTCTTTGCCAATACCTTTTAGATTTTTGTTCATTCCCATGCACGGCATCCACACTAGTATTAAGCCAACCCGATATTAAAACTAAGTCCTCATCAACTGTAAAGTTGCCGCCTCGTGGCTTTTTGGTGGTGGATTCTATTTGAGGTGATATTTGGCCTATTGATTGAGTGTTAAACTCATCTACGTTGGTTCTGTCATTCAACAGATTGGTGAAGTAATATCCATGTTCATCGATCACAAAACTTAACTCAACAACCTACATTGTTGATGAAAAAGTTCAACAATATGAACAAAGTTAATTAAGGCAAAGCTAATCAAAGAATGCATCCACTTGAGAAACTAAAAAACATGTTTCGTTCCAACATGTTTAGAAGGCAAAAAATAAACCATGATTTTAGCAAAGAAAAAGAGGAGGCAAAACATCATCCAGTAAGTAGTTTAATCATGTGGAATATTACTCATAACACAACATGGCATGTCCAATATGAGGGAATTCATTTCGAGGACATAAGCTGAACCCAATTAGATATGGGCCGAAGAAATAGTGAAAACTGTGTTTGAGGTTGGTGCAATCTGTGAACATAGAATGGAGTCTTAGCTCAGGTAAAAAAAAAGGATGCAATCATATTTTCTTCATTTTTTTATTCATTTATTGTAGAAAACTTCAACCAATTGAATAAACATCATCTCTTGAAAAGTCATTAGGT
Organism: Ilex aquifolium; assembly: GCA_951799425.1. Taxonomy (NCBI): domain Eukaryota; kingdom Viridiplantae; phylum Streptophyta; class Magnoliopsida; order Aquifoliales; family Aquifoliaceae; genus Ilex; species Ilex aquifolium. Next base: position 17,243,189 of record OX637407.1, on the reverse strand, counting down.
ATAAAGGGAAAAAGAGAATTGTCACTTTAAAACTAGGAAGTAAATATCAAGTATTAAACATAAAAGATGCATCTTTAAATATTCTCGTGCAGACAGCAACCAGCAATACCATGCTATTCCCTCCTTTTCCTATCAAGCATCCAAGGGCATATTACAGAACATATCTAAGTCGAATTACTACACTAACTTAATATTCGTGTTGCATTTCCAAGTTTAGAACCATAAACTAGTCGTGTTGTTTCAGTTTCACATTGTGTTCTTGTCACATTCGTCTTGATTACCAAATTCATTGAATTCTAAAACACCTCATACAATATTAGATCAAGAAATTACACAATACATCTTCATCTTATAATAGCAGTAAACAGGTTATTTTTGTGTAATACTAACCTAACCCATTCATTATTTGTGCTAATTGGTCCGGTCATTTTCAAATTCTACCATGTTAATCTGAAAAATCAATACACCTCACTGTATTCTTCTTCTACCCAACTAGGTACGTAAGATAGATCAACAAAAACAATTTGCAGGTTATGCACATCCAAGATTTGACCAAAAAATCATAAAAGTGATACTTGGTGACTAACTGGATGAATTAAAAGCTGGGGTAGAATCCCGTGTGGTTTACCCTTTAGCACTTCGGCTTCACCCAATATGGTTCAAACACTAGTGGAATTTTGGATAAAATGAATAGTTGATACTGAGATGAAATAATGATTTTGGATAAAGCTGGGATAATGATTTCATCTCACGACAATTCTCTTTTTCCCTTTATTGCAGTCCAAAAAACTTTTGAGTAGAATTGAGCAGTTAATTAGATCATTGCTTTGGACTGCTACTGAGATGAAATCAGCAAATGCCAAGGTGATTTGGTCACTAGTAGCAGTCTCTTTCCCATACATAAGAGACAAAAGAGAGAATCAATTTTGCCACAAATTTCAGAATAGTAAAATGCATCAGCGTAGGAAACTAAAGGAGGTTTGCCAGTGCATTTACACAGCTGTATTTCCTATTAGAAATTCAGAATTCAGATTTTGAACTCACATCCACTAGGACATGTGCTTCCCATTGGCTACAAGAAGGACCCGACATAGTGGAATTGGGGGAAGCACTTCGAAAAATAAATGCAAGCTAAAACAACAGAACAAAGTAAAAAAAAACATATTGTGAACAATTCAAAGAAACTCATCTCAAAAAATTGAATGGAAGGAGCCTGAATCGAGTGCATATCTCATTGAGGCAATTCATCAAACATATTGTGAACAATTCAAAGAAACTCATCTCAAAAAATTTCAAGAAGTTAGGCTGTTCATAGAAAGGAAGAGAAAACATATATTTGAGGAAGGAACACATACCTGAAGCAGGAAGGAAGACCATTCACAGTGCAGAAATGGAGCAGAACTGGTGAAATGGAGGAAGACTAGCTGAGCGGGAGAGAGACTGGCGAGCAACTGGCCCTCACCAGATCTGGCGAGCAATTTATCTTCCTAGATTTTGGCGAGTGAACTGGCGAGGGCGTTGGAGCAGCAAAATATGGAATTTGCTCGCCAAAATGGCCAAAAGGGATGCAGTAGCGAGGCTGTTGGAGATGCTCTTACCAACTCTAAAAACCAAAAAATCAATCACATACCAATGTGAAAGATGGATTTGCTCCTTAGTGATTGAGGAGTCTAGAACAAAAATATACCAATCAATAAAAAACAACCTTTCATTATATACAAACACCATAATCAGCTCAGTTAAACTATATAAATCTTAAATATTGCACAATCCAAATAATAAACTTCATCAACTTCATTTTTACATGCAAATAAAGTAAATTTTTTGACATCTTATTGCTTGGATGAATGGAAAAAAGATGTTGATACATTTTTCTTCCAACTACATGTACAAGCTAAGTGAGGAAAATAATATAAATAGTTGTTGGTAGGGTTGTTAATCAAACTGAACTACTTGAGCTTGGTTCAGGTTCGGTTCGTTCAGACTCGGTTCGTTTTCTAAACGAGCCCGAACTTGAATAAGTTTTTAGGCTTGTTTAGAAAACAAGCCCTACAAACTCAGCTCAAACTCGACATGCTCGACTCGTTTATGTGTAAATACTCAAACTTGGTTCGGACTCGACTTATTTTGGGCTCGTTCAAGCTCGGCTAGTTTCCTAAACAAGCTAAACTTAAATAATTTTCTAGACTCGATTAAGAAACAGCTTTTCAAGCTCAGCTCGAACTCGGCTCGAGCTGGTTCGACTTACAACCTTAGTTGTCAGGGTGAGTGGGAGGGACATTCGACGATATAGCAGTTAGACCAAGTCCCAAGGGTTGCTTAATCTATGAAATTCAGATTATTGAGAAGCCCACATTTTTGTAGCATCTTACTGTAGGATAGTGTGACAGTGCAACATAGTGATGAAGTGAGTGAACATGGATTTGAGAAAGTGGTGGATATTGTTATTAGGTTTTATGTATGTAGAGAGTGGTCAATGGTAGGAGTGGAATTTCTATGAATGACACAATATATATACAAAACATTATGAAGAAGATAAAAGAGAACATAGAAAGTTATAGGGTGGCTCAAAATAGTTTTGATTATTCCAAATTGTTTATTTATTTATAATATTTGTATACGATAAAGTGATAGGGAAGTTGAATGGATGAAAAAGAAATGAATAAATGACTAACAGTTTGGAATACAAAAAGACAAGAAATTATGTGTGATTAATAACGAACTCTATGCTTTTTCTTTAGTATATAAATTTGGATTTAATGCCAATGTAATGGGTAGTGAGAAAAAAAAAAAAAAGAGATGGAAAGTCTCTATAAATGAATTTACTAAATAATGAAAAATATTTATTCAGGTGGATGGTAGTTTGATATTTAAGTGATGTTTGAGGATAAAAGAGTCAATCAAAATATTTTTCAACGCAAGTAACATTTAGAAGTAGTATATATACACACACACACACACACACACACACACACACACATTTTTATAGTTTATAAATATATTTAGGATAAATTATATTCACACCCCTTGAAATTTGATTTTATTATACGGACACCCCTTCACATTTTAAAAATAACAACGAACTCCCTTGACGTTTAAAACTTGTAACAACCACACTCTCTTCAACTAACAGACATTAGATTTGTTAATAGTCAAAATTGATGTCAGCAATCATAATTCTTAAAATGCCAAAAATGCCCTCCACAAAATTACCCAACCTCTCATTAATTTTTTTAATCTATATATGAAATATATATATTAAAATTTAACACTCAAATGTTTTACATTAATAATTAAAATTTTATTTTTTTGTTTATTAAATAATATTTGATACTATTAGTACAATTTAAAAAGTAATCAAATTTTTTTTAAAACCTTAATAATTACCTAATCTAATTATCCCATATTTAATTTATTTTTGTAATTATTTATCTAATTACATAAATTTTTACTCTTGCCACCCATCACCACTAGTTCCACCACCTACACCACTGCTTAAACCTAATCACAATAAGGAATCCATTACGCAACACCTCCAAACCTTGTCAGACCCACCACCAACACCACCGTCGTGAATCCTTATCGCAATAGTGCATCTGCCACCCAACACACCCAAACACCACCAGCACATAGAGAGAGGGAGAGAGAGAGAAACCACAACCCCATTGAAACTGCCTCTGCCTCCACCACCACTGAAACCACCACCTAGACCAAACCCATCATCAACCATCTCTGTACATGACATTTCTCCTCCACAACATCGCTACCACTGCATCACCGCCAACTTAGTAACACGCACTAACAATCACCACCACCACCACAACAGAAGCGCCCATCACCACCACCATCACCACAGAAACGCCTCAAAATTGAAAGACAAAGAGAGGAGAGTTAGGGTTTTCAAAATCACCCACTATTGCATCAAATCTGAGAGACGAAGAGTGGGGATTAGGGTTTCAAAAACCATTGTTGTCCTTTAGATATCTCATATTTTTTAAGCTTTAAACCCTTTCGATTTCTTCTACGATTTTGGGCTGGTTCTCAAGCAGTTTTGGGCTAGCTGGTTCTTTTACTAAAGGATGCTACAGTGGTGGATAGAGAAGACTGATGATTTCAGGCTAGTTCTTCACCTTGAGAGAGAGAGAGCTAGAGAGAGAGAGAGAGAAAACATTCGGAGCATTGGGTGCAGAGGACTACGAAGATTAGGGTTGGGGTTAGGGATAGGGCTTAGGGTTTGAGTTTGAGTTTGTGTTAAAGAGAGGGGGCGAAATTATCTTTTTATTAAGATAGTTGACTCCGTCTAACAATTGAGGTCTTAGTATTTTTAAAATGTGAGGGGGTGTTCGTGTAATAAAACCAAATGTCAGGGGGTGTGAATGTAATTTACCCATATATTTAAGAAGAAAGTAGAATTAAGGAATAATTGTCTTTAAGACAAGATCATTTAAGGACAAAATTAAAATTAAAATTAAAGGTTAAAATTAATTATTAAAGTTCAAATGAATATAATTAAATGTTAAATTTATGCACATAATTAATTTAATAAGATGAAAGGATATAAGAAGATTTTGTAATTAATTGAATAAAATAAAAAGAAATGAGAGGATATGATTGACTTTAAAACAATAATCAAGTCAAACAAAATTTTTTCATTTTTGTTGACATTTTAAAATAGTATAGATTGAGAATATTCATCTTTCTAGTTGTAATATTAGATAAAGTAGCAATAATCACATGCCTGAAAGCACTCTGTAAGATCAAAAATCGAGTATTGATCGCATAATATTTTATAAGCAACTTATTTTTTATTTTTTAATTATGTAATTTAAAATTAAAGTAAATCGAGAGAAAATAAGAGCGAAGTACTAGAGAGAAAAGAGAGAGGTATGTGTAGATAGTGAAGTTATTTGACAATGAGAAGTGTGTTGATTGAGTTGTGTGACATTGTATAGAAAAAATGTTTTTAAGCGGGTAAATAAAATTTGAATTAATTTTATACTATTGAATCAAAGTAGATTAAAATTAGGGTTAATAATACTTTTAATCTCTAAAGTATATATTTTTTATCAGTTTAATCCTCATTATATTAATTTTATCAATTTACTCTATAAAACATTCAATTCGTTGTTATACTCTTACAAATTAAAATTTTAACTTATTAACCATAATATTAGATAGATATTTACTAACATGAGACATGATATGTGACTAGATAATATACATCAATGCCCCGTCTCACGTGGAGTACTCGAGTGGTGTGGGATCCATGAAGGGAAACGTCTATTGCCTGAAAAAGTGTTTGGTTGGTAGGATTGGTTGTTCCCCATCTTGTTTTGCTTTTGAAATGGTTGAGGTCAATCACCAATTTTCTCGTGAAGGAAAAAAGATTTTAGCGAAGAATACACGAAAAAGGGGACAAAATTAATTATCAGTCTTTATATATAATAGTAATGTTATTTGGGCTCTTAATTTGGTCCCAAAATTTGGTCAGTGTAACATTCCTGATGTTTATATATTATCCCCTAACATTGAGATGCTCTCTTTTTTTTTTGCATAAACAATTAAAATATAAAACATCTGAATTCAAGCCACACCAATAACACCTAACTTAATTAGCAGCAGTACAGTCCTGTGCATGGGCCTCCCGAGAGGGAACATGAAGGGTGAATAGTACATGAATACAAAAAATGTGACCACAACTGGATTTCCAATTCTAATGCAACAATTAAGGTTTAGACATACAGGGCCATGGATGGTTTAATAGAAAGTATGGCTCTTAATAGAGCACAATGGTAAATTAGGATTTATCTTCTTGATGCACAAAATGGATTTATGCAAATTCAATCAATAGTGTGATGGTGTGTATGATTGTGTATGTGATGGGATGCTTAATACAACAATAGACACAGATTAGGTTGTTCTGTTTGGATGACCTACTCCACTGGGAATGACGACAGTGGATGAAGAGTTTTATTACTCAAGATGTGGTGTGCTAAGATGTGTGTAATGTCCCCATGTGTTGGCGGAACTTACAATTTATAGGCGAGTACAACTTCATAGTGCCTCAGAGGGAGTCTTGATTGAGGCATTATTACGAGGAGCTCTGATTGAGACATCACCCTCGTCATGGGGAGCGGGGTGAATCCGTGATACCAGCGTAATGAGCGAGGTGGTTGAAGCTGACGATGCGCATCCCTGTTGATTGTGCTCTATGATTTCTTTCCTAAGATGGAGACCTCCACGTGCACTAATGATATATTAGGTCCCCCAATACGGTGGACTTGGCTCTTGTTGGCCTACATCTTTGATCTAGACCTAATTTGGGTCGGGCTCGCATCTCTGATCTAAGCTTGGTCTAGACCGAATCTGTTTTTTTGATTTGGCCCGAGCCCGTCACATCTAACAGACTATAAAAATATTAGTACAAGACTTAATTGAGTTAAGTACAGAATATACGTAGGACAATGGAAAGGGAAGTGAGCCAGAGGTTTGGTTCGGAAATTATATTTGGCACTTGGGTGCCACTGTGTCTGCGATCTGGAGAGAGAGAAAGGACGAAGATTCAGAAATGAGTCTGTTGTCTGGTTATAGGTGTGATAAGTTAAAAATGGATTTGCTTGGTTGTTTTGTAGAATTTGTTTGAGTACTAGTAGAAGTGCTAGTCCTCTTATCACACACACACACACACACACACAGATATATATATATATATATATATATATATATATATATATATTTTGTTATTGCTTTGCTGTTCCTCTGTGTTTTGCTTGGAGGGTCATATCAAATTGTTGATATGATTTCTGGGAACTCAATTAAAAAGTGTCATTTTTTCATATGTTTCAACACAAATTTGTTTATTTACCTCAAAAAAAAAAAAATCCCCACTTAGCAAGCATTACTTCAATCATGGTGTGGTAATCACAATAGAAAGTGAAAAAATAAAATCATGACGAAATTATATTTCATTGCAGATTTTATAATTAAAATTAAAATATCGTTTTGACTTTTAAAGAAAACCCTTTCCACCCAAAACAACGTCGTTTTGGGAAGCCCTAAACTAACGGCCCTTCCTTATCTCTGCACACACTGTCTCCTCAAAACGACTGAATCGTTTTCGCTGCCACACCCGTCTCTTGCTCCGACGTCTCTGAATACACCCCAGCCTCCTCCTTTTTCTATTTCTCTCTCTTTCCCTCCAAGTATTGTTTTCGTTCGTCGATGCTAAACCTTTCTCTATTAGCTATATATATATCTCTATCTCTCCCCAAGCAACCGAAAACAGAGCTATGCCGCAGTTACGACCACTGTCTGGTCTATCAGCCAACTCTCTCTCCCTCTCTCTCTCTCTCCACCTTTGGAACAATATATCAACCGTTAGGTTTCAGATCATAGCAGCATTGAAGAACACTTTCAGATTTTCGAAAGATTTTGTGAAATCTATGATTTTATGAAGACTTCCAATGGAATTTATGTAGGTTTTCGAAGGGCTTCTGTGTCATCTATCAATTGAAGAACCACCACCGTCGTCATCACCGCTGTCGCCACCGCCACCGCCACCACAGTCATTGTCACCCATCACAACCATCACCGTCTCCTACCACCACCATCTCTCACTCCACTACAATGCTTAAATTCATTTATCTCTCCTCTATGTTTGCGATTTGATTTTGGATATGAATACAAAATCAAATTATTGTTTACCATTTTTTATTACTCTGTGCCTTCAGTAACAGACAATAATTAGTCAATTGATATGTAATATAATTAATATACATATAATATAATATATTTACTATGTATTCATAAATATTTATGTGATCGTTGTATACTCCTTTGGTTGAAAAATAAATTTTATGAGATAGTAGTCATTATAGGCTGGTAATTTTTTATGATACAGAATAAACACGCGCAATGCCAGTAGAACATATTGTATAAGGGTGAATTCTTTCAAACAAGAGTATTTCACCAAAAGACATTAATGCATTAATGAAAACAAGAACCATTAAGTTATTCAACCTTATAGTCATCTTCATCAATTCTATTACATCAATTGGTGATTGGAGCCTTCCCATAAAACCCTCTATATTATTGTCACCCTTACAACGGTAAATCAAAATCATGAGCAGCCAAGAACCAATCAAATACACATAGCATTCTCGCTCTTGCTCTTCGTTTTTTCAGTTGTGTCTTCAAGTTCATTACACGAAGCAATAACCCGGGTATTATCTATAGCGCACGATTACACATAGGTGGATCAACCTTTACAAAATAACCACACAGACCACCTGACTACATGTACAAAATACAGAAATTTGATGAAAATATAATAATAATAATATGAAAATAAAAATACAAGAAATTAATAAAAAAAATAAGGGAAAATTTCAGTCACACCTCTCCTAGTTTACTATATCTTCAAAGACACCACCTCTATTATCAAAAACATCAATGACACCCCTTCTAGTTTATATTTAAACATCACTAACACCCCCTACCATTAAACTACCATTTCTAACAAAAAACATTAATCTAAAATACCAAAAATGCCCTTACATAAACCTCAATTAATTTTTCTACATAAAATTTTATTAAAATTCGAGCTGTTTAAAATTTATTTTTCTACATATTAAAATTTGAACTAATTAAAATTCGATTGAAGCTGAATAATTTTTTTTTTAACGTATTAAAATTCGAGCCTATTAAAATTTATTTTTTACATATTAAAATTTGAATCGATTTGAACTTTACTCGAGTTGTTAGCGCCGATTAAAATTCACTTCCGAGTCAATCAAAATTTATAGTTTTTTACTTATTAAAGTTCGTGTCAATTAAAATTTGATTTATGAAAATTTAAGTCAATTCAAAATTTATATTTTTTATGTATTAAAATTTGAGCTGATTAAAATTCAATACGAGTTGATTAAAATTTGATTTGAGTCGATTAAAAATAATTTTTAATTGGCTCAAATAGAATTTTAATTAGCCCAAATTTTAATACGTAAAAAATATAATTTTTAATTGACTCAAATTTTAATATGTAAAAAAATAAATTTTAATTAACTTAAATCGAATTTTAATTCACTCGAATTTTAATACGTAAAAAAAATTAGAAACCAGAGGGAGTCTCATTGAAGATATACTTACCTAGAGGGGGTGTGGATGAAATTTGTCCTTAAATATATCATGGACAATTTAGTAAAATTGCATTCTAGTTAATATTTTTAATGAGACAGGGGGTGTCATTGAAAATTTAGAAAATAGAGGGGGTGTCCTTGAAGATATGGTAAACTAGAGGGGGTGTGGTTGAAATTTTCCCAAAAAATAATAATGGAATAAATTCATGAATCTGCAAATACTCTTCATCAGAAACTGTAAAGATATTTACTTAGATGGCCAAAAATGATCCAAATGACATCAAATTGCAACATTTGATGAATATTACCTCGAAATTATCATAAGCCCTAAACCTCCTCCCAGGGATTAGATATGCCCATGAAGTCTTAATTGACGCTCTTCAACCACAGTAGCATAGCCTCTCCATCTTCAAATATGGTTCCTCTCTCTTTCTCCCTTTTTTCATTTCCTATTTTCTCTTCTTCACCTGCACATCAAACCTAACAAAGGACTTCTATGGTGATAAAGCATCGATTTGGCGCCAATAGATAGGCACGATTACGTCTTAGCCCTTGCAAGACACGCGTGCAAGTCGCGTGCTGCATTTTTTGACGATAAATTATACCGACTTTAAGGCTCAGTCACATTGAATCAATTTTGCGACATTGAGGGGGGATAATTGAGAATCGTAATCTTTTAGGGTGCAAATTAAAAATTAAGGCATCTTTCAGGTTACAAAGTGCGATTAACCCTTTTATCTATTTAGTGTCTCAAAATTTAAAAAAAATGTCTTTCAAGTGTGGTCACCAGTGTTGGGTTCATTATATTTGTGTTTCAAAAAATTTGGGCTTAGTTGACTTATAAAATTTGTGAAGGGGTACACCAAATTATACTTATTGGTCTTAAAGTACATAATTCTTAATGTTAGGTTCTTTAGTCCTCATCTTCTTAACTTTATTGTGTCCAGGTACATTTTTTGACTTTTTTTTTGATTTTTTTTGACATATTTTCCCTCCCCTTAAATCATGCATATTAAATTTGACAGTTATTTTATTTTTTGAATTTTTTATTATATTAAATATTTCCTAATTTAATGAATGAATTATATTCTCAGCATCTTTGCCATCAAACATATATTTTTTCTTCTTCTCCAACCATCAGCCACTATCATTCTTTTTCTTCTCCAACCAGTTTTCATTTTTTTTTTCCTTTTTCTCCAATCAGTTAACGTTAATTGATCGTCCTTATTCTTCTCCAACCAGTTTTCGTCTTTCTTTATTATTAAATTCGAAATTATACTTTCATTCATTTTTGGTGCTTTTGTTCGGTTCTATTTTTTCGGTTCAACTGATTATTTGACTGATCACGTTTTTGGTTTCTTTTTTCAATGAAACTGTTGTTAAACCAAGTTAGTTTTTTTTAGAATAGATTGTTTCTTCATGTTCTCGGTATCGTACTGTTACACTGTGAGACCCAAATCATGCATTGCATGCATATTAACAAAATTATGTGGGCTAAATTATAATTATGTGAAAATACTAGTGGGTCAATTTTGAAATCATTTAGAAACTTGAGGGGAAGTAAGTGTAGTTAAGCCAACACCTTTACAGGTGTTGGCATGAGAAAAATTGGTGTTCCGTGTGTGTGTGCATGCAAGCCGTGTGTGTGTGTGTATAAAGTGTAGGGGTGTGTGTGTGTGTTTAATATATAAACAAAGTGTGTGTGTGTCTGGTGGTGTCCTGAAGCCGTGAGAGAGTGACTGAGTGCAAGAGGAAAACAAAAAAAAAAGAGAGAAACCGAGAGTGAGGAAGAGTGAAGGAGAAGGAAAAAAAAAATATACGTGCGTGGGTCTAATTGAACCGTGAGCTAGGAAGGTACGTGAGACTCAATTTAAGCATGGTTATGTGATTAATTTTCATATGTACGTAAATATGTGGCCTATTATGTTTTAATTAGTGGCTATTTTAATTTAATTCAGTGGGCTATCTTGGCATATTTAATTAGTAGACTGGTTTAATTTAAATACATGAGCTGATTTAAATTCATGTCAAAATAGATTTTGTATGGGTATAATTAAATATATTTAGCATAATTAACTTGCTGTTAAAAAAATAGGTTCCAAAAGGGGATGAAACTAAGGGTGAGAAAAATATGGGAAATGATTAATTGAAATGTTCGGCATATTTTTCGAGGGCTAGGTTGGAACCAGAATTATGGGAATGAAATAGGTGGTTTAAAGGCTCAATTATGGGCTGTTTTATATTGATTAAATGTATAGATAAATTTAAGTGTAACGGTCCTAAAAGAAACGTACGATAGAAGTTGGAAATGGGTGTCGGTAACGCCGAAACCTTGATTTCTAAATGTTATTATCACATGTGTGAATTTAAATCCGAACGACCTGAAATTTTGCAAGCTGCATTTTTAAATGATGCTTGATGTGATAATATGACTTTCGAATGCAAATAACTATGATATCCGGTGCGAAATATATGAAATGCCGGAAGTGCGATTTTTAAGATTCGGGGTCGAAATGTGTGAAAATGGACCCCTGGTCAATGTGTTTGACCTACTTAATCCTAATTATGATTAATGTGAGTGATTTTGAATATTTGGGGAGAAAATGTGATCCCTAGAATAAAAGTGCTAATGTGTAAGAGGATAGTGCGGTAATCGGAGTTACCGGAGCACTTTGGGTGCATCATTTTGCATGCATTAGTGCATGATTAATTATTATATGTGATAAATATATTGATATTGTGATTACAAATGTGTTAGGGGGAACAGGTGAAACAGTCGGTGTTGGAACAGATACAGTAACACCGAAAAGATCCACCGATAGGACCGAAGGGTCGTAGATCTGTGTATTTGAGGTGGGTGTATATCTTTATATGTTTTAGAAATGCTATTATAAGATAATAGTAAATGATAGAATTTAATAGTATTTCTCCAGGATTATGTGCTATGTGCTTATGTGATTGAATGATGTTTTGTACTGTGTATTGTGTATTGTGGAATGTGGCGCACTGTTTGAGACAGGGGCGTCGATGCCTGATCACTGGGCGTGCAGTGGTGTGCTAGCACTGTGGTGTTCCCGGGAGGTTCGGGAGACACGGATCCATGTGGGATCGATTACCCGATGAGGGGTAGTGTGAATGTGATGTGGCTTGTGAATTCTTTGGTATTGGAATGATGCTGTTGTTTGATACGTGTATCTACGTAGTATCTACCTACTTCAGTGTATTACTATCATTTCCATTTCATATACAACATGTATACTCACTGAGCGCGTGGTTTAGCTCACACCCCTATAGTTTCTCTTTTTCAGGTATTGTAGAGGAAATTTCAAATCAGTCCACTGTCCAGTCAGTTGAATTGTGTCTAGTAGTTCAACGAAGTTCGTGTTATTTTACTCAAGTTATTGTGTATTTATTTTGCTGAGTTATATAGTTTATTTATGAGAGATTAACATGTCAGGTAAATAGCATATATTTGTATATAGACTCAACAAGCGTACTTGTGACGTATGCTATGTGGGTGTGGGATTTCTTTGTATATGTCTATAACTTGGGAAATAAACCATTAGTACAGGTGTTATATATGGTACAGGTTATGAGACAAGTTTTACCATCATACTTATTGACTAAGCGGATGGGTGGTGTTGTTGCACCTGTGGGATTATTTCGTGTTTTATTAATTCTGATTATATATGTAAACAGGTGTATCAAAAACCTAGTCGCGTCTCATCCTTGGGAGACCGGGATGGGGCGTGACAATTATTTTGGTATCAGAGCTAAAGGTTATAGTTTAGTAGTAGAGTTGAGTCTAGTGTGACAGTGGACTTAGGGATTGGTCTATTTAGGTGGGGTGTTAGAGGTCCGTGTGAGTGTGTGGAATATATACTGCATGTTATCATGACCTATATGCGATATTCACATTTATTACAGTGATACATGGAGGGAGAAGGGTCATCTGCTAGGGCAGGAGATAGGGGAAAATGACCCCAGGTGGAGGAGGAACCGGGTGATCGGGAGGCTAGACAATTGTGGGATGCAACAGCTAAGTACTTTGAGCAACAAACAACGCGAGTGGAAACAGTAAAGCCCAGGGGTACATTGTATGAACAGTTTAAAAAGCTTGATCCACCAATATTTACGGGAACTGCAGGTCCATTGGAAGCAGAAAATTGGTTACGACGCATTGAGAAGATATTCAAGGTAATGGGAGTTGGCGAGGAAGATAAATTGTTGTTGGCCACTTTTATGTTAGTAGAGGAGGCTCAGTATTGGTGGGAGGCTATGGAGAGAGCATTGCTGCCAATATGCATTGAAGGGGAGGCCAGTTCAGTTCCCAGAGTTCCCACGTGGCGGCAGTTTACCGATGCCTTTGACAAGAAGTATTTTCCCTCGAGTTATCGATATCAGAAGCAGAATGAATTTTTACATCTGTAGCAGGGAAATCAGACAGTGTTGGAGTACGAGGGTAAATTTAGTACTTTATCTAGATTTATGCCTTCTATTGTCGCAGATGAGGGGGAAAGATGTAGAAGATTCCAGATGGGGCTAAATTATAATATTAGATCCCGTGTGTCAATGCTGGAATTAACCACATTTTTAGACTTATACAACAAAGTCCTGATTGTGGAAGCTGATTTGAAGGAGATAGAAAGTGCAAGTGAGCAGGCAAAGAGGGGAAGATATGAGCCAAGTGGACAGAGTTCCAAGGGAGGTTTCTTTAGCAGAGCTTGGAGAGGAATGTTTCCGAAGGGTGCAAGTAAACAGAAATCAGAAGTTCCATTCCAAAGTCGCGGACAGGGAGTGAGTGGATCATCTTCATTTGCACCGGGTTGAGTGATGGGACAGTCTCGGGGGAGTACAGTTACTTGTTACCGATGCGGGCAGATTGGGCACATTGTACGGAACTGTCCTATGGGAGGACCAAGATCTGCTATGACACGACGTTGCTTTTTATGTGGTCAGGAGGGACATATGCAAAGAGATTGTCCGCAGTACTTTACCCAGAGTTCATCGATAGGCAGTGCATCTACGGTGTTTCGAGGAGCTGTGAGTGGCAGAGGTCGAGGACGAGGAGGTAGTACTGGAAGTGGCACTGGAGGTAGCGGTTCTGGTGGCAGTGGACCGAGTAGACCTGAGGCTGGAGGTCGTGTTTTTGTACTTACCCAGTGGGATTCAAATAAACTTTCAATTTCATTAAATTAACACCCAATTCATCAAATTAACATTCAAATTATCAAATTAACATTCAATTTCATCAAATTAACATGTAATTTCATCAAATAGACTTTCAATTTCATTAAATTAACATTCAATTTATGAAATTGACATTGAATTTCATCAAATTAACATTCAATTTATGAAATGGATATTCAATTTCATCAAATTAACATGTAATTTCATCAAATCGACATTCAATTTCATTAAATTAACATTCGATTTATCAAATTGACATTCAATTTCATCAAATTAACATTCAATTTATGAAATGGATATTCAATTTCATCAAATTAACATGTAATTTCATCAAATCGACTTTCAATTTCATTAAATTAACATGTAATTTCATCAAATAGACTTTCAATTTCATTAAATTAACATTCAATTTATCAAATTGACATTCAATTTCATCAAATTAACATTCAATTTATGAAATGGATATTCAATTTCATCAAATTAACATGTAATTTCATCAAATCGAGTTTCAATTTCATTAAATTAACATTCGATTTCATCCAATTGACATTCGATTTCATCAAATTGACATTCGATTTCATCAAATTGACATTCAATTTCATCAAATTCACATTCAATTTATGAAATAGACTTTCAATTTAATCAAATTAACATGCAATTTTTTTATTAAAGTAAAACGTTTATTTGCGACGTTTTTTACAAACGTCTCGAAAAGTCAATTAAAATGATATTTTTTAAATTTTTTATTTAAGTAAAATTTTTATTTGCGACGTTTTTGAAAAACGTCACTAAAAGCGAATTAAATTGATTTTTTTAAAATTTTTTTATTAAAGTAAAATGTTTATTTGCAACGTTTTTTAAAAACGTCGCGAAAAGTCAATTAAAATGATATTTTTTAAATTTTTTATTTAAGTAAAATTTTTATTTGCGACGTCGCTAAAATTGAATTAAATTGATTTTTTTTTAAATTTTTTTATTAAAGTAAAATGTTTATTTGCGACGTTTTTTAAAAACGTCGCCAAAAGTCAATTAAAATGATATTTTTTAAAATTTTTATTTCAGTGAAATTTTTAATTGCGACGTTTTTAAAAAACGTCGCGAAAAGTGAATTAAATTGATTTTTTTTTAAAGTAAAATGTTTATTTGCGACGTTTTTGAAAAACGTCGCGAAAAGTCAATAAAATGATATTTTTTAAATTTTTTATTTTATTAAAATTTTTATTTGCGACGTTTTTGAAAAACGTCGCTAAAAGTGAATTAAATTGATTTTTTTTTTTAAATTTTTTTATTAAAGTAAAATGTTTATTTGCAACGTTTTTTAAAAACGTCGCCAAAAGTCAATTAAAATGATATTTTTTAAAATTTTTATTTAAGTGAAATTTTTATTTGCGACGTTTTTAAAAAACGTCGCGAAAAGTGAATTAAATTGATTTTTTTTTAAATTTTTTTATTAAAGTAAAATGTTTATTTGCGGCGTTTTTGAAAAACGTCGTGAAAAGTCAATTAAAATGATGTTTTTTAAATTTTTTATTTAAGTAAAATTTTTATTTGCGACGTTTTTTAAAAACGTCGCGAAAAGTGAATTAAATTGATTTTTTTTTTAATTTTTTTATTAAAGTAAAATTTTTAGTTGCGACGTTTTTTAAAAACGTCGCCAAATGTCAATTAAATTAATATTTTTAAAATTTTTTATTTATGTAAAATGTTTATTTGCGACGTTTTTTAAAAACGTCGGTAAAAAAATTACCAAAACTGAAATTTGCGACAAATTTAAAAACGTCGTAAAAAAAAAAAACGTCGCAAAAAATACTTTTTGTTGTAGTGACTGGTTGTGGGAAAAGGAAAAGTTCTCCTTAAATTGATTTTCGGGAAAATCCTTTCTCTTTTCATTGTCCTAAATGTTTATATGATAAAGCACAACCTTGTGTTGGTTCAATTACTTGGAAAAGCATGGTGGTATTGTAATTTTGTCTATAAATGACATCTTTATTGCTAAGGGATATCTTAATCAAGGTCTCTATGTGCTTCATGTAATTGAAACCATTAATGAAAATGCTTCATCTTCTTGTGTTTACCTGATTTACTGTCTTGATATGTGGTAGGATAGACTTGGACATGTGAATTTGGGCACTTAAAAACAAAATGAAAGAAATTGGATTGATTCCTAATTGTGTGAAACTAATATAGATAAATGTTAGATATGTGCCGAAACTAAGACTACTAAAAAACCATGCAAATCCATTCTAGAGAAAGTGAACTTTTATAATTAGTTCATAGTGACTTAGGTGATTTGAAATACACTATGACAAGAGGTGGTAAAAGATTTTATGTGATATTTGTTGATGATCAGTCTAGGTTCACCAAACTTTATTTGTTGAGAACTAGAGATGAAACACTTGAGATGTTCATAAAGTATAAGACCAAAATTGAAAATCAAAGGAATAAAAAGATTTAAAGATTAAGAACCGATAAAGACGATGAATATGAATCTAATCCTTTTAATGATTATTATGCTCAAAATGACATAATTCATGAAGTTACTCCTCCTTATTCTCCCGAATCTAATGGCATTGCATACAAGAAAAATAGAACACTAAAGGAGATGATAAATACTATGTTAGTTAGTTCGGGCTACCCACCCACCAATTTGTGGGGGGAGGCTACTCTTTTAGCTTGTCACATTCAAAATAAAGTACCTTGTAAGAAAACTAGTAAAATACCTCATTTGCCACTTAGTTTGGGATGCCTCAAAGTGTGGGGGTGTTTGATAAAAGTTATATTTTTGGGGAAGTATTGGCAAATGTTATGTTACTCGAGCCTAAAAAGAGAAAAATAGGTTTTAGAACTTGTGATTATGTATTTATTAATTGGATGTGCTTCTAATAACACCTCTTATAGGTTCTTTGTGGTCAAAAGTGACATTACAAAAGCTAACTCTATTATTGAATCCAATAATGCTTCTTTCTTTGAGAATATGTTTCCTATGAAAGTTCATGAACCTAAAGATATTCAAAAATATGTTAGTGGTTCTTGTGGTACTGAGAATGAGGACAATAATTAAAAAGTAAAAGAATGAGCAAGGAAAATGGTTTTGGTGATGACTTTTAAGTCTATGTTGTTAATGATTAACCAATAACCTATAATGATCCTATAACTTCTATAGATGCACCTTTTTGGAAAGAAACGATCAATAATGAGTTAGAATTCATTATTGCTAGGAACTTGTGGATTTACCTCAGAAAACTAAACCCATTGGTAGTAAGTGGGTGCTTAAGAAGAAATTAAGACCAGATGAGTCTATTGATAAATACAAGGCACGATTAGTAGCCAAATGTTATAAACCAAATGAGAATGTTGATTATTCTGGCACTTACTCCTCGGTGACTAAAATTGCATCTATTAGATTGTTATTTGTCATTGTTTCTATTAACAAGATGGTTGTACACCAAATGGATGTGAAAACTACATTCTTAAATGATGATTTAGAAGCAAAAATTTACATGAAGTAACCTAGTGGTGTGTAATTCCCGAACAGGAACATAAAATATGTAAATTGGTGAAATCCTTATATGGACTAAAATTTTTGGTGCCTACTAAAGGACGATCAGAGAGGGTTGTTAAACACTCTTCACAACAAATGCGTATTGGTGGAGTGACACTATAGAAATCTTAGGAGGTTGTCATGCCAATGACCTATCGCACCGAGTTATCGGCTCCGAGAGGCGCGAATCAACCTTTAAGGACAAAGCTTTAACTTGATATATAGTTGGTGAAATCGTTCCTCTATTTATATTTAGTAAGATTTTTAAGGAAAATTATTTTTAGGTCTAAATTATTGAGTATTTGTTTAAAAAAAATTAATTGTGGTAGAGTTATTTTTCATTATTTCATTGTTTTATTAAATAAATTACACAACCACCAACTGGTACATATGTGAACCCGAAGCATAGCCAAAATTATGGGCACCTTTTCAACATAAACAAATTTCCATGGAGTAAAGGACCCGCTCGGAGACTGACATTTTTGGTCGTTTGTTCCCATAGCTTTTAGTCAAGAAAGGAAAAGCTCGTCATTGAAAGGTCATGTGAAAAAGACATTACACTCGTTAATTCTTGACTGAGATTACGAAGATGATTGATGTCTCCCTGTGAAAGTTTTGGGACTTGCAAATTTTGGATTATTTATAGTCAAGTCTACTAATTATAGGAAATGAGGTGTGAACCGTGTGATAGATATTGCATCTTGAAAAACATCTCCAACTCTAACCAGTTAGATCGAGATTCTCTACATTATATTTTTTCTTAATGTTGGATTACTTATTGTGAAAAAAAAGATTCATTATTTTTAAGTGGTTCTTGCGTTGATATATGATGGGTGATTTACTAATGAATGAAATTGATAGAAAATGTAAAAAAAAAAGATCTAATTAAATCCTAGCTAGCTATATTATCTTGGCATTGATAACATTATGTAGATCCCCTTGTTTCACATTGTATCGTGAATGTCGTCTTTTGTGAATGGACCAATATTATTGATGATTATCTTGAGAAGCTCATTAGCATGGCCTAAATCTCTAGTCATCGATACTGGTTGTGAACTCAAACTACTCTGGTAAATATTCTAGTGTAGTCTCTAGCTAATTTATATAACTTTTTTGACAATGTTATTTGGATCTGATTTATTAATCAAATTTACTTACTTAATCACTTATAACTATTGGATTGATAACAAATTAGGTCCAAACCATGTTATTGAACTTTTTTTAAAAGGCTTTTTGGACACCAAATCGTTTTAGTGATTTCTACGTATAGGAAGATTTCCATGATCATTCATATACCTGGTATTTACTTTGTAAAATTAAAGCTCTTGCACACCATTTTTTTTTTTTAATTAAAGTTAGGAGTTTTTTGAAATTATGTGAAAAAATTGCACCTACTTGTCATAATAGAAAATTGAAAAAAATTCAATGGTTAATTTTTTTTTTTAAATTTTTTATTTCAAGTCGTCTTGTGATTGCTGGAACAAAAGAGTCACTTGCCAGCAATGAATATAATCGTTGGCTAATTGTAGTGGGGTAAATCAAATGGTAATAGAGACGAGTTATAAATTCAGATGTTTTGAGTTTAAATTTTTACAACTATTTGGGTTCAAGTTATTAGAGATTTATCCCTTATGAATACCCTAGTCCCGGCGTAGATGGTTTGTCTTTAATCGGACTATGGAGAAAATTAATCGAAATATTAGTAAGTTGACTCAAACACTCCTAACTGTTGAACAAAAAAAAAAAATGAGGTCACTTCTACTTTATGCTTATGTGAAGACTATAGTGCCCAAAAAAAAAAAAATAGTTCGTACCCTCGTTATTAATTGTGTTGTTTTATTCTTTAAATATTTTTTAGGGTCAATTATAATTTTTGTGGTAGCATTGGATTGATCTTAAGTTATCATTTTTAGGATTGATCTTAATTAAGTTACTATAAAAATTTAAATTGATCCAAAAAAATTATAGCTTAACCCAAAAAAATTATAATTTGACCCCAAAAAAATTATAAATGATCCTTAAAGTTGGACATGACACAAATAGTTATAATTTTTTTTATATAATAAATGACTTTTCTAAATAAATAAATTTCCATGGAGTAAATAATCCGCTCCGAGACTAAAAATTTTGGTCGGTTTTTTCCAAAGAATTCACCATCGTTGATTAATTTACTGCTTTTCCACAGATCCACTCAAAAGAATTGAGATTGGGGCATATTCGTGCCGATTAGATGTCGGCCGTGGGGTGAGAGCATTGGAAATTTGTGGATCATCCACCGCAGTTAGTGTTGGGTAATCTCATGTGACCTAATAAGAATAAGATAGATCTATTAGTATCTGAATAGGTTTGTGTCAAATAGTTTATCCCGATAAATAAGATTGAGTATGATGTAATCAATTACTAATTTGATTAGTTTGTCAATTAATAATACATCGATGTAACCTTTTAGTCAATGAATTTAGGTAAGATATACCGATGTGGGTTCATTGTATCGAATCACATTATATCTTTGTGTTTTATTTTATGATATTTTCTTCCCTGAATTCATATCTCTTAACTTATGGTATCTATATTAATTAATCACTGTTTAAAACCAACAAGTGGAATCAGAGTTAGATTGACGATTTTGGTGGAACAATTAGAGTTAGATTGACGATCTTAGTGCAACAATTAAAACATATTGTTAACAATCCAATAGTCAAGTTGATGTTCATTTTCTAGAAGGGTCCCTTGCCTAGTGTGTTCGACGTCATATGTTCATTTTATACCAACATTCATAAGTAAAAAAGTCTTTAGAATTTTCTCATAGGATAATGAACATACAACACTTCCACATAATAATTAGCGGAAAAACTTCAGATATAATGACCGTCATGGGAAAATCTCCATTTGTAGCCTTCCTTCTGAAGCTTGATGTGGAGGAGCCTCAACCCTGCACCCATTGTTAGATTATGCAAGGGAGACAAAGAGAAAAGAGAGACAAAGGGAAATAGAAAAGTTTAAATTTTAATTCAAGTGAGTTTTAAGATAAAACTTGCGAAAGAAATGTCAGTATAAAATATTAATGTTCCGTTTGGTAGGAAGGATGGAAAGTAGGAGGGATACACTTTCTATCATTCAAGGAAGGAAAGTAGGATGTATACACTTTCCTTCCTTCGTGTTTGGTTGGATGGATGGAAAATAAAAATGACTAATTTTTTTTTTTTTTTTGATTAGAGGTGACAATCGAGTCGTATCGTGGCAGATTCGTGTTGAGTCATTATGGATTTATGTCGAACATTAGTAAAATCTAACTCAATTCATTTAATTAATTGTGTCATGTCGAGTTACGAGTTGACCTGTTTATTATTATTATTATTTTTTATTTTTAAATTTATTTTTAAAACTTTTTAAAATATATATATATATATATACATATTTTATCATTGTATTTTTATATGAAATTAATGTATATATAATATATGTATATATTAAAAGATATATAGACAAATAAGATACATCTCAACACAAATAATTAACTTTCCATTCACTTTCCTTCCGATTTTGGAGGGATTGATTTTGGTGAGTTAGAAAGAAAGTTAATACATTCACTTTTCCATCCTTCCTACTTTCCTTCCTTACCAAATATGGTGTTTTATTTATCCATCCCACTTTCCATCCTTCCAACTTTCCATCCTTCCACTTTTCCATCGTACCAAACGGAGCATAAGAGAAATATTATTTAACGCAAATCTGCAATTCAAATTTGCATCCCAAATGAAAGGAGACTATTGTATGAGTGGGTCCCATCAATTTTTTTAAATGAGATTCATTGATCCAATGATCTCCTTTTATTTGAAATGCAAATTTGAGTTATAAATTTTGGTTACATAGCATTGCTCAAATATTAAAGTAATCAAATTGTTGAAACTCATGTCTACATTAAATGTAGATTTAATATTAATTCCTAGGATTCGTAACAATTGCTAACTAAAGAAATGAGTGGTGGGGCACGTGAAAAGACATAGTTTAATGAAGACTTGATTGTCTATATTCATTATTAGGCGTTAGAGGTGGGTGACATAGAAGTCCAAAAGTTAACAGTTTAAGATAAAAAAAAAAAAAGATGAAAGGGAATAAAAGATATGATTTTCTTATTAGTAATGCTTTATATCTCAAATTTGTATCTCAAATAAATGGGAACTATTGGATGAGTGTGTCTCATCAATTTTCTTAATTGGGACCCACTGATCCAACCATCCTTATTGATTAGAGTATAATTTAGATGCTAAATATTGGAGGATATACCAATAATTTAGATATAGATATCTATGTAGAGTAGGACATAATAGCCTTTGTAGTACTTTATAGGGACACAATAATTCAGATTAAAAAAAATTAAAAGAGGGATTAATGCATAATTTAGATATTAAATATTGGAGAATATACCAATAATTTTTTTTTTTTTGATATATTGGACAATATACCAATAATTTAGATATATATATTTATGTAGAGCAGGACATAATAGCCTTTGTAGTACTTTATGGAGGTAGAAAAGAAAATTAAAAGTTTTTTGTGTTAAAAGACATTTTATAGTAATACTAGTTATTTCCTGTTCCTGAAGGCATGTAATAATAAAAAAAATGGTCAACAATAAATATATTTTTGTTCACACCCAAAATCAAATCACAAACAGAGAGAAGAAAAAAAAAATTTAAGCACCGGTGGTAGTTGTAATGGTGGGAAACGATAATGACTGTGGTGAGTGACGACAACCTTGGTGGTTGTGGCAGCCTGGGTTGCAACTGTGATGGTGGTGGTAGGTTTTTGGTGATGGTGGTGGTTGATTTTGGGTGACGATAGTGGTAGTGACAGCATTATGTGACGGTAGTTGTGGTGGTGGGTGTGGGTGTGTGTGTGGGTGGTGATGGGCGACGATGATGGTGGGGCGATGACGGTGGTGGTGGCGATGGTAGGCTATAACGATGGTGGTGATGGGCGACGACGGGTGTTTTTGAGCGATAGTGTGATAGGTAGTGGCGAATGACGATGGTGGTTGTGGTGATATGTGTGGTGGGAGTGAGTGACAATGAGTGACAACAGTAGTGAACGATGACAGGTGGTGGTGGTTAGTGGTGGTAGATGTGGTGGGTGTGGGTGACAGTGACTGACGACGATGGTGGGCGACGGCTGATGGTGGTGGACAATAATGGTGGTGGTGGGTGCTGATGGTGGGCAACGGTGGTAGTGGGATGATGGTAGTAGTAATAATAAATATAAGAATAAGATTACGATGGTGATTGATGGATGACAATGGTAGCACAGGGTGGAGTGGCGTGGCGATGGTTGTGGGCGTGGTGGTGGTGGTATGGGTGATGGTGGGACAGTGACGGTGGCGGTGGTGGGGTGGCGACAGTGGTGGTGGTTGTTTTGGTAGAGGTGGTGATGGGGTGGCAACTGTGGTGGTGGTGATAGTAGTGGTGGTTGTTGTGGCAGAGGTGATAGTGGAGTGACAACAGTGGTGGTGGTGGTGGTAGTGGTGGTTGTTGTGGTAGTGGTAGTGGTGGTGGTGGGGCAGTGGAGGTGGTACGGTGGCAGAAACAGTGGGGGTGGTAAGGTGACAACAACGGTGGTAGTGGTGGTGGTGATGGGGTAGTGGGTGTCGTAGTGGTGGTTGTGGCAAAGGTGGCGGCGGTGGTACCGTGGTAGTGGTAGTGGTGGTGAGGCAGTGGGAATGGTGGTGGTGGTGGGTGGTGGGGCAGTGGGTTGGGTGGTGGTGGCTGTGGTAGTAAGGCGGTTCCAAACACTATTTTTTTTTTAAAGTACTTAAGAGAAGCTATAAATTCTAAAAGGATTTTTAAAAAGTCATTCCAAACACACCCTTAGGGTCTTATTTTTTCTATTAAATTTGGGGTGTTAATATGAGCCGTTGGATTAATATTAAAGTAAAATTTAAAAAGATCTTAACCGCAAAAAACAAATGTCATTTTGTTTATATTTTGAGATTTGAATTGTATTATACTTTATTATATAAATAGATAGATATAGAATAGATAGTTACATTGAATTAGATCCTTTAATTACATTCAAATAACATTTTTCTCTATAATTATCGGCATTCATGTTAAGCATAAAAGATCCGTTGCAGAGGTGCTTTTTCTTTTTCTTTTTCTTTTTTCTTATTCCTTTTTTTTTTTTTTAAATCAGAAATATAGGCGGTAAGAGGGAACTTGCTCTCTGATACATGTTGAAATGAGTTATAGAGGGGGTGAAGAGTACGTAGTACTTAAAATTTTCTAGATTTACTATTTTTATCCAAGTCTCTTGACTATTTTTTTTGGTCAGACCATCCGGTATTCGAAAGTTACATTGGGCTCTGACTAATTAAAGGCTATTCAAACATACAGCATTTTAGGTATTCAAGCATTTCGACTCTCTTTAGCATCAATATGTTAAGTTGAAGAGTAAATTACACTTCATCCCCTAAACTATTGTCTTTATTTCACTTTCTACACTCAACTGTAAAATTTTTCACATTACACCATAATGGGTCAATGTTATTTCATATCACTCCAATAGATAACGAAAAATTTGAAAATATGTTAAATGATGTAGAATAACCCTAAAGAGTTTTCCGACAAGTGTCTAGTATCACTTTTATTTTACCTCTTTTGCAACAATTGGTTGTTGGGAAGGAAAAAAAGAAAAAAAGATCATCCAAAGGAAGAAAATTTAAATCTTAGAAAGAGTAAAGTCATGGATGGATATTTTTTTTGATTTTTGACTTGCACATGTGTAATAGACAGTTGCTTATTGACAGTACAGACAACTCACATACGCATTTATTGTCAAAAAATTGATAGCTGTTATCTATTGGAATGATATGGAACAAAATTGATACTGTAAGGTGCAATGTGAAAAATGTTATAGTTGAGGGTATAAAGTGAAACAAAAGTAATAGTTTAAAGGAGTAAAGTGTAATTTAATCCCAATTTGTATGCAACATAGCAATTTTTTTTTAACAACATTCAACATGTTTTTTTGTTGTTAAATATCAAATAAACGAAATAAACTACTATTCAAATGATGCTTCTAATTTCGTGTTGAAGTTTTTTTTCCCTAAAAGACCAAATGATTGTTGTGAATTCTTTAGAAAAGCCTTTTTTTTTTCCTTTTTCTCTTAGATTTCATGATTTTTCATATATCGACATGTTTTTCAATTAAATGATCTTGGGCACAAAAGAAAATGACCGCAAATTTAGGAATATTGTGAAATCATGCAAAAAAAGTTGGGAAATCTCAATCTAATTGGTTAGAAGTAGCATTGAAGCATTGTTCCATGTTTGGTATTCAAGCTAAGGGATGCACGATGAATACTGGGGCCTATCAGTCACTCTTTCACATGAATTTCTATGGAGTAAATGGCCCGCTCGGGGTCAAACATTTTGTCGTTTGTGCCAAAAAACATCACCATCGAGTCTCCCACAGTCCCACTCAAAGACTTGGGACGTCTAATCTCTAATGTGAGCATTGGAAATTTGTGGATCATCGGCAAGTCTACCGCTGAGGCCTAACCTAACACCCCCACCCAATACGACAAACTATTCAAAGTAACAGTGTTGCCATCCAACAGGAAAATTTTTTCATTTGTGTTTTCACTATTTATACGAATATTACCCATTCTTGTTTGGGAGTCTTAAAGTTTTTCATTCCAACTTTCATTTCTCATGGACAGAACTGGCTTCCTCTTTTTTGCTGTAGTGTGGCTGGCACACTGCGATATAGCTTGTGTGACTTCGACACCACCCAACATCACTACTGATCAATATGCACTTCTTGCTTTGAAAACCCATATTACTCATGCCCCAGATGATGTCTTGGCAAACAACTGGTCCACCGCTGCCTCTCTTTGCAGTTGGATTGGAGTCACTTGCAGCTCCCTCCACCAACGAGTCAGAGTCTTGAATATTTCTGGCATGGGTCTTACAGGTAGCATTCCTCCAGAATTGGGAAACCTCTCATTTCTCATTCACCTAGACATAAGTACAAACAGTTTCAATGGCAATCTGCCTCAAGAGTTGGGTCATTTGTGGAGATTGAGATTAATGAGTTTCAGCTACAACAACTTCAGCGGGGAGCTTCCATCACAGTTAGGTCTCTTACCTAAACTGCAACATTTGCTTCTTGCAAATAACAGTTTTACAGGTATGATCCCGCCTTCCCTCTGTAACATATCAAAGTTGGAGACCTTGCATATACAGTTCAACTTTCTACAAGGAAGGATTCCAGAGGGTATCGGCAATCTTGAAAACATAAAGACTTTAGTCATGGAGAATAACCAGCTTATGGGTTCTATACCAGACACCATGTTCAACATTTCATCCCTGGAAGCTATTGGTTTAACATATAATAGCCTGTCTGGTAAGCTTCCAATGGACATGTGCTTTCATCTTCCAAGACTTGAAGGGCTTTATCTATCTGCGAACAAGTTCAGTGGCCAAATTCCATCGAGCTTATTTGAATGCTCACAACTTCAAATTGCTTCCTTGTCATACAACAAATTCAGCGGACCCTTACCAAGCAAGATCGGGAACTTCACTATGCTTAAGGAATTATATCTTGAGTTCAACAACTTTAAAGGTAAGATTCTGCCATTCATTCTCATATAATGCATGCCTATTAAAGTACTTAATAGTCTTAATTGTTTGCAATTTCTTTAATCTCATATAATGGTTTCTGACTTCAGAAATAAATAAATAAAGTAAAGAATAACTACACTTTGGCCCGTCTCACATCGAGCCATCAATTATTGTGCTTCTCGCATGTTTTTAACTATAATTATTAGTTTTCATATTAGTGCTTCTCGCATGTCTTTAACTATACTTATTAGTTTTCATATTACCTAATGATTAATAACCATTACATATTTAATAAAAAGTTGCTTCACTATACTTTGGAACCAGTGATGTTTCACTTTACCTCATGAGGCTTTTTTTGTTAAAAAGGTGATGAAAATTTGTTTTTGAAACCTTGTGAAACTAATATGCATAGATAATGAGAATTTTGTTAGTTTAAAAGACAAAATGAGACCTAAGTCACATAAATCGCGCCTCACAAGCCACACTCTAGCCCTCAGAACAATAATTCGTGAGTTGAGAAGCCAAACTCTAGCCCTCAAAACAATAATTTGCGAGTTGAGAGCAAATTCGTGCTCTTCATCCAAGGCCCACTTCCTTGTTTTGGACTCACTCCAGTAAAAACTTGGGAAATTTGGAGGCCGGTCCCCCTATATGGACTTGTTTGGACTTAAGTCCGTCAAGGAAACTTATTTGTTATGAAGTCCGTTTTTTGTCAATTTTACCATAATACCCCTTTCCTTTAGAAGTGAAATAAAACTAAAAATTAAAAACTCCTAAATCTTAGGAGTTTGACTAACATTAAAATCTTTTCTCTCTCATATCTATCTATATCCATATATAGGTTAAGAGTTTGACTAACATTAAAATTTTGCCTCTCTCTTATCTATTTATATTCATATATAGGTTAGCTATATATATATATATATATATATATATATATATATATATATATATATATATATATATATATATAGTAACATTAAAAATAAAAAATAGTAACATTCAAATACAAAAAAAGTTATGATTTGGATACAAAAAATAATACATTTAAACACAAAAAAATAGTAACATTTAAACATAAAAAAAAAATTGAAACATTCAACATTAATATTTTTAAAAAATAACAACAGTAACATGTTCAACAAAAATTGTAACATACTTAACAATAATTATTTCTCTCAAATTCAAACGCAAAAAATAGTACCATTCAAACACAAAAAATAGTAATATTCAAAAACAAAACAAATAGTAACATTGAATATTAATATTTAGTAAAATAATAGTAGTAACATGCTCAACAAAAACAGTAACATGCTCAAAATAATAGGAACATGAATAGTAACATACTCAACAAAAGTAGTAACATGAATAGTAACATAATAAAAAAAATAGTAACATGAATTTGATATATATATATATATATATATATATATAGAGAGAGAGAGAGAGAGAGAAAGAAAGAGAGCTTTGAATTTGAATTTTAAATTTATGATGGAGATTTTATATATATATATAGAGAGAGAGAGAGAGAGCTTTGAATTTGATATATATATATATATAGAGAGAGAGAGAGCTTTGAATTTGATATATATATATATATAGAGAGAGAGAGAGCTTTGAATTTGATATATATATATATATATATATATATAGAGAGAGAGAGAGAGAGAGAGAGAGAGAGAGATCTTTGAATTTGAATTTTAAATTTATGATGGAGATTTTATTGGCATATTTTAATTGACCTTGAATTAAGGGATAACAATTTCCAAAATAGGAAATTAATTTAACTTCCTTTTAAAGAAGGGTATTTTTGAGATAAAAAAAAAAAGTGGACTTAAGTCATTACATATAATTTTAAACATGGACTTAGCCCCTTATAAGTTTCATTGCCGGACTCATCTCCAAACAAGTACATCTAGGGGGACTCATTTCCAATTTTCACTAAAAACTTTTCATCCGAGGCCCATTGTAAACAAATGGCCAGCATTACCCTCTTTTTATAGGAGAAGTCTTGCTGGAGCTAAGCTTGGCTTTCGGATGTGGGATTGTGTTCCAGGCGTTAATAGTCATTGCTTTCCTGCCTTTTGTTTTTTTTGTTTTTAACAAAAACACTTTTAATTTACCGGTCACTCTATTATTACTAATCCAAAATAATAATTAACTAATTTATCTTATGTTTGTGTATGAAATTTAATTTTTTAATTATATTTTTATTAATTTTATATAGGTAAATCTGTATATATGTATAAAGTATGACACTCTCAAGGCGCTCACGCTATGAAATTTTTTTGAATTTTACCGCTCTTGCTCTTGCTCCTGCCTCCCGTTTATGCTCTGTGTGATTTAGAGTGAGACTGAAATCATATTTGAAGGGTCAAAGTGTAACTTGCCCAAAAATCAAAACCAAAAAGAAAACAAAATAACAATACATACGGGGTTCAACAAAATCTTGCCTATACGGATCGTGATCTTATCACATTCTTTACCATTATTCGAATTCCCTTTGAAATTTTTGACCTTAATTAGTACTTTTGATTAGTTATTTAATTTTGATTTTAATTTAAATATGTTATACCTTATTTCAGAAATTTGGATTTTGATAATATTGATATCTGATCCAGGTAAAATTCAATAAAAAACTATGTATCTTTTATGTGAACTACCAAATATTTTTTAGAGAGAAAAGGTACTACGAAATTAACAAATTACTAAGGTTATTATAGTCTTTATTATAATTCTTGGCTAAACTTTAACTGTTAGATTTTGCTCCTAAATTTCAAGGGGTGATGCGTGAGTCGATAAAATCTAGTGAGATATAAAAAAAACTTTGGAATGATTAAATTGTAAATCACTTATCTAGTTGATGGAGGAATAGCATATAAGAGCATCTCCAATAGTACTCCCTATTTTAGAGAGCTTCCTTTTGAAATAGAGATAATCTTTTATAAAATTTTGAAATAGAGAATGAAATATTTTTGACAACTCCAATGGGCTCTTCTCTATTATAGAAAAAAATAGTCTTGCGGTCAATAACATTTAATGAAGAATATACATGTGTCATCTTGTTATTCATCAATAATAGAATTGAGAGTAAGCTTGACTCTCCAAATGTTGAGAGTCAAATTAGGCGGTCTGTTGGCTTTAGAATTATTTGCAGAATATTTATTTTCACGTTTCTCTTTAATTGGCATTGTACCAAGGTTTGGTTGTGATGACAACTTGCAAAAATTTCATTAATATCAAATTGTGGCAGAGTAAAATCCTTAAACAATAGGTTTTTCGCACTTTGTACCCTGAAAGATTTCAAATTTTTTACTTTATATCCTCAAAAATTAAATTTTCTACATTTTGTCCTCAATGTATCAACAGTGTTGCAATATGACATTTCTGTTAACTTCCGTTATTTTTTTAGTAAAAAACTAACTCATTGATACTGACGGAAAAACTAATGAAAAATTAACAGAAGGGTCACATTACAACACTTTTAATAATTGAGGGTATAATGTGAGAAATTTAGTCTTTGAAGGTACAAAATGAGAAACTTAAATTTTTTCAGGGTTCAAAATAAAATTCACCCTAAAATGTAATGTTGATGATTAAGATGTGGGTTTTGATTCAGATTAAGATGTGGGTTTTGATTCAGATTAAGATATGCCCTAAAGATGTTCAAGAAATTTCAAGGTATTTTAACGTAAAAGTCTAAGATTAAATTTTCAAAATAGTTCAGGCTGAGGTGTGGTTTAGATCACTCTCTTTAAGGAGATTTAAGCCTTGTAGATGAAAAATCCAAAACCGTGCTACCTTCTCGTTTAACTTGTCCTTCTAAAACACAACAGTCCACAGTTTTTTCTTATGACTCTAACCAACTTTAAAAATGTGGTTGAGACCAAAACTTTATCAATAACAACACCTTTTTCTAGCTCGAACTCTCAAGTGTTTTTGTGTAGTATATTGTAATGTGTTGCAATGTGTTAGATGCAAATGCACATCTTAGAAATCCTATTTATAAGGGATAAGGGAGATTTAGAGTCCTGAATGCATCTAATATAGCATGCATACGTTAACAGCATGCATGCAATAACTTATAACTTATGTATATAGTAGTACATGCATCTACATAAATATGCTTCATGTCCACAAACATAGATTCGTACATGCATGGGCAGAGCCAGCATTTGCTGCCCCACCCCAAATTTTTTTTTTTTCTTAAAATTATCTATATGTATTTTAAGTATTTCTTCAATATTTTGAATTATACCTATCTTATTTTTTTGACACATCAATTAGTGTACACTCATATCAAATAAATTTGAAGAATCATCGGCAACGGTACGACACTAGTTAGTTTACGATACTTTTTGATCTAGCATTTTGGTGATCTGGTTAAAAAATTGTTTAAAACTAGAAAAGACATAATATATATATATATATACAATCTCTCTAAATAGACGAATTATTCCAACATTTTGTTGGTGATTAGATTATTCATTAATCCATGTTGGTGATCAGATTATTCCAACATTTTGTTACTTACTTGTTTAACTAGACGAATTATACAATGAATTATACATTTAATTTTAAAAGGTACCAACATTGTCTCTGTGAACATTTACATTTTCCATGCAAAATTTCCATAGTTTTCATTGTTTTTCAGTACGAGAAAAAAAAAGAATATAAATGATATATGCATTGTGATGTAAGGATACTGTTGTAATTGAAGGGACAATGTGAGACGGGGGCATAGTTGAAGAGGCAAAGTGTAAGTTGCCCTGCAGATAATTGTCATCCTTGCAGAACATATTTGTTTATTTAACCATTGATCCTTGTACAACACAAACTTATTTTTACGAACAAGAGTCATCTAAAGATTCGTAGTAATTGAAAATTCTTTTGCAGGCGAAATTCCCCAAGAGATTGGCAATCTTAGTTTGGAGATATTAACCGCAGAGCAAGCTGGCCTCACTGGTAAACATATAATCTTCTACCTGTAACAACATTGTCCAATTGTGTCATATATTTCATATTTACGAAATTTATATAATATGATTTAATATTTTTAAAAAATTATAAAAATACCTATTTTTTTGCCTACAATACTCATTAAATAGTTATTTTATGTCTATAGTTGTTTTATTCATATCTAACTTTAATTTGATCGAACAGTCAAAAGATTCGTGTCTAACTGTAGACAAAAAATAGCTATTTAACAAGTATTGTAAAAAAAATAGGTATTTTATATTTTTTTTAAATTTTAAATATATTTTTTTATTGACTCGAACATAACACGAAAATATAATGACACGATACAATTGAGAGCTATTTAACGAGCATTAATAAAAAAAATTTCTTTTTGGATCATAAATATAAAATATTTAAACTTTAAGGGGACAATTTATAATTAGTTCAAACTTTTTTAACTACAAAATGAATGACAGTTAATCTCAGGTGCACATTGATATAAATTTATGTCTTTTAGGGTATAAATTGATATTTTTAAACTTTGAGGGTATAAGTTGAAATTCAAGTAATCTTTCAGGGTGAAAGTTGAGATTAACCCTTAAATATATTTAAAGCTTCGCAGAATTCCTTGACGAATGAATTTATGGTAGTGGTTTCACATTTTGGCAGGAGCTATACCAAAAGAGATCGGTAATCTTCGCAATTTGGGAACATTAGTATTGCAGGCGAATAGTTTAAGAGGTCACATTCCAGCAACGATCTTTAACATATCTACCCTCCAGGTCATTTCTCTTGCTGACAATTACCTTTCTGGAAATCTTCCATCAAATATAGGCCATGGACTACCCAATCTAGAACTACTTTATTTGGATGTCAATACTCTTACTGGAGTTATCGCCAACTCTATTTCCAATGCTTCTAAACTTGCTCGGCTTGATCTCTCCTCCAATAGATTCAGTGGCCCAATTCCAAACTCACTTGGTAGTTTAA
This sequence comes from Ilex aquifolium, assembly GCA_951799425.1. Lineage (NCBI taxonomy): Eukaryota > Viridiplantae > Streptophyta > Magnoliopsida > Aquifoliales > Aquifoliaceae > Ilex > Ilex aquifolium. Next base: position 17,210,751 of record OX637407.1, on the reverse strand, counting down.
GACTCCTGGAGGTTCTAAACTTGGGAAAGAACAATTTAACTGGTGCATCTTCATCGTCAGAATCAGAACTGAGCTTCTTAACTTCCTTGACAAATTGTAGATTTTTGACAGTGTTATGGGTATCTAATAATCCTCTAAATGGCACCGTTCCAGTTTCCATTGGGAATTTATCAACTAGTCTGCAAGAATTTGGTGCAAATAATTGTAGAATCAAGGGAAAAATTCCTGCTGAAATTGGTAATTTGAGCAATTTGCCATACTTGACTCTAGATGGAAATGACTTGACTGGCTTCATTCCGGCCACAGTCAGAGGATTATTGAAGCTTCAGGTGTTGAGTCTTGAAGGCAATAGAATTCGAGGATGCATTCCAGAAAACCTATGCAATCTAAAGAACTTGGCTCTCTTAAGTTTGAGCAGAAATAATCTCTCAGCTTCAATCCCTGCATGCTTAGGGAATATCACTTCTCTAAGATATCTTTATTTAAGCTCCAACAGATTAACTTCCAGCATACCGGAAAGCCTGTGGAGCCTCAAAGATCTTTTGCACATCTGAGTATCCTCAAATTTCTTAACTGGTTGTATATCCCCAGGAATCAGTAGTTTAAAGGTTGCAATAGTTATAGACCTCTCGTTGAATCAGTTCTCAGGTGATATTCCTAGCACAGTTGGTGGTTTGCAAAACGTCATTCAACTCTCTTTAGACCACAATAGATTACAAGGATCTATTCCTGAGTCATTCAGTGGGCTGATAAGCTTGAAATTCTTGGATCTGTCCCAGAACAATCTCTCTGGCGTGATACCGAAATCGTTAGAGGCACTCCTATATCTTACATACTTCAATGTTTCTTTCAATAGATTAAGAGGGGAGATTCCCAATGGAGGTCCTTTCATGAACTTCACGAAGGGATCTTTTATGTCGAATGGAGCATTTTGTGGTGCTCCTTGGCTGCAATTCCCGCCATGTGATTCTAATTCTCACCATAGATCAAAGAAAAGGAGAGTACTTCCAATTGTATTTGTCTTGTTGGGGATTGCATCAATAGTTCTTGCTTTGACCGTCGTATTATTGCTGATAAGAGGTCGAAGAAGGAATCACACACCAACCCAAAATCATCTTTTGCCCAAAATAATGCACGAAAGAATTTCATACCATGAACTTCGAAGAGCAACTGATGGGTTTAGTGAAAGCAACTTGATCGGCACAGGAAGTTTTGGCTCAGTTTACAAAGGGATACTTGCAGATGGGACGCCTTTTGCCATTAAGGTATTCAATTTGCAAATGGAAGGTGCATTCAAGAGTTTTGATACTGAATGTGATGTATTACGTAACCTTCGCCACCGAAATCTAACCAAAGTCATTAGCAGTTGCTCTAATCTTGATTTCAAAGCCTTAGTGCTCGAGTACATGCCTAATGGGAGTCTCGAAAAGTGGTTGTATTCTCACAACTATTACTTAGACATTACACAGAGATTAGGCATAATGATAGATGTGGCATGTGCATTGGAATATCTTCACCATGGTTATTCAACACCTGTGGTACACTGTGATTTGAAGCCCAGCAATGTCTTGCTGGATGTAGATATGGTGGGACACTTGACTGATTTTGGCATTGCAAAGTTATTTGGTGCCGCAGAGAGTCTTGTACAAACCACGACCCTTGGAACATTGGGGTATATTGCACCAGGTGATGCTTTCAGCTTGTAGTTTATATTTACATCTATCTTTTCTTTTGTGTTTTTCCTTTTTTTTTTTTTTTTTATAATTTTGTTTTTGTTTTTTGTTTTTCTTTATCAGGTCAAATGTTATAATTTTTGTGGTATGTTATACTTTCCTAACCCGCATCTCAATTCTTTATAAATGGATGTAGAGTATGGATCGGAAGGATTAATATCTACAAGGTGTGACGTTTACAGCTATGGTATTATGTTAATGGAAACGTTTTCAAGAAAGAAGCCTACTGATGAAATGTTTGCTGGAGATTTGAGTCTGAAGGGTTGGATAAATGAGTCACTGTCAAATGCAATCAGCCAGGTCATAGATGCCAACTTGATCAGACCCGAGGAACCGTACTTAACAACCAAGGTCCAGTGTGTATCATCCATCATGGAGTTGGCTTTAAATTGTAGTGTAGAATTACCGGAGGAGAGGATCTACATCAATGATGTTCTGTCAGCCCTCAAGAAGATCAAACTTCAGTTCATTGCAAATTGTAGAGCGGTTTAATGCATCATAAAGGTACCTCAATTACAGTATTTTACACATACTAATTTGGCCTGGGTGGACTTCTTGTAATTATTCTCTCTGTTTCTCTTTTCTGTAGTTGCAACAGTTAAAGGGATTGGTCGGGTGGAAGCGGTTGCAACTTGTATTCAGATTTTATCTTAATAATACATTTTTTAGGTGGTCTTATATGCTCTCTACCTTTTCCCTCTGCATGTTGAATGTCTTTCCTTTCAACTCCCCCCTAATTAGCTACAACACCTATTTAGGGTCAACATATAAATATTGTACCTCCATTTTCGTTATAATTTTATCTCAATTTGCATTAATAAAGTACAATACAATTCAAATTTCAAAATATAAACAAAATGACTTTTATTTTTTGCGGTTGAGATCGTTTTAAAATTTTATTTTAAAGTTAATCAGACGGTTAATATTGACACCCCAAATTTAATAGGAAAAATAGGACCCTAAGAGTATGTTTGAAGTAACTTGCTAAAAGTACTTATAGAACTTATAACTTTTCATAAGTATTTCTTTTAAAAAAAAAGTGTTGTTTGAAACCGCCTCACCACCCCCATCGTCCACCCCCATCAACACCACCACCACCACTGCCACCCCGCCGCCACAACTACCACCACCACCATCACCGCCCCACCACTACCCCACCATCACTACTACCACCACCACCATCACCGCCACCACCCCACCACCATCTCTGTTATAACCATTGTCACCACCACACTCATCGCCCCACCACCCCCATCGCCCCGCCACCCTTCCACCACCACCACCGCTACCGCCACCTCTTCCACAAAAACAACCACAACTGCCGTCACTCTACCACAAACATCCGCCCCCCCCAACCGCCCCACCATCATCATCCTCACTACCACCACCCCCACCATCACCATCACTATCACCACCACTGCTCCCGCCAGCCTACCACCACCGCCATTTTCCCATCACTATCCCTACCACCATCATCCTCCCTGCTCCATCACCACTACCACCACCACCACCCCAACCACCACCACCCACCATCATCGTTATCGTATTCTTATATTTATTACCACTACCACCATCACCACTGTTGCCGCTGCCTTACCACTACTGTCACTGTCCCACCATCACCCCTACCGCCCCACCACCACTATCACCGTTGCCACCCACGACTGCCACAATCAGTAATGGTCGTTGTGACCTACCACAACCATCTCCCACCACCACTACCACCGCTCGCGCCCATGGGCGGAGCCAGGATTTTGCCTCAGTGGGGGCAACCTAAATTTTTAAATTTCAAAATATAATTGTAACATTGTTTTCATCAGAGTATGTATTCTTGATAAACTGTTTATAAGCATAGTTATATCAAAAGAATGTCATTTAGAGGCGCAACTCAAATGAACTAACAAATAAACTAAATAAAAGAAAGAAGAGGGGTTGGACGCCTGGACTGGACTAGAAGTCTGAACGAAGAAGACGAAGGCTTATGGAAAAAAAAAACAGGCGTGAAAAGTAGCTGTCAAAAGTTAGTTTTTAAGGGTTGAAAATTATATTAATATATCCTATACTTTAAGAAAATTTCCATGGGACAAGTTTAAGAAATTCTTGAAATTTTTAAAATTTCAGTGGGATAGCTACTAGGTGTGAAAATGAGGAGGAGTTGCCAAAAATTAGCTTTTAAGAGTTGAAAATTATATTAATATACTCTGTACTTTAAGAAAATTTCAGTGGGGGCAAGTTTAACAAATTCTTAAAATTTTTAAAATTATACTTAAGTCCCAAAATTTTTTATAATTTCAGTGGGGGCAGCTGCCCCCACTGCCCCCATACTAAATCCGCCACTGCTCGCGCCCCACTACAATAGGTGCTTAAATTCCTTTCTCTCTCCTCTATCTTTGTAATTTGATTTTGTGTGTGAATACAAATTTGTTTATTGTTGATCATTTTTTTTATTATTTCGTGCATTTAGGTAAGGGAAATAACTAGTCTATATAATAAAGACAATACAATTCAAAATTTAAAAGATAAATAAAATGACTTTTACTTTTCGCAGTTGAGATCTCTTTAAATTTTAGTTTAAAATTAATCCAACGGCTAATATTAACAACACAAATTTAATAAATAAAATAGGCACCTAATGGTGTTTGGGGTGACTTTTTAAAACTGCTTCAAGATTTATAACTTCTTATAAGTATTTTTTTTATAAAAAGTAGTGCTTGCAACCACCCCACCACCACCTCTGCAACCATCACTGTCGCCACCCCACCACCACCAAATCCCCACCACCACCATCACAACTACCACCCCCCGACCACCATCACCGCTGCTGCCACTCTACCACCACCACCCTCCCACCGCCCCCACCACCATCACCACTACCACTACCATCACCATCGCTACCCCACCACCACCGCCCCATCGTTACCACCGCCGTCACCCCACCACCACCACCATAACCACTAAAACCACCACCGTCGTCACCCCACCACCACCACCACCGCCGCCAGCCCCACCGCCAATACCACCACCGCTATCGCCACCCACTACCGATTACTAGCACCGTCGTTCACAACCACCACCCACCACCATCATCATCTCATTCTTATATTTATTACCACTACCACCATCATCTCATTATTACCATCATTCACTATCAGCACCTACCACCACCATTGTTGCCCACCACCATCCACAACTACCCACTACCATAACCTACCACCCCCCGTCGTCGCCCACCATCACCACCAGCCACTATCATCCAGCTCCACCACACCTACCACTACTACCCGTCATTGCCCACTACTATCGCCACCCACTATCACCCACCCCCACCACCACTGTCATTCGCTACCACTTATCACACTGTTGCCCAAAAGCACCCGTCATTGTCCACCATCACCATCGTCACAGCCTGCCACCACCATTGTCGTCACCCCCCCACCACCACTGTCATCACCAATGGTTGCCACTATCACAATCGTCACCCAAAACCCACAACCATCATCACCTCGGTCGTCGCCAACCACCACATCCATCATCGTCTCCCACCACCACCACTGCTGCCCACCACCGCCCACCCCCATTGCATCTGGTGCTTAAATTCCTTTCTCACTTCTTTATGTTTGTGATTTGATTTTAGGTGTGAATACAAATATGATTGTTGTTAACCATATTTTTTATTACTCCGTGCCTTTAGGCACATGCAATAACTTGTCTATACAATAAAGTACAAGACAATTCAAATCTCAAAAGATAAAAAAAATGACTTTTACTTTTCGCAGTTGACAATGTTTTAAATTTTTCTTTATAGTTCATCCAATGACTAATATTAACTTCCCAAATTTAATGGGAAAAATAGGCTTCCTAAGGGTGTGTTTGAGGTGATTTTTCAAAAATGTTTCTAGAATTTATAACTTCTCATAAACAGCTTTAAAAAAAAATAGTATTTGGAACCGTTCCACCACCACCGCCTTACCACCATTACTACCATTACCACCTCTGCCACAACCACCACTGTTGTTGCAACCCTACCACCACCACCATCGCCACCACCCCACCACCACCATCGCCACCGCGGCCACCCACCACCACCTCTACCATAACCACCATGATCGTTTCCACCACCCTACCACCACTATCGCCACCACTCACCACCATCACTACCATCGTCACCTGCCACTGATTGCTACCACTGTCGTCCACTACCACCCACCACCGTCGCCTATCGCCATCACCCACTACCATTATCATCTCATTCTTATATATATTACCACTATTACCATCCTCCCACCAACACCGCCGCCCACCAACACCACACACCATCACCATTATTGCCCACCACCACCCGTCGTCGCCCACCATTGTCGCCACCCACTGTCACCCACCCACACCACACCTACAACCACCATATGTTATTGCCCATCACTGTCGTCACTCACTATCACCCATCCACCCTCACCATACCTACCACTACCACCACCATTCGCTTCCACCCACCACCACCGTCGTCGCCCCAGCACCACCACTGTCAACCACCATCACCCACACCCACCGCCACCACCGCCCATCACCCATGGCTGCCACTACCACAATCATCACCCAAAAACCCACCACCACCACAACCGTTGCCACCCATGACTATCACCACCACCACGGTCGTCGCTGCCCACTGCAACGATCACCATCTCCCACCACCACCACTACCACCGCTCATACCCACTACAACTGGTACTTAAATTCATTTCTCTATCCTCTATGTCTGTGATTTGATTTTGAGTGTAAATACAATATATTTATGATTGACAATTTTGGTTTATTATTCTATACTTTAAGGTACGGACAATAACTAGTATATATAATAAAGTACAATACAATTCAAGTCTCAAAAGATAAACAAAATGACTTTTGCTTTTCACGGTTAAGATCGATTTAAATTTTACTTTAAAGTTAATCTGATGGTTAATATTAACTCCCCAAATTTAATAGGCAAAATAGACCCTTAAGATGATATTTGGGTTGATTTTTCAAAAGTAAATTTCGAACTTATAACTTTTTCATAAGTATTAGAAAAAAAAATAGTGTTTGAAAAAGCCCCACCACCACCATTGCCACCCCACCACCCCCACTGCTGCCGCCACCCTACCACAATGTCACTGTCCCACCATCACCCCTACCACCCCCACTCCCACCGCCCTATAACCACCCCCACGACCATCACCATTACCACCACCGCCACCGCTGCCACCCTGATTAACCCTAATTAATGCAAAATGTAATTAAGTTAATAGGTCAATTGTGTAATTAAATAAAGTTAAACTAGTCAAAATAAATCTAATTAGGGTTAATGTGTGAATTAAGGATAATGCATTTAATGTTGTTCTTTTCAGGGTTTTATGCGTCAAAACTACAAACTACTGGGTTGCCAACAAAGACCACCTCTTGGAGCTTGGAAATTGGTTGCCAATAAAGACCACCCCTTGGAGTTTGTAAAGGGCATCTTTGAATGCTTATAAATACCACCCCTTAGGACTTGTAATTTGACATCTTTCTTTCTCTTCATTTTTCTTGTAAAGAACATCAAGTTTTTGCTAGAGCTCTTGGTTGGAGAAAACCCTCCAAGTTGTTATTTTCTTTGTATGCTTACTAGATCTCTCTTGGTTGTGGATTATACATCAAGTAGTTGTTGCTTTCTTTACTTTCAAGTAGTTATTACTTTCTTTTATGGTATTATCATCTCTTGGTTGTGGATTATACACCAAGTAGTTATTGTTTTCTTTTTATTATCTCTTGGTTGTGGATTAAACACCAAGTAGTTATTGTTTTCTTTTATGTTATTATTATCTCTTGGTTGTGAATTAAACACCAAGTAGTTATTGTTTTCCTTTATGTTATTATTATCTCTTGGTTGTGGATTAAACACCAAGTAGTTATTATTTTCATTTTATTTAAGTATTGTGTTCTTTTACTTCCATTGTTGGAACTTCCTTCTTCCCCTTAGAGGAGTGAAACTCTTTCACTTTTCTAGAGCTTTACCAAAGCCGTGAAGGGTGGAACGTGATTCACTCATTCTTTGTCGAAGATCGGCTCTTGTTGTATTATTCCAAAGTTATATTGAAGCATTTCTTTTACACTTAGCTCTAATATTTATTTCTTTATAATATCTTCTTGTTATATTGTTGTATTTACCTTAAGCATGAGTAGCTAAGCTTTTTAGTTGGCTAGTCCAAAAGGAGACCCCCATTTTGAAAATGCTATTTCAACTCTTTTTCTCTCCTTTCCTCAGAGTACGGTGGTTCGGTTTGACTGGGTAGAGAGTGGATGAGTTAGTGAGTTTTTGATATTCCGTAGACTTGTCACGGTTTATGCTTAGATCCTCACTCAATCTCGTTCCTAGCTTCCCACGAATCAATCGTTCACCTATGCTCTATTAAGAGGAATGATTTGAGTTGAATTGGTATTTCCATTAGAGTGACCCCTAGGACTAACCAACACTTATTTCCCATTCAGATTTCACCACAAGACAAACCACAAACCCAACTTCAAACAACAAAAGATTTTTCACTTTCTTTTGCACCAAAATCACCTTCATGATGATACAACTCCTTCCCTGAAGAGACGACCTTGGAATACCACCAAGTAAAACACGACCTACAAAAGTCTTCTTGCGCTTGGGGAGCACTTTTGTTCACACACACACATTTCACTGATTCCACCATTCCGTTGCCCTTTCTTTTGACATCATTCCAAGGGAGAATGACACTTCCCTTCATCCATACATCATATATACATCATTGAGGGAGATGTTAAGAGGTTAGGAACAACAACGGTTTTTACCAAGCATTTTTGGCGCCTTTGCCGGGGAAGGCAAGCGTTGAACCTAGAAGGTAATTTTCGGACAACGGAGGTAAGTCCCGTGATGTTCATCATGGGCTGAGGTACGTTGATCCTTGTATATACTTTTGTTTGTTTACATTTTCAATTACAGATAGTTTTGTTGCATGTGGGGTAGAGACGAAAAAAATCGACTAGTTAGACAACCCTTGGACCCCAACATGAACCTTGACCTAGACCTACCCGAGGATACAGGTGAAAATTTTGACAATGTGGGAGACATTCCTAATATTCAAAGGGGTGGGGGAGTGCCCGAACATAGGATGCCAAATCCACAAATACAATTTCCCCCTCCCGTGGATGAAGGGAATAACATCCCAATGGATCCTCCAGTAAGGTCTATGAAGGATTTCCTTCAACCAACTCGTAGCACCACACCCTCAAGTATCTTCCTCCCAGTCCGAGCTCAGCTTTTCCAAGTTAAGCCGGGGATGTTGCAACTACTTCCCACATTCCATGGGATTGAAAACGAAAACCCGTACCGGCACATAAAAAGGTTTGAGGATATAGTTGCAACATTCAATGCTAACTATGCTATGGAGGACTTAGCTCGATTGAAATTGTTCCATTTCTCCCTTAGTGATAAGGCCAAATCATGGTTTGATGGCATGCGACCTCGATCCATTACCGCCTGGCCTCAAATGGTTTCGATATTTTTGAATAATTTTTTTCCGGTTCATAGAACCACTGCTTTGAAAAAGGAAATTCAAAATTTTTCTGAGACACCAAAAGAGCAATTTTATCACTGCTGGGATCGTTACAAAGAGTTGTTGCAATCCATACCACATCATGGCTTTGAGTCGTGGCAATTGGTAAGTTTCTTCTATGAAGGAATCACACCAACTCATAGACAATTCATTGACATGATGTGCAATGGTGAGTGCTTGAACAAAGACCCTGATGAAGCCCTAGACTACTTTAGTACATTGGCTCAAAATGCACAATCTTGGGATATTAGGGATCCCACCGATGTACCAAGATCTTCTCTTCAAGGGAGTGGCCAAACTCAAGGGGGAGGGATGTATGACTTGAGAGATCGGGAAGACTTGCTTTCAAAAATTTCTAAATTGTCAAGGAAAGTTGAAAGTCTTGAAGTCAATAGGAGGCACGAGGTGTCTAATGTTTCAAAGATAGAGGAGTTTTGCTCAATTTGTGAAAGTGTGGGGCATTCCATATCGGATTGCCCCAACATTCCGACACTTAAGGAAGTGTACCATGAGCAAGTACATGCCTTTAACCAAACGAGGTAATCATTTTCTCCACATTCAAACACCTACAATCCGGGTTGGAGCAATCACCCGAACTTCAGTTGGAGAAATGAAAATCCCATTCCTCATGGTTCAAATGCATATTCACCTCCTGTACCTCCCAGGCAAAATCAATTTCAATCCCAAGGTCAAGGGCAAGCGTCTAGCTCCCAATACCCCCGGTCCAATCCGCAAGGGTATTCGTCAAATCCATCCCCACAAAATTTCTCCCAAGGTCCATCTCCCCAAAGTTCTCCCCAACAAGCACCATCTAATCCTTCCACCTACCAACCTCCCCATAAGAGGAACTTGGAGGATGTGCTTTATAATTTCATTCAAAGTCAAACCACCTTCAACAGCAACATCTCGGCTCAACTCACGAAAATTACAAATGCCATAGGGTTATCACAACAAGAGAAAGGGAAATTCCCTGCTCAACCCCAAGAGAACCCTAAGGGGCAACATGTCATTGAGTCGTCCGAGCCCACCAAAGAGAGTTATGAGCAACTCAAGGCAGTCACCACCCTTCGAAGCGGCAAGAAAATTGATAAGACCATTGTGCCAAAGGCCTCACCTAAGGTCACATTACCAAATGAAAAAGAGACCAATGGTGACACCGACGAAGGTGAGGTGATTAAAAAGAAAGAAAGTGAGGTAATTGAGAAAAAAAAAATGATTGATGAAAGTGTGTTTGTTTCTCCTATTTCTGCTCCTTTTCCAAATCGTTTGAAGCCACCTATCAAGGTGGCTAATTATGCTGATATACTTGAAATGTTTAAGCAGGTGAAGATCAACATCCCACTCCTTGATGTCATAAGGCAAATTTCATCATGTGCAAAGATCTTGAAGGACTTATGCACGGTAAAAAGGAGGTTGAATGTCCACAAGAAAGCATTCCTTACTGAGCAAGTGAGCTCGATGTTGAAGACAAACACTCTTCCGAAGTTTAAAGACCCCGGCTGCCCCACCATTGCCATAACCATAGGAAATTGCCAGGTGGAGCAAGCCCTTCTTGACTTGGAGGCTAGTGTGAACCTCTTCCCATACTCGGTGTACCAACAACTTCAGCTCGAAGAATTGAAGCCCACTTCAATCACACTTCAATTGGCAGACCGTAGTGTCCGAACACCAAGGGGAGTAGTTGAGGATGTCTTAGTGCAAGTTGATAAATTTTATTTTCCTGTTGATTTTATTGTGCTTGACACTCACCCGGTTGCAAATCTTAGTTCCCAAATCCCTGTGATACTTGGTAGACCTTTTCTTGCTACATCTAATGCTGTGATTAATTGCAGAAACGGTCTCATGAAGCTAGCATTTGGGAACATGACTATGGAACTCAACGTGTTCAACTTGTGCAAGCAACCGGGAGATGATGAAGAGGTGCATGAAGTCAATATGATTGACACCTTGGTGGAAGAGCACCTGGAAATTATGAGAATGTTAAAGTTCAAAAAAGAGGAGAATGTTGATTTAGAGGAAATGGATGGGCAAGAGGAAGTAGAGAGTTTAAAAGAGGTAGAAAATTGGACTCCTACATTCGAGAAGCTCCTACCCCAATACAAGAAGATTTTCCCTTCAAATGAGCAAAAGCCCAAATTGGAATTGAAGCCATTGCCATCTCATTTGAAGTATGCATATCTCGAGGAAGATGAGACATTTCCGGTAGTAATTAGCTCAACTTTGGATGCAAAGCAAGAAGAGGAACTCTTGGAAGTATTAAGAAGGCATAAGGGAGCGATTGGTTGGACAATTGCCGACATAAAAGCGATAAGCCCCCTCATTTGTACTCATCGGATCTATCTTGAGGAGGATGCCAAACCGTCTCGACAGCCACAAAGAAGGCTAAACCCCATCATGAAGGAGGTTGTGAGGGATGAGGTGTTGAAGCTGCTTGATGTGGGGATTATTTTTTCGATTGCCGACAGTAAGTGGGTCAGCCCCACACAAGTAGTGCCAAAGAAATCCGGAGTCACGGTGGTGGAGAATGAGGAGAATGAGCTTATTCTAACAAGAGTGATCACGGGTTGGAGAGTTTGTATTGATTATCGGAAGCTTAACCTGTGCACAAGAAAAAATCACTTTCCAATGCCATTCCTTGACCAAGTGTTAGAACGAGTAGCGGGTCATCTATTCTATTGTTTCTTGGATGGATACTCCGGCTACAATCAAATTGAAATTGCATTGGAAGACCAAGAGAAGACCACCTTCACTTGTCCCTACGGTACCTTTGCCTACCGTCGCATGCCTTTTGGGCTATGTAATGCCCCTGGGACCTTTCAACGATGTATGATGGGAATCTTTAGTGATATGGTTGGGAAAATTGTTGAAGTATTTATGGATGACTTCTCGGTCTTTGGTGATTATTTCAATGGATGCTTGGAGAATTTGGAGAAAGTTCTCGAGAGATGTGAAAAAAAAAAGTTTAGTACTGAATTGGGAGAAGTGTCACTTCATGGTGACACAAGGAATTGTTCTTGGGCACATTATTTCTGCAAAAGGGATAGAAGTGGACAAATCAAAGGTGGAGGCCATCTCCAACCTCCCTACCCCGAAAGTCGTCAAGGATATCAGATTATTTCTGGGCCATGCGGGTTTTTACCGTCGATTCATTAAAAAGTTTAGTGCATTGGCCCGACCTTTGACCAATTTATTATCTAGAGATGTTCCATTCGAGTGGTCGGATAATTGTGAGGCATCTTTTACAAAACTCAAAAGTATGCTTGTCACACCTCCAATTATGCGACCACCCAAATGGGATTTACCTTTTGAGCTTATGTGCGACGCGAGTGATTACGCGGTCGCCGCAGTGCTCGGTCAAAGAGAGAAAAATAGACCATATGTAATATACTATGCTAGTAAAACTCTTAATGAAGCTCAAATGAATTATACCACCACGGAAAAGGAGTTACTAGCAGTAGTATTTGCATTAGATAAATTCCGGTCTTACATCATTGGTTCACCGATAGTTGTTTATACTGATCATTCTGCTTTGAAGTATTTGTTGTCTAAGCATGATGCCAAACCGAGGCTTATCAGGTGGATCCTCCCACTCCAAGAGTTCAATCTAACCATCAAAGACAAGAAAGGAGTGGAGAACGTGGTGGCAGACCATTTATCTCGACTGGTCATGCAAGAGGGCGAGGAGCACATTCCTATCCTAGATTATTTCTCTGATGAACAATTACTTTCAATTCATTCTGTGTGTCCTTGGTATGCTGACATATGTAATTATCTTGCAACAGGACAAATACCACCGCATTGGAGCCCAGAGGATCGAAGACGATTTATGGCAGATGTGAAGTATTTTTACTTCGACAACCCGTACCTGTTCAAGTACTGTCCTGACCAAGTCATGAGAAGATGCGTACCTGAGAATGAACAGTGGGACGTCCTGGCATTTTGCCATTCACAAGCATGCGGTGGACATTTCTCGGCGAAAAAAACTTCGGCCAAAATTCTTCAGTCAGGAATCGGCAGCTGAACAGATCTCTACCCTATAACCTCATTTCCAAACTTCATAAACTGGTAAATTCGAAACATTGGGGACAATGTTCAGTTTAGATTGGGGGGTGTGGATCTACTTTCTCTTTCTCTAGTTTCGTATTTGTAATTCCAGTTTTAGAAAAAAAAAAAAAAGGTTCTGTTTATTTTTATTCTGGATTGCGTATTTTTACAGTATTTGTGCCTATATTTCATGATCACATCGGATGCAGCTTCAATCGTCTTTGTAACTGGCAGACGTTAAAGAACCAGATAGGGTGTCTCTAATTTTAGCAAGCATGGATAGTAGACTTTTTTGGTTCAGTTTAGGCGTTTTACGCACCTTTCCATCCGATGTGTATGCTGTGATAATGAAAAATGCAAGAGTTGTGAGACAAATTGAAATCTGGGAAGAACAAAAAAGCCCATTGTGTGGCAGAAGTAGTTATGCTAAACGTCGTCGTGCCAAACGACTGGGTGCTTGTAAAAAATGTGGCAGGTGTTTTCACATGAAAAAATACAATCAGTGTTCTGAACCAATTTCGGGTCGTGCAACCGATCGATTAAACTGGATAGTGTATGGGCAGAGCAAGGATTTTCCTGACACGCCATCCTATTCCAGCCCGGGACTTACACGTTATGTGTTACAAGAAGTTGGAAGGGTCACTAATACTGATATAGACACAAGCGATGACTCGGATTAGATTTTGACTACTAAAGACAAAGCTGTGGAAAAACGTATTTTGGGATGAAGGTTAAGGGTCCGAACTTTTTTGTAAAATTTTTTTGTACAAAGTCTTGTTGTTGAAATAAAGATGTTGGTCGAGTAAGGAATGTCCTAAAATGCCAACCTATAAGCGTGGGTAGGGACTGATCCTGAGACGCCATAAATTTCCAAGTTTAATTTGTGCATTTTATCTTCTTTTAATTTTCAGAAATAAATATGTAAGTAAATAACTTTGATTTTGTTCGATTTCGAATTCCAGTATAAAAAAAAAAAAAAACATAAAAAACATAAAAAAAAAATTTAAAAATTAAAAATTTGTGAAAAATATCTAATATTGAACCATATCCCCCTATTGAAAGTGTATGGGTCTAGTGATATTTTGATCTTCATTTGAACTGTGAATACATGAGCATGTTATAGAAGTTTATCCTATTGTTAAGAGTATCACATACTTGTTTGCCTTTGAACTCAACCATAAGTGCACCATGAACTTGTAATTTTGGCAATTTACGGATTGAGTTCACATTTAGTGCTTGACATAAATAGTGGAGATGAGTAAAAACCCATGTGAGCTTTTAGTGCCAATCCTTGTTGGAGGGAGCTTACATTTACTCAAGGAACAATTTTTCATATTCCAAATTTTGTTCAATAATTTCATTATGCTTGTTTTGGTTAGAGTGCATTTGGGTAATTGATTGACTTGGTCTTGAAACGAAAAATGATCCCCCATGCTTATTTAGAAATGATCTTAGGCCATCTTTGAAATGTTTTGAGCCTTAGCCTTTTTCTTGTGAAATTTTATCCCTAGTGTCGTGATTGAGCCTTAAATTATAAATTCGTTTCCATGCCACACATTTAACCAAGCCAGTGCAAAATGATAAAATCTACCTCACCTTGGTTGTTCCTAGTGCTGAGTATGATAGATCATAAAAGAGAAGGAAGTATGGTGAGGAAATTCAAACAATAGGGATGAATGATGTTGAAACTCAAAAGAGTTGAAAAAAAAAAAAACAAAGAGTGTGGTGATAGTGTTAACCTAGAAATCCCATAAAAGGGAAATCTTTTTGAAATAAAGGTCATTCATTCGGAACAAACCTCTTTGTTATCCTTATCCTTCATTTCATTTACCTATATATCACCCCAAGGCCTCATTACAACCCTTGAAAGTCCTAAATGATCTAGAGAAGCATGGGAGATGCATATTTAATTAAAAAAAAGAAAAAAAAAAAAAAAGAAGAAGAAGTTGATTTTGCTATCTAGTGCTCTAACATTCCTTTCATGAGATTATGCCAAAGTTGTTTCACTTTTATGCATGTGCTTCATTTCTGGATTATAGGTGAGCATACTTCGGTTTGTGCATAAAATTCTATCTCACATTTACACATGGAGAGCATGCCAATATTTTCATAGTGTGATTCATTGTTGAGAGAAACCCTTGGTGAGTTTTGCATCAAAGCTTAATTTGAATAGCTAGGTGAATGTGGATTCTGTTGAGTAAATACTTAAATTACATCTTCATTTCGCACACACACGAGTTTAGAAAGTAAATGTGTAGGTGAATACTCTAGAATAGCATTTAAGGCTATGATGTCTTTCATGTATGATTAGTTCAGGTGTATTGAACAAAGCTATTATTGACATCCCATTGCTAGTTAGAATACGGGCATATTTTGCAATTGTTGGATATTAGGAAAAGAAGTTTGTAGGTACCTTCACTGGAAATCTTCACGAGACAAAACTCGTCCACTAGGAATCACCTAGGGGTTTAACGGCTTATTGAATATGCTAAATGCAATCGTGTTATCTACGAAAGTGATTTTGTTATGTTGTTATTTATTACTAGGGACTAGTAATGTTTAGGTTGGGGGGTGTGATTAACCCTAATTAATGAAAAATATAATTAAGTTAATAGGTCAATTGTGTAATTAAATAAAGTTAAACTAGTCAAAATAAATCTAATTAGGGTTAATGTGTGAATTAAGGATAATGTATTTAATGTTGTTCTTTTCAGGGTTTTATGCGTCAAACTACAAACTACCGGGTTGCCAACAAAGACCACCTCTGGGAGCTTGAAAATTGGTTGCCAATAAAGACCACCCCTTGGAGTTTGTAAAGGGCATCTTTGAATGCTTATAAATACCACCCCTTAGGGCTTGTAATTTGCCATCTTTCTTTCTCTTCATTTTTCTTGTAAAGAACATCAAGTTTTTGCTAGAGCTCTTGGTTGGAGAAAACCCTCCAAGTTGTTATTTTCTTTGTATGCTTACTAGATCTCTCTTGGTTGTGGATTATACACCAAGTAGTTGTTGTTTTCTTTACTTTCAAGTAGTTATTACTTTCTTTTATGGTATTATCATCTCTTGGTTGTGGATTATACACCAAGTAGTTATTGTTTTCTTTTTATTATCTCTTGGTTGTGGATTATACACCAAGTAGTTATTGTTTTCTTTTTATTATCTCTTGGTTGTGGATTAAACACCAAATAGTTATTGTTTTTTTTTTATTATCTCTTGGTTGTGGATTAAACACCAAGTAGTTATTGTTTTCTTTTATGTTATTATTATCTTTTGGTTGTGAATTAAACACCAAGTAGTTATTGTTTTCCTTTATGTTATTATTATCTCTTGGCTGTGGATTAAACACCAAGTAGTTATTGTTTTCATTTTATTTAAGTATTGTGTTCTTTTACTTCCATTGTTGGAACTTCCTTCTTCCCCTTAGAGGAGTGAAACTCTTCCACTTTTCTAGAGCTTTACCAAAGCCGTGAAAGGTGGAACGTGATTCACTCATTCTTTGTCGAAGATCGGCTCTTGTTGTATTATCCCGAAGTTATATTGATGCATTTCTTTTACACTTAGCTCTAATATTTATTTCTTTATAATGTCTTCTTGTTATATTGTTGTATTTACCTTAAGCATGAGTAGCTAAGCTTTTTAGTTGGCTAGTCCAAAAGGAGACCTCCATTTTGGAAATGTTATTTCAACTCTTTTTCTCTCCTTTTCTCAGAGTACGGTGGTTCAGTTTGGCTGGGTAGAGAGTGGATGAATTAGTGAGTTTTTGATATTCCGTAGACTTGTCACGGTTTATGCTTAGATCCTCACTCAATCTCGTTCCTAGCTTCCCACGAATCAATCGTTCACCTATGCTCTATTAAGAGGAATGATTTGAGTTGAATTGGTATTTCCATTAGAGTAACCCCTAGGACTAGCCAACACTTATTTTCCATTCAGATTTCACCACAAGACAAACCACAAACCCAACTTCAAACAACAAAAGATTTTTCACTTTCTTTTGCACCAAAATCACCTTCATGATGATACAACTCCTTCCCTGAAAAGACGACCTTGGAATACCACCAAGTAAAACACGACCTACAAAAGTCATCTTGCGCTTGGAGAGCACTTTTGTTCACACACACACACACACACATTTCACTGATTCCACCATTCCGTTGCCCTTTCTTTTGATATCATTCCAAGGGAGAATGACACTTCCCTTCATCCATACATCATATATACATCATTGAGGGAGATGTTAAGAGGTTAGGAACAACAACGGTTTTTACCAAGCACACCCCTACCACCGCCAACGCTTCACAACCACCACCACCATCACCACTACAACCACCATCACCACCCACCACCGATTGCTACCTCCGTTATTCACCACCACCACCAACTACCATTATCATCTCATTCTTATATTTATTACTATTACCACCATTATCCCACTACCACCGTTGCCCACCGACAGCACCCACCACCACCATCGTTTCCCACCACCCATTACCATAACCCATCACCACCTGTCGTTGCCAGCCACTATCACCCACCCCCACCTATCGTCGCCAGCCACTATCACCCACCCCCACCCCCACCCCCACCACAACTACCACCACCACCCGTCATCGCCCACCACTGTTGCCACCCACTGTCACCTACCACCATCACCGCCATTCGTCACTACCCATCACCACTGTCACCCAGAAGCACCCGTCGTCGCCTAGCATACCGTCATCATCGCCCACCACCGCCACGACTACTGTTGTCACCCAACAACCACCACTACCAACCACCATCACCGTTGCCCACCACCACCACCCCCGTCATCCATGGCTACCATTATCACCATTATCACCCAAAACCCACCACCATCATCACCGTTGCCACTCACGGCTGCCCTCACCAGCATGATTGTCGCCGCCAACCACAACCATCACAACCATTGCCACCCACCACCACTACCACCGCTCACCCCCCATTACAACCGGTGCTTAAATTTTTTCTCTCTCCTCTATGTTTGTTATTTGATTTTGGGTGTGAATACAAATATGTTTATTGTTAACCATTTTTTTTATTACTCTCTATCTTCAGACACAGATAATAATTAGTATATAAATATGTTCAATGCTCTATTGTACGTCGGATCCAATGAATTGAAAGGTTTAGCTTGGTGACGTTCCATTTAAAGTGACTGGTTTTGTGATCAAATAGTAATGCTATTGGGATCGACTAATACGCTTAGTTATAAGAGATTGAGAAAGAAAAGAATGAATATTTGGCTTGAGTTGACATGTAATGGCCACTTTCTCTCATAAATTAAACTGGAGAGTTTTTACTCTATCAGGACTTAGGATTAAGAGTGAGGATATGATTAAAGACTTATACATTGCTATAGAATACCGCAAAATAAGATACAACACTAGCTATGACATTCTGTCCACAATGCCTTTATCCATTATATTTTCTATGTGTATGACTTATGTCACACTTGCGCATCCCTAAATTTATTCAACTAGGAAAGCAAGATTACATCAAAACAGATGTGTCAGACATCACTTTGTGTAAATTAAAGGATTTGTGGTATCACAAACACTATTCAACAGAAGCCATTGTTGTCACAAAAATTCTCCAATTAAAAAATATCTCATCTCCATGATTTACAAGAATTATGAAACAGATGGCATGGTTTAAGCATAAAGCGCCTACACATGCACTCGGCTGCTGATCCAACACAATCTGGAACCACTGTCATTAGTGGTGGTGTGAATCCTGAGCCTCATAGTCACTCGCGCAAACTCGACATTTGTTTTGCAACTATTTTCTCCACAATGTAAGTTGCATTGATAAAAGAATTTTGTATTTTTATTGTTCTTTCAAGTTCACAAAAGAATTTTGTGTTTTTATTTTTCCTTCTTTTTTTTTCGCTTTCTTTGATAGTGATGAAAATATAATGTAAATAAATGGGGAAAGGGGAAGGTAAGACTTGAACCTAGGTCTTGCCTAAGGAAGGATGATTCCTTGCCAAGTTGGACATCCATTGGCCTCTCCTTAGCACTAAAAGAAAATTCCAATGCAAAAAGTTTGCTTTGTCGAAGCATAGCAGACTTTTTTGTTGGTAAAGGTGGCAATGCAAAAAAAAATTAGCGTTGCAAATTTGCGGATGCAAAAAAGCCAAAGGCCAAAGTTTGGTTTGTGTCACTTTTTTTTGCTTTGCAATGTATAACGAGGCAAAAAAAATGCCTATCGCCAATGCAAATAATTTTTTTTTTTCGTCGAAAAATTGCCGAAGGAAATAGGCATTTTTTTTTTTACCTTGGCAAACTATCGATGCAAATACTCTTGCGTTGCTTCAACAATTTGCTGACGCAAACACAATTTTTTGCCAATGCAAATAATTTTTTTTTGTTCTTCAGCATTTTGCCGACGCAAATACTCCCTTCTACACAGTGACGAAGCTAGCCTGTGGTCAAACAAGCCATGCCCTCTCTAGTTGGCCAAAACTTTGTTGCATAAGTATTAAGTCCTTGAAGTAGATGTGCATTGTCAAACAGAATTGGTCCCCGTCCCTCTCTTTAGATATTTGTACTATCAAAAGAAATACCAACTCTGTTCGACCTTTACAATAAAAGTTTTCTCAAATATTATTGCATTTGTTATGGCACCGGCCAAAAGTAATTTTTTGTGGTATATCTCCACTTTTTGTTCAATAATTTGACGCTTGTAAAGTTTTCTTATATTAGGTTGTGACACACTCGATGCTTGTAATAAAATATGGTCTTTACGAATGAAAACCTAACAAACCGAGACTATAGGATAAGAGTGAGGATAGGCCTCATTCTAGTGAAATTACAATTCAATTTCAGCCAAATTATAATAACGAAATAATGAGTTACAAAAAAAGAGAAGAATTTAACTTTGATGACCATCTGACCAAAATCTAAATAACTCAAACGACTCTTACTTAGTACATAAGAAACCCCCCCCTCCCCCCTCGGGCGAGAGTAAAATCTTAGCTCCATTTCATAATTATACATATTTCTGGTAAAATTTAACTGCCATGCACAAATGATTCTAAACGAAAAAATAAAAATAATAAACATGGATTATTCATAATTATACATACCTCCGGTAGACTTTAACTACCACACACTAATAATTCTAAATTGTAAAACAAAAAGAATACACACAACGATAATATAATTGCAATAAACATCTAAATTCAGTTATCACGGATCCAACATCTACGAAAGTGTCAAAAGTACTAATGTACACATAATTCAAAAACATCAACAAGGAATGGCATGAGCAACATCTATTCTACCTCCTACACCTGCAAAAATAAAAGCCCATTTTTCTTGTACCGTTGTCACCCACTACCAATTGCTACCACCGCCACCCACTGCCACGCACCATCTACTACCATCATCATCTCATTCTTATCCGTTACCACCCACCACCACCATCGTTTCCCACCACCAACCACTACCACAACCCACCACCACTCGTTGTCGCCCACCACCGCCGCCACTCACCCCCACTACACCTACCACCACCACCCATCATTGTCCAGCAACACCACCACCCACTATCACCCACCCCCACCACCACCGTCGTCGACCCACCACTACTTATGCAAACCATCATCACCGTTGCTCACCACCACCCACACCCACCACCACCATCACCATCACCATCACCATCACCATCACCCTCACCCATGGCTGCCACTACCACCATCGTCTCCAAAAACTCACTATCACCATCACTGTTGCCACTCACAGCTGCCACCGCCGCCACCACCACGGTCGTCGCCGCCCACCACAATCATCACCATCTCCTACCACCACCACTGTTGCCCACCACTATTACTACCGCTCAACCCCACTACAACCGGTGCTTAAGTTCCTTTCTATCTTCTCTATGTTTGTGATTTAATTTTGGGTGTGAATACAAATATGTTTATGATTGACAATTTTTTTTTATTATTCTGTGTCTGAAGGCACGGACAATAACTAGTATTTATATAAAATTCATTACAAAGTTGATCATATTTAACAAGCAAAAGACATAAAGGTTGTACCAATGAAATGGGCTAAAGGGGAAAAGAGGAAGTCATTATAATTATGTGATAACTTATAATACATCGTATACATAGGGTTGACAACCTTTGACACAATCCATTAAGAGAACTCGAATCTAATATAGAATCAGAATGTCATAGTTAAACAAGTTATTGTCAGCAATGGATTAGCCCGTTTAACACAAATAATAAACATATTCCCCAGCATTGAATGTATATGATGTTTGCCAATGTTTCAAAGTACGGTCCTTTCCATAATCTTCGTTCCTAGAAATTTTGAAAAAGCTAAACTATGGAGATGAATTATTTTTTTAACTAGGGAATTTTTGTCGCTACAATGCATGGCTTCTACTGTCTGTGTTTGCACACGTGTGTAGGTGTTGGTGGAGGTGGAGGCATAGGTGAAGGAAAAAATGGTGTTGGGCCGAACCGACGTATTTTTTAGCTTTTCCGTTTCCTTATTTTTTAAGGACAGAATTGGAATCTCATGAAAAAAAAATAATATAGGAAATAATGTATAAGATGGAGTGTGCAATGGTACTTTAATGTTCCAACAATGTTGTCAATCAATTTAGTCTACTTGATACTTCGAGCGGACAAATTGCAATATTTGAAACCATAGGATGCTAATTACAACAAAAGGCATAGTTGGAGGGGACAAATTATAATTAACCATTTATTAAAATAGATAAATTCACCTGAAATATTTTTTAAAAAAATTCACCTAAAAATTAATAAAGATAAAGTCACCTAAAATTAATACAAATAAATTCATTTTACATATAATGGAATTAAAGTTTTATTAATATAAATAAATTGACCTAAAATAGTTTTAGAATTTTAAGATTTAAAACAGATAAATTAAAACAAAAGAATCATGGAAAGTAAAGTTTATAATACAAAGAAATTCATATTATACATAATAAAAAGTAAAATTTCATTAATGTAGATAAATTCACCTGTAATAGTTTTAAAAATATAAGTTTTATTAAAATAGATAAAATTACCTAAAATATCATAGAGAAAAAATTTATAACGCAGATAAATTCATGTTACATATAATAAAAATCGAAGTATTATTAATACAAATAAATTGACCTAAAATATTTTTAAAATTTTTAAGATTTACTAAAACAGATAATTCAAAATAAAAGAATCATGAAAAATAAAATTTATAATACAAATAAATTCATCAATTCATAACATTTTTTTTGTATTAATTAAAATGATATTGAAAAAATGAGCATCAAAATATTTGATAACTCTCATTAAAAAAAAATTCTGAATTATAATTTTTCAAGCAAAAAACTCAAGTAACAACGATCGAATACACACACCCCTCCCTTCCCCCCCCCCCCCCACACACACACACACACACATATGAGTATCTAAAACATTTGAATATCTTGATCAACGATCGAATACACAGATGAAGAATATTGATATAAAATTGAAAACCTTTGCATGACAAAACACATGCATATGGTAACTGAAATCAAGTCGATTATGGCGTGAAACACTGAAGGATAATTAGGTAATTCAAAAAAACTGCCAAGCTTAGTTTGAACTATATCACACAAAAATTTATCATACGTGTCCTTAACGACACAAATAGAATATGGTAGGTCCTACTGGCCAAAAATGAGTACGGTTCCCCAATTTTTGCATGAAATATGTTAGCATATAATATAAGGTTAATGGTAAATCGTATTCCGAAAGATGTCTTAAATTTTAATTTGTACCCGTAAAGATAAAAAATCTTAAATTACATCCTCAAAGATATAAATTTGTAGCAATGCGCACCTAAAGCTAACAACCGCCAGTTTGTCGTTTAAAACTAGTTGAGTAAGTTACACCTAGATTCTCTCAAAGTTTGTCACTTAATCATTTAGACTCCTCACATTTAGAATATTACTCCTACACCTCCTAACGTTTGTGCATATGTACCACATAACTCTTTTGTCGTTGATATCTGTTAATATAGTCGTTAAAAAATATGGTTTCATCCTAATAAAAAATTATAATTTTCATACGAAACTTTATTTTGTGGGCCTGTTATACTCTAAAGTTCAAAATAAAGCTTATTATTTGAATGTCCAATATAATACGTGTATTTATATACTATTATTTATATCCAATGCAATACATCACTTGAATAGAATTATTTGGATGCCCAATTGGGAGAACATTTTTAGTCATATTTGGATTCTCAGAGGATGTAGGTGTAATATTTCAAATGTGAGGAGTTTAGGTGGTTAAGTGACAAACATGAGAGAGTCTACTCAATTTAGGTATAACTTATCCATTTAGTTTTAAATTACTAACTGATGGTTGTTGGTTTCAGGTGCGCATTGATACAAATTTATATCTTTGAGGGCGTAAATTAAAATTTCTTATCTTTGATGGTGCATATTGAGATTCGAACAATCTTTCAGGGTACAATTTGCGATTAACTCTATAATGTATTCACCCTAAATTGTTTTTGATGCTAATTAGGAAAGATTTGAAGATAAAAGACATACATTAACACGTAACTAGACAAGATACACAGCATACACAACCACATAAAGTAGGAATTATCCAGATAATGCACGAATACACAATTTTTGCTGAGTTTGAATGATTTAGTGCTGTGGAACGACCAGCACTTGCACCTCACAAAGCCATTCAACTCTTGCAACGACAGAACATATGAGCAGACAGATAGAACAATGACAAAAAAAGGTCATCACCCATGCCAAATTATTTTGTGGAAAATGCGATAAGTTACATAACTCTTTATGTATTAAACCTTTCTGCAGTTTGCTATAAACTGAAGTCTGATTTTCCTGAGTGTTGCTAGAACATCTTTGATGTAGATCCTCCCCTCTGGGTATTCTACACAGCAATCCAAAGCCAACTCCATGATGGATGATACACACTGCAGCTTTGCTGCTAAGTTCGGCTCACCGGGTGCTATCAAGTTGGCATCTATAACCTGGCTAATTGAATTTGGCAGTGACTCATTTATCCAACCCTTTAAACTCAAATCTTCACCAAATATTTCATCAGTTGGCTTCTTTCTCGAAAACGTTTCCATTAACACAATGCCATAGCTGTAAACATCACACTGTGTGGATACTAATCCTTCCGATCCATATTCTGCATCCATTGATCAAGAGTATTGCATGTTGGTAAGGAAAGGATAACATATCATAGAATTCAACTAGTCTTTGAGCTGAGAGAAAAAACAAAAAACAAAACAAGACCACAAAAAGAAAGAATATGTAAAATGTAAACTAAAAGTTAAAAGCATCACCTGGTGCAATATACCTAATTGTTCCAAGGGTCTTGGTTAGGACAAGACTCTCTTCCACTCCAAATAACTTTGCAATGCCAAAATCACTCAAGTGTCCGACCATTTCTATATCCAACAAGACATTGCTGGGCTTCAAATCACAATGAGCAACAGGTGTTGCATAGCCATCGTGGAGATATTCCAATGCACATGCCACATCTATCATTATGTCTAATCTCTGCATGATGTCCAAGCAATAGTTGTGAGAATACAACCACTTTTCAAGGCTCCCATTAGGCATGTACTCCAGCACTAAAGCTTTGAAGTCAAGATTAGAGCAACTGCTAATGACTTTGGTTAGATTTCGGTGACGAAGGTTGCGTAATACTTCACATTCGGTATCAAAACTCTTGAATGCACCTTCTATTTGCAAATTGAATACCTTAATAGCCAAAAGCATCCCATCAGCAAGTACTCCTTTATACACCGAGCCAAAACTTCCGATTCCAAGTAAGTTGCTTTCACTATACCCGTCAGTTGCTCTTTGAAGTTCATAGTATGAAATTCTTTCGTTCATTATTTTGGGTAAAAGATCAGATTGGCTCGGCATGTGATTCCTCCTTCGACCTCTTATCAGTACTAATGCGACGATCAAGGCAATAACTACTGATGCAATCCCCAACAAGATAAATATGATTAAAAGCACTCTTTTTTTCTTTGATCTATGGATAAAATTAGTATCACATAGTGGGAATTGTAGCTGAGGGGCACCACAAAATGCTTCATTCGACATAAAAGATTCCCTGGTGAAGTTTGTGAAAGGACCTCCAGTGGGGATCTCGCCTCTTAATCTATTGAAAGAAACGTTGAAGTATGTAAGATATAGGAGTGCCTCTAACGATTTTGGTATCGCACCAGAAAGATTATTTTGAGACAGATCCAAGGATTCCAAGCTTACCAGCTTACCGAATGACTCAGGAATAGATCCTTGTAATCTATTATGCTCCAAAGAGAGTTCCTTTAAGTTTTGCAAACCTCCAACTGTGCTAGGAATATCACCTGAGAGTTGATTCATCGATAGATCGATAACCGTTGCAACCTTTAGACTTCCAATTCCTGGAGATACATAACCAGTTAAGGAATTTGAGGCTACGCCAAACTCCAAAAGATCTTTGAGGTTCCACAGGCTTTCAGGTATGCCAGAATTTAGTTTGTTTGAACTTAAATGGAGATTTCTTAGAGAAGTGATATTCCCTAAGCATGCAGGGATTGAAGCTGAGAGTATATTTCCGCTCAAACCTAAGTAAGCCAAGTTCTTTAGATTGCATAGGTTTTCTGGAATGGATCCTCCTAGTCTATTGTCTTGAAGATACAATACTTGAAGCTTCAATAATCCTTTAACTGTGGTTGGCAGAAAGCCACTCAAGTCGTTTCCATCTAGAGCTAAGTATAGCAAATTGCTCAAGTTACCAATTTCATCAGGAATGTTTCCCTTGATTTTACAACTTGACGCACCAAAAAGTTGGAGACCAGATGAGAAATTCCCCATGGAAGCTGGAAGTATGCAATTTAGAGGATTATAAGACACCTCTAATTCTGTCAAATGTTGGCAATTTGTCAAGGAAGTAAAGAAGCTCAGTTCCAAGGATGAAGATTCAGCTGTCAAATTGTTATGTCCCAAGTTTAGAAGCTCGAGGAGTCTTAAACTACCAAGTGAGTTTGGCATTGGACCAGTGAATCTGTTGAAAACGAGTTCAAGACGAACAAGTTTAGAAGCATTAGAGATAGAGCTAGGGATAACTCCAGTAAGAGTATTGTTTCCAAGAAGAAGATATTCAAGATTGGGTAGTCCATGGCCTATATTTGATGGAAGATTTCCAGACAAGTGATTATTCACAAAAGAAATGACCTGGATGGTCGATATATTAAAGATCGCTGCTGGAATGTGACCTCTTAAATTGTTGATTTCCATGACTAATGTCATCAAATTGCGAAGGTTACCAATCTCCGGGGATATTTCACCTGCCAAAACGTAAAATCACAACCACGAAGTCAGTCTTTGAGGACTTCTGCAAAGTTGCAAAATTTGTGAACCATAATACCATTTAGACTAATAGGATAGAAGACTTATTTTTCAGTACTGTGTCGAAATTTACTACAAAATAATTAAAAATGGGTTGGTGCGTTGTGAAAGTGAATAAAATCATACCAATAAGCACAAAGACATTTTAGAAATGATTTTACAGGCGAAAGATTACATGATTACATACCAGTGAGGCCAGCATCCTCTGTAAATAATATCTCCAAAGTACTAAGATTACCCATCTCTCGGGGAATTTCTCCTGCACAGGAAATTTTCAATTACTATGAATCTTTTGCTGATTTTTGTTAGTACAAGCAAATATGTGTACAAGGATTACTGTTTACATAAAGAATTCATGTTCTACAAGGATCAGAACCAGTGGCATGCGGAACCAGAAATTTTGTCCTAAGTGGGCACTCTAACTGAAGTTTTAATTTTTAATTTTTTATTTTTGCAATCAATAAAACTGAATAACATATTTAAATTTATTAAATTATCTTTGCAATTTAAATATTAAATAGCAAAGGGTCAAATGTTGATTTAGATACCGTATATAAATAAAAAAGAAATCAATTCGAACCTTTTACAAAAAATAGGCAAACTCTAACTCTTTATAATTTACCCCGACCAACTTTCATACTTTGAATTAGATTATTTGATAATTTCATTGTCAATGCTATAGAAAATAGTTTTCTGTATATAAATAATTAAACTATCAGTGATCCATCATTGATCACTCATTTGATTATGCAACTTAGTATTCACAATCTTCGTAGCTTAAAAAAGTGCAAAATAAGCTCAACATTTAATTTATATTTGTCAAAAACTTATCTATATATTTGTAACTTATTCGAAGGGTGTGCCGAAGTTCATAATCATTTAACTATAGGCCTATGCTAATTGATAGGACAAGAAAATGGTAGGGTGGGTAAGCATATTAACATATATCTAAACATTAATTGAATATGTATGTGTGTGTGTGTGTATATATATATATATATATATATAAAATAAAATACAATACAATTCAAATCTCAAAAATAACTTTTACTTTTTGCGGTTGAAATCTCTTTAAATTTTATTTTAAAGTTAATCCGACGACTAATATTAACACCCCACATTTAGGCTTCTAATGGTGTATTTGAGATGACTTTTTAAAATTACTTATAAAACTTGTAACTTCTCATAAATACTTAAAAAAAAAAAAATAGTGTTTAGAACCGTCCCCCCCCCCCCCCACCCCCCGGCTACCACCACCATCACCGCCATCGTTACTACCATTGTTGCTACCCCACCACACCAACCGTCCCACCACCTCCATCGCCCCACCATCACAATCGCTGCCGCCACCCTACAATCATCACCACCCCCCACTGCCCCACCACCATTACAACCATTGCCACCGTTGCCACCCCACCACCACTGCCGCCTCCACGCCATCCCCCCACCACCGCCATTGCCTGACCACCACAGCCATTGCCCCACTTCCGCCATTGCCCACCTCCACCCCCACCGTACCCCTACTACCCCACCACCACCACCACTATCGCCATCACCGTCGTCTATCACCACCACCCACCACCATCGCCATCTCATTCTTATATTTATTACCACTATCACCATCATCACACTACCGCATTCGCCCACCGTCATCACCTACCACCACCATTGTTGTCCACCACCACCCACTACCACAACCCACCACCACCCGTCGTTGTCTACCATCGCTGCCAGCCACTGTCACCCACCCATATCATCACCCGTCATCGCCCACCATAACCGCCAACCACTGTCACCCACCTTCACCACACCTATAACTACCATCACCACCGCCATTCATCACCACCCATCACACTGTCACCGAGAAACACCCGTCCTCTCCCACCACCATAACCCATCACCGCCACCAGCACCACTGCCAACCACCACCATCATCGCCCACCACCACCCACACCCACCACCATCACTATCACCGTTGTCACCCACTACAACCATCACCGTCTCTCACCACCATCACTGCCGCCACCACCAATACCACCGCTTACCTCCACTATAATCGGTGCTTAAATTATTTTCTTTTTCCTCTATGTTTGTGATTTGATTTTGAGTGTGAATACAAATATATTTATTGTTGACAATTTTTTATTACTCAGTACCTTCATGCACGGACAATAATACATATATATATATATATATATATATATACATATATATATATATATATATATATATATATATATATATATATATATATATAGATGAAATATGTTTAAATACTCTACCTACCTCAACAATGTCCAATGTCTCACATTATCCTTTCAACTACTATGTTTATCACATTGTAAATCGTATTATGATCATATGTTTAAAATTGTTCCTTCAACTATCTTGTTTCTCACATTTCATTCTAAATATGATTATTAGTTTCATATTGTTGCAGTAATACACATTGAAAACATGTATTTTACTAGACATATATGTCACATTATTTTTAGCGATTGTTAGGAACAAAAATTACAACTTTTCACTACTTAAATCTCAAGTGGGTAAAAGGAAATTAATCCAATTTTATAATATGAATATGTGAAATAATAAATGTTTTTGGCTACAAAAGATTTATAAAGGAGTATGTCATTTACCACTCTTTTGAATTTTTCAAAGGGTTCTAATCCTCTCCAAAATATTTTTTCTCAATTTTATTCAACGGTAGGTCATCCACTGTGTATCCATGGGAGTCACACT
Source organism: Ilex aquifolium (assembly GCA_951799425.1). Classification (NCBI taxonomy): domain Eukaryota; kingdom Viridiplantae; phylum Streptophyta; class Magnoliopsida; order Aquifoliales; family Aquifoliaceae; genus Ilex; species Ilex aquifolium. Next base: position 17,181,215 of record OX637407.1, on the reverse strand, counting down.
CGTAAATGGTGAGTCCTACTTTCTTTTTTTCTTCATCTTCATCTTCATCTTCTTTTTTTTTTTTTGTTTGTGTGTGTAAATGGGAGTCCTACTTAAATAAATGGTAAGTGATCAAACCTTTAGTAAAATTTAATGAAAGTATAACGGAATTTTACTTTTTTTTGTTTTCAAAACACTAGTTTGTAACTTTACCCAGAATTACTGCATAAACAACAATGCTATTGAGACTTAATTTAGAAACCTAATGCATTGTGGCCACAAGATTTGCAATGAATCCCATCATTGAATGAAGATCACAATACATTAAGCTCTCAAATTAGGAACAACTAAGAATATTTTTGTATGAAATTAAAGAGCTTGCAAGGAATTGAGGCATAAATAAAATAAAAATAAATGGCATAATCCTACCTTGAAGATTATTGCCGCCAACGTATAACTCCTTTAGCATAGAGAAATTGCCCATCTCTCTTGGTAAAGGTCCACTGAAATTATTGTATGACAACGACGCAATTTGAAGCTGTGAGCATTCAAATAAGCTCGATAGAATTTGGCCCCTGAACTGGTTATCAGTTAGATAAATCCCTTCAAGCCTTGGGAGATGAGAGCAAATGTGCCTTGGAAGATTACCAGACATGCTATTATTTGTTAAACCAATAGATTCCAGGGATGAAATGTTTAACATGGTGTGTGGTATAGAACCCAGAAGCTGGTTTTCCTGCATTTCTAAAATTCTCAGGTTTTCAAGATTACCGATCCCCTCTGGAATCCTTCCTTGTAGAAGATTAATCTGTACATTCAAGATCTCCAACTTTGATATGTTACAAAGGGAAGGTGGAATAGTACCTGTAAAGCTGTTATTTGCAAGAAGCAAATATTGCAGTTTAGGTAAGAGACCTAACTGTGATGGAAGCTCTCCGCTGAAGCTGTTGTAGCTGAAACTCATGAATCTCAATCTCCGCAAATAGCCCAACTCTTGAGGCATATGGCCATTGAAATTGTTTGTACTTATGTCTAGCTGAAGAAGAAAGGAGAGGTTTCCCAATTCCGGAGGAATGCTTCCTGTAAGACCCATGCCAGAAATATTCAGGACTATGACTCTTTGGTGGAGGGAGCTGCAAGTGACTCCAATCCAACTGCAAACAGAGGCAGCGGTGGACCAGTTGTTTGCCAAGAGATCATCTGGGGCATGAGTAATATGGGTTTTCAAAGCAAGAAGTGCATATTGATCAGTAGTGATGTTGGGTGATGTCGAAGTCAAACAAGCTATATCGCAGTGCGCCAGCCACACTACAGCAAAGAAGAGGAAGCTAGTTATGTCCATGAGAAATGGAAGTTGGAATGAAAAACTTCAAGACTCCCAAACAAGAATGGGTACGAATCATATAAATAGTGAAACCTTGAATAGTTTATCGTATTGGGTGGGGGTGTTAGGCCTCAGCGGTAGACTTGCCGAGATCCACAAATTTCCAATGCTCACATTAGAGATTAGACGTCCCAAGTCTTCGAGTGCGATTGTGGGGGACAAGTTCACGATGGTGTTGTCTGTTTACCACAAACGACAAAATGTTTGACACCGAGCGGGTCGTTTACTCCATGGAAATTCATGTGGAAGAGTTAGTGGTAGGCCCTAGTATTCATTGTCCAACCCTAAGCTTGAATCCCAACTATAGAACAAGGCTTCAACGCTACTTCTAACTCTAACACAAATTCTTAGCTCTACCGTAAGTTTGTTAAATTGAGATTTTCTCCGTCATATTTTCCCTCATCGGTAGATCACTCGTACATGGTGAGTGAGTCTTTTGGTATAAAAGACCAAAAAGTCCTATTTTTCATGATAAGATATTAGGGGATCTTATATCAATTTTATATCAGTAATGTTACACTGACTAAATTTTGGGACCAGATTAAGAGCCCAAATGATATGACAACATATTATTTAGAGTCTTTATTGGGGCCCAAATGACATGACACCAAATAAAAAAGTTCAAGCCAACTGCCATGTCATTTGGCCTCTTAATTTGGTTCTAAAATTTGGTTAATGTAGCATTACTGATTTTTTATTAGGACAATCAAACCCAACTTTTTTAGCATGATTTCACAAAAGTCCTAAATTTACGATTATTTCTTTTGCGTCCAAGAGCATTTAATTGAAAAACATGTCGGTATATGAAAAATCATGAAATCTGAGAAAAAAGAAAAAAAAAATTTCCTAAAGAATTCACAACAATACTTTGATGTTCTAGAAAAAATAAAATGAAAAACTTCTTACTGCTAGAAGTATCATTTGAATACTAGTTTATTTCGTTAATGTGAGATTTAACAACAAAAATCATGTTGAATGTTGTTAAAAAAAATTGTTATGTTGCATTCAACTTTACGTGCCCAAAAAAAAAATTAATATATTGATGCAAAAATGAGTCCAAATGCTTAAATGCCTAAAATGCCTAAAATGCTGTAGGTCTGAGTAGCCTTTAAATTAGTCAAGGGACTTAAATAAAAGTAGTAAATCGAGAAAAATTTAAGTAGTATTAGTCACCCCCTCTATAACTCATTTCAACATGTATCAAAGAGCAAGTTCCCTCTTACCGCCTAACAACCACTGTTAAGGGATCTAATTCAATATAATTATTAAATTAAGTTTCTAATTAGGTCTCCAAAATATTTCCATATAGCATTACTCATTCTTAGGTCTAGAGTCTACATAAATTAGCTTTAGTGACAGAGAGGATGACGTAGCTTTAGTAGGTAGTAAGCAAGGACTACATGTAACAACCTGTCCCAATTGTTAAGATATTGTACATTTTTTGTGCTCATACACTCACGGTTTTGTTCCTCTAGAGCTTTACTAAAAAAAAAGTCTCTTGACAATTAAAAGTGAACACACCACATATAAAGCCTAGTCACTTCCCTCTCGAATCGATGTGGGATGCAACACATGAAGTTATAGCACCTCCTCACCTCGCAAAATTTTTTTGGCAGGCTGCTACACTCCACCTCCTTAGAGGCCACGCGCCCTCGCGAGGCCCATGTGGGATCCACCCCCACCGGTTGTAGGAGAGTCCTATAACGATCTGCTCCAACTGTCAAGACATTGTCCACTTTGGATGTCCATACACTCTCACCATTTTGTTCGTCTGGGCTTTGCGCCAAAAAAGGCTTCTGGACAATTAAGTGAGCACACCACATATATAGCCTAGTCACTCTCCCTCCCAAATCGACGTAGAATGTAACACATAAAGCTGTAGTACTTCCACACCTCGCAATGCCTTTTGGCTGGCTACTTCACTATAGATTTTCTCCTAAGGCTTAAAATGAAATCTGGCTCACTAGGTTTCAACAATTTGAGTGCACATGTCACTTTAGCTTTACTATTAGTAGAAGACTTGTTTAGGGTGCAACTTGGGCGAGCCAACTCTAATTCAACTCGAACCCAATCCAAAAAAAAAAATAGAGCTTGGGTTGAGTTTTTAATACTTATGTTGGGCCTAGGTCGAAAAATACTAATCTAAATTGAATTTGGACAGTACTCGGGTTGATATATCGAGTTATACAAAGCATAACACAACTAGGGTTCACTGTTCACTTCAGCGCCTCCCTCACTCTCTCGCTTAACCTCTCCCTCACTCTCTTGCTCAATCTCTCCCTCACTATCTCGCTCAGTCTCTCTCATTCTCTCGCTCACTTCCTCCGCCATTATCTTAGTCTCTCACTTCCTCCGCCACTCTCAGCCTCTCTACTTTGCGACTTCTGTTGATCGACTGCAACTACTGTTGATTTGCACCTTTCTGCTGTTGAACAATTGCTGCTGCTGTTGTTGATCGAATGCTTTACGACTGCTGTTGTATATTTCTATGTGTGTCTGAAATTAAAATTGATTTTGTTGTTAGAGAAAACCCATTTGTTTGTATATTTTCAATTGGGTAATTTTGAAGTTTATACAGAAGATCTATGGTTGATTAAACAAATCCTATTATTGTAATTTTTGCTTTTTTTTTGTAGTATTGTTGTGATTACTCTGTTTGGGTTTATGCGTTGAAAGTTTCATCTTGATTGGTTGATATAAAAAATCCTAATCCGAACCTAACTCGAAATCTAACCCAAAATCAATCCAAATTAATTAACCCGAATTCAACCCGAGCCCGTTTGAATTTAATTTGGGCAATACTCAGGTTAAGTACCTCAGGTTGAGGTTGAGTTTGTGGATCATCGATGTATTATTAATTGACAAACTAGCCAATTTGATAACTAATTACATCATATTCAATCTTCTTTATAGAGATAAAATATTGTTACCCAAACACATTCAAATACGGATAGATCTCTCTTATTACTATTAGGTCACTAATAAACCTACTCAAGGTTTATTAGTACTTCTCTATTCGATTTGGGGTTTTCACATGAGATAAACCAACAAACTCTTCCTTATGTGTGAACGACATGGTATTTAACTCTCTTAATTTTGATCCACTATTCTTTTCAAACACTACGTGCAAATTTGCACAAATAGTCACAATCCTTTGTTTTTCTAGAATCTAAGTCTGAACTGTATTTTCTATGACTGTTCACCTGCGTCTTATGTGCTCCTAAGAGGATTAAATAGTCAATTGTTTTCCTAATCTATTAAGGTAAACATATGTACGAAACACTAAATCAATTTTGGGTTGATGCCAGTCCAATATATTCAAAACCATTGTCTTAACATGGCTACAACTCAAGAGCCCCAAGCTCGAAAAACCATCTTCAATACTAGCACACTACATCGCTTGAAGAATTCAACTAGAACTGATGAGCCCATATCCAACTGGGTTGAGCCCAATCCATGGAGTAAGCCTAAATCAGTTAGAAAGCAGGTCAAGTCCAGCTCATGACCTCAGCTCAGTCCAAAGTTCAAGGGGTCCAGGAAGATTAGCTCACATTGGGAGAAATCATCGGGATAATCACTCTCCAAGATCAAGACTATCTCTAATTGTACCTATCCTAGTTGTAGCTATCCTTCTCGAAAAACTAGTAATCTACCCATCACGTCACCGCCTTAACCAAGGCTCTGTGCCTGTAAATTGTAAACCCTCTCCACATGAGGGGGGCATCTCCCTACACACCCCTACACAAGTTATCTCTCTCATAGCTATCAAGAGCATACCCTAGCTCTCTCTCTCTCTCACCTACTACTTTATCAATAAAGACCACTGGCCACTGTTGCTGTCTTCAAATTGGAGTGGTCACCCTGACCGAACCACTATATATCTGTGTGTTGCTCGTGTTGATCTAATATTTGTCTCCATCATTAATTGTTTTATTGATTGCTTCATTAATTATCCTAAAGCATACACTCGATTATTGATTGTGCATAAGTCTATTTTGTGCATCATCAAGAACCATGACTCATTGATTCTGATACTAATCTTTTTTTTTTTTTTTTAATTTTGTGGATCAAAACACTTACTCAAAAATTTCAATATTAAGTTAGAAATGTACGCATAAGGAAATCAATATTTACAGCACGTCGAACACACTAGGCAAGGGAGCCTTTTATAACATGAATGTCAACTTGACCATTGAATTTTCAAAAAATCTGTTTTGATTAAATTCAAGGTAGATAAAAATCATAAAAAAAAAATACATTCGATACAGTCAATCCGATCCACCATACTTAAAAAAGTTAAAAAAAAATTACATTAACAGAATGTCAACTTATTTTCTGACATGAACGCCTCTTTTACACACTTTTGTTACTTACACTTAGGGGTGTCAATTGTGTCGGGTTAAACAGGTGACGGGTAAAAAACTTATAAACTCATACACGACACCTTTAATAAACGGGTAAAAAATTTTAACACAAACCATTTAATAAACGGATAATAAGACACGACTCGTTTAACCCATTAAAAAAAAACAAAAAAAAAACTATTTTAATAAATTTTTACACTCCATTTTTTTGCTTTCAATTGTACTTTCCTCAATTAGAAGAATTTCAACCAACTGCTAACGTAAAAATCACACCACAAAGGTTGCATAAAATGAGAAGCCTACTACCTTTTTTTTTATAGGCAAGTGAAGTCTGCCCCTCTCCACTCCTTGTCAATGTGGGATTCAAAGGAAAGGGCCAAACTGATGGCTTTACTGATGGCCAACTAAAGTCTCCCTCTTCACGTAAAAATCATACTGATGCCTTACTTTTTTTTTTGAAATGTTTTCTTTACTTTTTTTTCTTTACTCATTCATTATTGGGATAATTGATTTTTACCTCCTTGTGGTTTTGGATAGATTCACCTTACCTACTTGATGTTTAAAATTATGCACATTACCCCCTTAAAGTTATGAACCAAAATGAAATAATTAACACCGTTAATAGAATAATAAAATTACCATAATACCCTTTTTTTTTTTAATGGGAATAGAAATTTAGCTTCCAATTATTCATTTAATGGATAATAAATGAAATGTTTTCTTTACTTTTTTTTCTTTACTCATTCATTATTGGGATAATTGATTTTTACCTCCTTGTGGTTTTGGATAGATTCACCTTACCTACTTGACGTTTAAAATTATGCACATTACCCCCTTAAAGTTATGAACCAAAATGAAATAATTAACACCGTTAATAGAATAATAAAATTACCATAATACCCTTTTTTTTTTTAATGGGAATAGAAATTTAGCTTCCAATTATTCATTTAATGGATAATTAAATCTGGGAATAGAAATTTACTCATTTAATGACCCTAGCTATTTTAGTATAAAGGGCATTTTAGGCACTTAGACAATATTTTTTTGGAGGAAAACAATGAAAACAAAGTCCACAACATATTTTGAGCATGTGAAGTACACTCTCCGCTAAGTTGGATGATAAAAGTAACGGTTTTACTTTAGTACATAACCATAAGGGGGTTATGTGCATAATTTTAAACGTTAAGTAGGTAAGGTATTTTTAGACGAAACCACAGGGGGATAAAAAGAAATTAACCCTTCATTATTTTATTTATATTAAATTTATTTAAACGGGTGATAAACGGGTTGACAGGTCTCACCCAAATACAACCCGCTTATTAAACGTGTCTGGCGGGTCAACCCGTTTACCACTCAAACCCGTTAAGGTCTCACTCAAACTCGTTTAATTCATGTCGATTCATGTTGGTTAATCGTGTTGACCTACTTACACTTAAAACCACTGACACACTTTTTTTTCCTTTCTCTATCTCCCACCGCCAAAAACAAAGGCTGTCATAACTCATAATAAGAATCATATAACCCCCCTCTCTCTCTGTCTCTTTCTTCAAACAAAGAATATGTAACGTTACTATTGTTACAACCACAGTCTCTCTCTATCTCTCTCTCTCATAAAGCCTTCATCAGTCTTGCCATCTTCTTCTCCATCCGTCCATCCATTCCCTGTTTATGAGTTTGTCTCTCTCTCTCTCTTTCTTTCTCTCGTTGGCCAACACATACTCCAGCAAAGCAACAAGCCAACAAATTTATTTGGGTCTTGACTCTCTATATGGTTGACCAAACAAAGCCAAATTTCAAAGTTTTAAAGCTAACGGGACTTTAGGCGGCTCAGCAGCCCCTAATTCGACACGTGGAAAGATGTAGCCGTTGTGAAGCTCAAAAGGCGCTGAGGAGTGATGCTGAGGAGTAATAGCTCGGAGGAGCCGAGCTTACGTACTGACACCAGCAGTTATGGAGACACGACTGCTCATTAATGGAGATGTAAGTGACTGTGACAAGGCTATTAATGAGCATCTACATCCTCGAAGACCCAAACTGACAGTCATGATCGCATACCTTAATGGCTATGGCGCCGAGAACTAACCCCGAGGTAATGTTCCCCGAACACCGTGCACTCGGGGGTAGGTGTCAGGCGCCGAGCATAGGTACTTGAGTGCCCGGGGATAGCCATAAGTTCTCGGCATAGCCCCGAGCACCTGTCCCATCACCCGAGCATTAATGACACGAAGATCTGAGTGGAGAACACTCATTACGCCTGGTTAAAGAAGCAAGTCATTAAATCTCCAGATGAGACTCCTTGTCATTGCGCTCATTGCTAACACAGGTATAAATACTCCTTACGAAGGAGAACGAAGGTACGCAAAATCACACTAAGAAATAGAGTTACATTGTGCTCAAACCCTCGAAACTAAAACTGACTTAAGTTTCGGAGGGGATAAGTCGGGAGTTCACTCGGCCCCCTTCCTGACCTTTCCTTGGTTGTTTGATGTTGTTCATTGCGAGGATCGCTATCTCAAACTATTGCAGGAAATCTCCCGTGTAATTTAGCGCCGTCTGTGGGAAATCACGAACTATTCCCCGTAGCGATCGCACCATGGTGAATACACGATCCTAAGGTAAGAGGGAAGCCTGCGCGTAAGGAACGCAGAAGCTATTCGACTTCCACCTGTGGTAGAATCAAAATCACTGAACCATTCAGGAAGGGAGGGGCACGCCTCGCAGCGAACCTACCCCGTGGATCAAGACCCCGGGGGGCAAGGCCTTTTGGCTCAGGAAATTGTCGAATTGATAGAAAAGCAAATGGGAAACTGCCTCAAGCAACTCGAGAGCGATAACACCAAGGTGAAGGTGAAGGTGAAGGATCAATGATTTCAAGCATTCGAGGGGCACCAGTTGGCACAGTGGCAAGCGGCGAGACCGGAGCCCCAACCGAGCCGATTCCATGGGCACGAGGCCAGGCGCACCTGGGAGGGGCTTGTGCCGGCACGCATCTGAGAAACACTATCCTCGCAACTGGGGGAGGCCCACCCCCGAGGGGAGGTCAAAGTGGGATCACCATAGGACGGGCCTGTCTCGGGGCGATCTTCGCCACGGGTTGTCAGGGGGTCTCGTAGCGACCGAGTCCCACGCGGAGTCCACGGCGAGGGGGCCTTGGGCAGCAAAGCCCTGAGGCGATCTCCGAGTGCGGCTGGATGGCAAACTCCGGAGACCTTACCATGAAATGGATGAAGACGGGGACGAGCAAATCACCTCCCCGTTCGTACACACGATCTGGGAGACCAAGATGCCGAAGAAGTTCACCGTCCCCAGGTTCAAGGTTTATGAAGGGAGAATAGATCCGGAGAGCCACCTACGGCCATACAAGCAGCAGATGTCCTTGTACGACACCGACCAGAGGGTGTTATGCCGAGTTTTCCCCATGAGTCTGGTGGACACTGCCATGAAGTGGTACGAGAACTTGGCCCCGGAGAGCATTAGATCCTAGAGGCGGATGACCGAGCTCTTCGTAGCTCGATTCATCACCAGCAATAGAAGGCCGAAAGACATCGGCGCCTTACTGACACTCAAATGGAGAGGGGGAGAATCCTTCCGACAGTATGCAATCCAATTTTGGGAGGAGGTTAACGAGGTCGAGGCATGCTTGGAGGCAATGGCCGCGACCTCATTCCGGCTAGGTTTATCCTGAGACATCGACCTCTACAGATCTCTTACTATGAGAGCCCCAGGAGACTTGGAGGACTTGATGGCCCGAATAAACAAATATGCCAAGGTGGAGGAAGAATTAGTTTTGACCGAGAATAGGGCTTCGGTGCCGAGGAAGAGAGAGAATGAGCCACCTTCAAGGATAGGGGCACCTATCCCACCCCCAAATCGTCTGTCCTGCCAGGGGGTGAATACGGTATTCAACAAGCCCATTTATAAGATGCTGCGTAAGATAAAGGATAAACCTTTCTTCAAGTGGTCGTCCAAGATGCAGGGGGACCCATCCTTAAGGGGTTCGACATCTCGGTGTTCTTACCAACAGGATGTGAGGCATCTGACCGAAGATTGTAGGGTGTACAAGTCCTTCCTCGAGTAGTTGGTCCGAGACGGACATTTGAAGGAATTCATTGAAAGGCCTCATGGGGGCTCGGGGGCAGGAGGAGCCGACATGCCCCGGGAAGCCACAGCTGTGATCGAAGTTATACACGCTTGCACGTTGGAGAGGCCAACTTATAACTCCCTCAGGGCTGACCTCATAAGGGTATCACAAGCTGTAAAAGTGGAGGGAAAAAGATACGAGGAGCCGACGTCCAAGAGGCCTCGGCCTGACGTGGAGGTAATCTGATTTTCCGATGCCGACCTCGGAGGTTGGTACTCCCGCACAACGATGCTCTGGTAATTGCCCTCAGAATCGACAAGTTTGACGTCAAAAGGATCCTGGTGGACTCAGGTAGCTCATCCGAGGTGATGTACAACGACCTCTTTCGAAAGATGGGATTCACCCAGAGGGACCTAGAGCAGGTAAAGACCCCGCTCATAGGATTCAACGGTTCCAGTGCCCTTCATCTCGGGAGGATCACCTTTGTGGTCAATGTCGAGGTCATCGCCCTTCCGGTAGAGTTTGTGGTGATAGATACTGATTCACCATTTAATGTCATTATGGGCAGGACCTGGTTGCATGCAATGAAAGCAGTGCATTCATCATATCACCAAAAGATTAAGTTTCCCACTCTAAAGGGTGCCATGGAGATTCGAGGCGACCAGGCGTCATCAAAAGTTGCTTTTACGCTGCACTAAGCATCGGGGTGAAAAGCCGAGCCCAAGAACGTGACCCCGAGACGGTGGTGGCTAAATAGCAATCACAGTTCGGTCGTCCTGGGGTGGACGAGCCTAGCACAGAACCCGCCGACCGATCCACGGAGGCCCTGGTCAAAAAATTTCTGGATCCCATAAATGAAGAGAAGTACTTTTTAATAAGGGCCTCGTTGGACGGCACCGAGAAATCAGAGATGATACTGTTTTTGCACCAAAATGCCGATGTATTTGCCTGGACCCAAGCGGAAATGATGGGTATAAGCGCCGAAGTTATAACCAATCGGCTTCATGTGGACCCATCCTTCAGACCCGTAAGGCAGAAGGCTCGAAGAACGGCACCTCATCACGCGAAAGTCGTAGATGAAGAGGTGGACAGATTGTTGGAAGGCAGCTCAATCCGAGAGGTGCAATTCCCCCAATGGTTGTCCAACACGGTATGTGCGAAGAAAAAAAAGGGGAAATGGCGAGTTTACATGGACTTTACAGACTTGAACAAAGCATGTCCCAAAGATGAGTACCCCTTGCTGAAAGTTGATCAGCTGGTCGATGCGACCGCTGGTCACAAGCCTCTCAGCTTCATGGATGCCAGGGTAGGTTACCACTAAATCCCCTTACATGAATTCGACCAGGAGAAGACAGCGTTCATTACGCCCCGGGGGATATACTGCTACAAGGTGATGCCGTTTGGATTGAAAAATATCGGAGCCACTTCTCAACGCTTGATGAACAGGATCTGTAAGCAGGAACTCGGCGTGACTATGGAGGTTTACATCGACGATATGCTGGTAAAAAGCAGAGAAAGTTTTGATCATCTCCGGGACCTCGGGACCACCTTCACCATACTCCGATGGTACGATTTGAAGCTTAATGCCTTAAAGTGCGCTTTCGGGGTAAGCTCGGGAAAGTTCTTGGGCTACTTGGTCACCCATAGAAGCATTAAGGCCAGCCCCAAGCAAGTACAGGCTGTGCAGAACATTCAAGCGCCAAGGACCACCAAGGACATCCAAAAATTGACTGGGATGCTCGCGGCCCTCAATAGATTCATCTCCAAATCCTCGGACAGATGCAAACCATTCTTCGCCATGCTTAAAGGGGCGATAAAAGGAACCTGGGATGAGGAGTGTGGCCGAGTGCTTGAAGGGATTAAAGAGTACTTAAGGTCCCCTTCAACCCTGTCCATCCCAGCGGCAGATGAAGTCCTCAGTCTCTACTTATCCGTTTTCGAAGGGGCGATGAGTGGGGCCCTTGTCAGGGATAGTGAAGGAGCGCAAAGGCCCATCTATTTCGTAAGTAAAACCATGCTTGACACCGAGACAAGATACCTGCCAATGGAAAAGCTTATCCTAGCCTTGGTTGTCTCGGCGAGGAAACTCAGGCACTATTTTCAGGCGCACACAATAGAAGTCCTGACCGATTAGCCTCTCAAGCCCATTCTGCATAAGGCCGACATGTCAGGAAAGGTTGCCAAATGAGCTGTGGAACTCGGGGAGTTCGAGATAAGGTACAAACCTCGCACTTCGGTTAAAGGGCAGATCCTCACCAATTTTGTTATGGAATTCTCTGCGTCCGAGCCCCCACAGGAAGTGGTTGCGGTAAATGATGACACTTGGAACTTGCATGTCCATGGGTCCTCGAACGCAAGGGGGGGCAGGGATAGGAGTAGTGCTGGCCAGCTCCAGAGGATTCATAATAGAGCGGGCTATCAGATTGGGGTTCAGAGCATCCAATAATGAGGTCGAGTACGAGGCATTATTGGCAGGACTCGATATTGCATACTCGGTCAGGATTAGACATCTCCGTGTTTTCTGCGACTCCCAACTGGTGGTGAATCAGATCAATGGAGACTTCGAGGTTCGAGGCAGCAGGATGAAGGCATATCACCAAAAAGCGAAATCCATAATGGAGAAATTAGAAAAAGTGGAAGTCTCCCAGATTTCAAGGGATCACAATACCTACACCGACGCGTTAGCCTGTCTAGCCTCTGCACTAGCCTCGGAAGTAACTCGGCGCATCGTCATCGAAAAATGGGAGAGTTTGAGCATAAAAGAAACAAGGGCCGAGTAAGTATTGCCAGCACGAACACAAGCGCCTTTGGGTTGGATGGACCCAATAATCACATACTTAATGGAAGGAGTGCTTCCCGAGGATATCAAAAAAGCTAGAAAGATCAAACTCAAGGCTCTCAGGCTCTGGATATCCGCCGATCATCAGTTATACTGAAGATTCTTCTTAGGACCGCACTTGCTCTGTGTCCCATAGGAAAAGATAGAGTCTTTGCTCTATGAGATCCACGAGGGTGTATGTGGGAGCCATACAGGAGGCAGATCCCTCGCACACCGAACAATATCCCAAGGGTATTGGTGTCCGTATATGCAGAGGGATGCTAAGAGCTACGTTCGTAAATGTGAGAAGTGTCAAAAATTTGCCCCCATCATCCGACAACCGGCAGAAGATCTGAACTTGTTGATAAGTCCTTGGTCATTCTCTCAGTGGGGGTTGGATATTGTGGGACCCCTCCCGAGGGCCCCTTTTAACAAGAAATTTCTTTTGGTAGCTACTGATTATTTCATAAAGTGGATTGAAGCCGAGCCCCTGAGCCGTATTTGGGATGTCGAGACAAAGAAGTTTGTGTGGCAGAACATTATCACTTAATTCGGAATACCTCGGGCCCTCATCTCAGACAATGGCACCCAATTCAATAGCGGTCCATTCCGAGAATTCTGTTCAGAGTTTAGAATACACAACTATTATTCCATGCCAGTTTAACCCCAAAGTAATGGGCAAGTAGAGATCTCCAACAAGACAGTGTTAGCGGGAATCAAGAAAAGGCTTGAAAGGCAAAGGGAAGGTGGACCGAGGAGTTACTCAACGTGCTATAGGCCTATAGGACCATGTCGAGGACTCCAACAAGAGAAATGTTGTACGCCATGACATATGGCATCGAGGCTGTCATCCCGTTGGAAATAGGGCTCCCAATGATACGAAGGCAAGCCTTCGAGTTAGGGAACAATGATCAGACACTCGCCAAAGATCTTGACTTAGCTGAAGAAAGGAGAGAACTGACATCCTTCAAGCTAGCAAAATACCAAGGGGAGCTGTCAAGACAACACCAGAAGAAAGTCCGAACGAGGAATTTCCAAGTAAGGGATTTGGTTTTGCGCAAGCTGGTAGGCACGGCTCGGAAACCCGCTAATGGGAAGCTCGGCCCTAATTGGGAAGGTCCTTACAAAGTAATCGTCGTGGGGGCACAAGTGCATATAGGCTACAAGATATGAATGGTAACGATGTAATTCGACCCTGGAATGTGTCAAATCTGAAGAAATACTTCCATTAAACTGGATTTGAAACTTTGCTTCTGGTTGAATGACTAAAACGAGCCAAGCGTTCAGTCGTTAGGGGTACGGCCCCAAGGGATGTAAGACTCCACCCTTGGAGCAATGTCCTCAAATGACTAACACGAGCCAAGCGCTCAGTCGTTAGGGGTACAACCCCGAGGGGTGTAAGACTCCACCCTTGGAGCAACGCCCTCAAATGACTAACACGAGCCAAGCGCTCGGTCATTAGGGGTACGGCCCCTTAGGCACTCAGATGTCGGAGGGATGCAGCCTCAAAGATTACAACAGCTGGCCGAGGATCCCCCAACACTTGTGCAATCCGTGAAAAGTTCTATGAGCACAGTATAAGGAATTATTGTATGATAGAAAGGAAATTCCATTAAACAAAAAGGGGTTTTGCGTCCCCTAAAGCATACAAAAAGAAAGGGGATTACAGAAACAAGGCGTACAAAGAGAACTAAGAATCCCTGGGCCCTTCGGGATCTGCAGGCTCTTCGCTATTGGCTTCCTCACCGCCGGTTTCGCCACGCGTTAATGGCTCCACCCTAACCCCTAGTATCTCGTCAAGCTCGATATCATGTTCACCCATAAGAATAGGGGGCGGAGGGGGAGGAAGATCATCACTCTGTTTGGCGGGCGGAAGAGAAGGAAGAACAGGAGAAGACGAATCAGAACCATCACTAACTGTGATGGGATTATTGGGGCCCTCGGCTGAACCCTCTTGACAGGGCTCGGACTGCGGCTGACCCTCGGGAAGAATCCCTTCATCAGGCTCCCCATGGACACTATGCATGTGGAACAAGTTCGAGCCCGTGTCAACATGGGCGGCGTGCAAAGCGGCATCCCAACCTCGCTTGAAAGCCTTTTGCTTTGCTTCCTCGAAGGCAGGGACCATCTCATCTTGGGTGGCCAACCACACCCTTTGACACTCCTACTACAGCCTCTCCTGCTCCCCCCATTCTCCGCGGTCAAGGAGTCAACTTTGGCTGTCAACTCATTGATAACTGCCTCGGAGTCCTGCAGCTTGATCTCGGTGGCGGACACCCGGAGCTCGTACTCCTCGACCTTCTTGGTAGTCGCGGCCTCACCTACCTTCGTCTTCTCCAATTCAGCAGCAACGGCGTCGTGCTGGCGAATAAGCTCGGTGATGTGCTGGGTCTGGTCGACGAACGTCCTCTCCACCCCGCGGATGTGCTCATCCTTGGCGGTTAGTGCCCATTCGACATTCTTCGCCGCTTGCTTGTACTCCCAAAAAGGTTCAACGATAGCCTCCATTTGCTGGCAGGCCTGAAAATGGAAAGAACTTAAGTCATAAATGGTCAAGTATATAGGGCAAAGATAAATTGAGGCAAACGGCGCACTTACCACCATATTGCTCTGGACAACGCTTTGAAGAAGCCTATTGTCCCCATAGCCTTGGTAAACGGCCATGTCGGCCTCAAACTGGAAAGTCTCAGCGACGGTAAATGCAACGTCGGCGGACTGAAGGATAGAGTCCGCCTCCAGCACGGGACGACCCCTCTTGGTCTGTGCTCGGGGAGCCCATTCAGCAAACGTGACTAGGCCTGGGGCATCATGTCAATGCTTCTACCGACACTCTTCCGATCCTTCGGTCTCCCGACCCCGTCGGCCCCTTTGTCGGTCGTTCGAGGGGTGGACTTGGCGACTTGGGGCCGGGTCCCTCAGCGTGATAACCGGGTCCCCGAACGGTTGAGCACGTGGCGGTAGCGGAGGCGGAGGCGGAGGCGGTTCTCTGCGTGGTGAAGTCAGCAGTGGGATGATCGGCGTAGTACCCGAAGGCCCGACAAGCCCCGAGAGCCTGGCTCTCCTTGTCGCAGCGGCAGCCTCCATCATTGTAGTAGTAATGGGTGGTGGATTGAACATATCTTTAGGTGAAGGGGTGTGCTCGGATTCTCGGTCCGGGTCTGCCTCAAGGTCCCCTTCTTCTTCATGTTCCTCTTCCTCTTCCCCCTTAGAAGAATGATCCTCCCAACGTGAAGGATCGAACGGAGGAGGGACTTGGGAGAATCGGCTGTAAGTCGGGTGATAGCCGAGTAAGACGTGTGCTGCTCAGGAGTAGGGGTTGGCCTGGTTGGAAGACCAAACTTTCCTCAAGTCCTCAAATATGACTTCGGACTTCAGGGGTTGGGCAACATCACGCCGGTATCCTTTTGAAAAAATAAACAATCAAGGTTAGGAATGACGAAGGCAAGGGGGCTGAACAAATTTCAGAATATGCAAGGCACACCTTCATCCCTCGGCACTTTGAGGCAATACAATTTGTCATACTCGGGCCTGTCTCCGTTTTCCTAACTCCCGCTGAGGATGATTAGATCGTCCACATACCCCTTGTCCGAGTCTGGCATGTGGGTCACCAAGTACATAGAAGTATCCCAGGCCTGAAGGTAGTACCTGCCCCCAGCGACTAGTCTCAAGTCATAGCAGAACCGGGTTTCATCTACCCCTAGGCTCACCTCTAGCCGAGCATTCAGGGCGACTACGCCCATGACTATCCTAAAAAAGTTTACACTGCATTGGAGGGGAAACAGCCTCAGCTACATCAACATCTTCAGTAACAGGGGATGAAGAGGAAAGGTCAACCCTACTTCCATGATGGCTTTGGTCCAGAAGGGCATCATGTCTACACTCCCTATGTCCCTTCTATGGTAACGGGGGTCGAAAGGGAAGGTGAAAACAGGCTCAGAGATTTGGTATATATTCCTAAAAGCTTGGATATTGTCGTTATTCACCTCGGTCCTCCTCAACTTACGGTTGGGCCTAGCCCTGACTGATGCCCCCTCCACAGTTCTACGGGTTCTTGCCATTGATGGGTTCTAAGAGAAATGTAGAAGGAATGCAAAGGAAATGACAAGCAAATCCAAAGGGAGGAAAGTACTTACAGGTGGAGGATCTTCAAAGAGAGTGCTCGGAGGGTTACGAAAGAAGTGCTCGGAAGGTGGAAGAAGAACGCTCGGGACTTGATTGCTAGAGGAAAGTTAAGGATTACAAAAGTTCTGAATCAACTGAAACATCTCCTATTTATAGCCTGCTGAGAGGGCGGGAATCGAGGGGGCAGGTCATCATTAGGTAATTTAAAAAAGACAGCGTGAGACGTGCAAGCAACCGCCCCAATATAATAAGCGTGTCTGGCAAGCCTCCAATCTCCTTGTGCCACCTGTCCCACGTCGCAGAGAAAATGGAGGCTGGGGGGCAGTTGACAGTCTTTAGGCCGCTCAGCAGCCCCTAATTCGACACGTGGAAAGATGTAACCGTTGTGAAGCTCAAAAGGCGCCGAGGAGTAATGGCTTGGAGGAGCCGAGCTTACGTACTGACACCAGCATTTATGGAGACACGACCGCTCATTAATGGAGATGTGAGTGACTGTGATAAGGCTATTAATGAGCCTCTGCATCCTTGAAGACCCAAACTAACAGTCATGATCGCATACCTTAATGGCTATGGCACCGAGAACTAACCCCGAGGTAATGTTCCCCGAACACCGTGCACTCGAGGGTAGGTGTCAAGCGCCGAGCATAGGTACTTGAGTGCCCGGGGATAGCCATAAGTCCTCGGCGTAGCCCCGAGCACCTGTCCCATCACCCGAGCATTAATGACACGAAGATCTGAGTGGAGAACACTCATTACGCCTGATTAAAGACGCAAGTCATTAAATATCCAGATGAGACTCCCTATCCTTGCACTCATTGCTAACACAGGTATAAATACTCCTCACGAAGGAGAACGAAGGTACGCAAAATCACACTAAGAAATAGAGATACATTGTGCTCAAACCCTCGAAACTGAGACTGACTTAAGCTTCGGAGAGGATAAGCCGGGTGTCACTCGGCCCCCTTCCTGACCTTTCCTTGGTTGTTTCAGGTCGTTCATCGCGAGGATCGCTATCTCAAACTATTGCAGGAAATCTCCCGTGCAAAAGCTATTTTATAAACATCATCACACGTTCTATTGTACTATATATTTTACATATAGATTGCTTGATTGTGATTGTTTGTTTGATTATTTTAATTATTTGATCAATTGATAACATAGTAATAATTATAATATGACATCTAGAATAAGAATACAACTATCGGGATATGAAATAAAAAAATTAAAAAAAGAGGACCAACTAGAGGAATCTCAAAAAGGTTCTCTTAATAAATTTGTTACTACAAACAAAAAATTGAAAACACCAAATTTATGTGAAAGTATTGTAAATGAATAAGTAGTGAATCTCAATGAATTAGAAAATAATGAATTAACATAGCAAAAAAATAATGAAATAGGAGATAATAAAATAGAAAATGATGAAATAGACAATGATGAAATAGAAGATAATTAAATAGAAAATAATGAAATAGAAAACAATCAAAATCTTAACTAAAAAAATGATTACTATTCCTATAAATATTTATGATCCAAGTCAATGAAAAAATATTGATAAAAAATTAAGAGATTTATTAGTAGAAAAAGGTTTAATTAGAGATAATGATATAAAATTTTCCCGAGAAGCTCTTTCTAGACATTTTTCCACTACATACTATATTCGAAAATTAACAAATTGGGAGACACATGATAAAAGATAGCTAGTGTATTCAAAAAATTTTGATAGAGTGTTTTATTTTTGTTGTAAGTTGTTTAATATGAATCATAAAAAGGCCTAATTTAAAAAAAAAATACAACTTTAGGCCCCAAACTACCTTAGACTGTCCCTGACACAAACCTATTCAGATATTGATAGACTAGTAATTGCCCGTGCCTGAAGGCACTGCGTTACTTGTAAAAAATGAACAAAAAATTCTCCAAAGCAACACCACATAAACAAATACATCAGAAAAAAATACTGTCAGAACCAAATCAAATTTATAATAAAATCTTTGGAGAATTCGTCACCATTACCATAATCTAATTCGATAACATAATCTAATTCAATAACATAACATAATTATAAAATCAATCCACCCATGTAATAAATATCTCAAACAAAAAACTGTCCACAAATGCAATCATCTATATAATAAAAATAAGTTCACAAATGCTATCAACAATAATGTTGTAGCATATAACATTGAACAGCAATCAGCTCATGTCAAAACATCCAAAACTAAACCAACACCAACATTAAATATTAAATATTAAAACCAATAAAATCTTGCCAAAGCATACACCACTAACATTTGGTGCAATCGGTTTCATGTATTTTTTTTTATTAGTCACTTGTTATTTTTTTGTTTGTGAGAAAATGGTAATGACGATTAGATTGGTTTTGAATTTTTTTCTGCGACTGCAATTAGTTTCAATTGTTTTGTTTTTATTGGGCATTTGTTATTTTTTTATTTTACATTTTTTGTTTGCATGGAAGAATTGGTAATTAGCTTGGATTTTATTTTTTTTTATTTTTTTGGTGTAATTGGTATCACTTATTTTTTTTATTAGTAATTAACTTGGGCTTTGTGTTTTTGTTTCTTGGGAAAATATTTATATTTTTGTTTGTGTGGAAGTGATGATGGTGATTAGATTAGTTTTGAATTTTTTTGTGTGATTGCAATTGGTTTTAATTGTTTTGTTTTTACTGGTCACTTGTTATTTTTTTATTTTATACTTTTTGTTTGCATGGAAGAATTAGTAATTAGCTTGGATTTTATTATATAGATTTTTATTTTTTTTTGGTGTAATTGGAATTTTTTTTTTTTATTGGTGATTAGCTTGGGTTTTGTGTTTTTGTTTTTTGGGAGAATTGTTTTGTTTTTATTGGTCACTTGTTTTTTTTTCTGGAGCTTGGGGGAATTGTTTTATTTTTATTTTTATTTTGAGAACTATATGTTTGCATGTAGTAGATTTTTTTTATTTTTATTTATATTTAAGATTTTATGTGGCTGTGTGTGCATAGAAAAAAATAAAATATTTTCTCATTTGGGTACTGATTGTAGTATTGTTAAACATGCAAATCTTGAGTAAATAAGCAATTAAAAATAACAATACACATTTAACATATAACATCTTTGTATAATGATAAATTCATGTCAAAGCATGCACAACTAAACCAAGACAAAACTTAATTAAAAAGAACAAATATTTAATGATAATCACACAACAAATTTTTAATATGAATTAAAAAGAACAAATTCATTACTACTTACCTGGTGAAGAAGAAAATTGGTATTTTGGTAATGTGTAGCTCTGTGAGAAAATAATATTTAAATTGACAAAAATAATTAGTCAAAATATCACATACACCATAATTGAAATAGATTCAATTACAATAGAAAGTAAGTAAGAAATAGAGTGCACATGAACACACAAAAAAAAATTAGACTGACATGAACACAGAGATGAACACACATAAAAAAAAAAAAAATAAGGCCAAATCTTATCCTGCAGCCTATAATTTCTGGTGATTACCTAGCTCATTCAAAAAAAAATTAGACATGCTAGATATTGTTGTATCTTATTGACATGGAACTGTGGCATCATCATATTATAGTGGGTAGGTTTGTGAGGCAGATACAGGTTACAGTACAAAGATAAATTATGATTGTAAGTAAGAAGTAACTTTAAGGAGGCGAGAAGAGCTTAAACAAAGGCTATAAATAAAAGACTCAACGCCACACACAGTAAAGAGAATGGAATACATTCAATCCAACAATGAGTAGGCCTCATTGGACCCACTTAAAACTCGACGTCACACACAGTAAAGTAAGCCAGTGAGGGAAGAAGGCGAAGAAGCAAATGGGGCATCAAAAATCTGTTAACACAAAATTATCCTACCATAATTCAGAAATCTGTTAACACAAAAAATCTGGTCAATTCTAGCTTGAGTGAGAAGGCGAAGAAGCTGTTCCAAAACCAAATTCAGAAATACTTAATAAAAATAACATAGCGCATTGTACAGAACCGAGTTGTTGTCAGATATAGGCAAGCTGCTACATGGTACACTTCCATAAAAAAAAATAACAAAAGTTGTACAGAACGCATTGTACAGAAGTTGGATAATACATCTAAGCCTAGAAAGAGCAAAGAGAAACTGAACACAAAGTTCGATTAAGTAGAAAAGAGGCCTTAGCTTGTACTGGAGAATTGAGTAAGGCAGAAGAATTACTGAATGGATTAAGATCCAGGTTAGTGGACTCTTGAAAATACTTGTTTTTTAGACATGGTCTGTCATTCAGTTTACTACAATTTTGTTTCTCATTGTGCAGAATTTCCATGATGAGCAAGAAGAAACAACAATTGATGCAGAAAGGAATGCAGGTCTGTTCTCGTTGCTTTATTTTGTTCCTCATTATGACCATGCAGACCTGAATTATCTACTCCTTTTTGTATATACTAAACTACCTATAGGCATCTCTGACCAAGAAAAAGAAAAAACTACCTATAGGCATCTTTCGGTCTAAAAATCTGCTGTAGGAATTGCTTTAATTTTTTTGTTCACTAAGAAGTTTGCAGAGTATCATGATTGTTTTGTGGTGGGGTTTTCCTTCTAGAAGTTTGCATGAGGTTAATCATTACTTCACATTGACTTCTACGTATATACATGGACATATATGTAGATGCACTACGTATATACATTAATCTTTTGTTCCAGCTTGCAGAAGCTCTATATCATTACAGGAAGGGTGACTACAAACAGGCATTGGAATTGCTCGGTTCAGACTTTCAGGCCGTCAACTATAAGGTATTACCCAGAACACAAAGACACAAAAAACTCAAAATACCTGGACTCCTGGTGTGTTTCAGTGGGTGTTACTCCGACGTGGTGTGTGTTGCAAGGGCAAGGTAGAGATAGAGAGGAATGCACTACAACAAAAATCGTTTTTTGCGACGATTTTTTTCGTCGCTAAATTAAAAAAAATCATCGCGAATTAGTTTTTGCGACGTTTTTTTTTTCGTCGCGTGTTCGTCGCAATAGCCTCGTCGCAGAAAGTATTTTGCGACAAAAGTTTATTTTCATCGCAAAAAAAACTTTTTGCGACGAAAAAAAAACCGTCGCTAAAAGTTAGAAAAACGTAACTAAAATCTGTTCCACCAGCGTAACAAAATAAAAAATAATAATTTAATTAATTTTTCGCGACGTAAAAAAATCGTCACAAAAAATTTTTTTACAAAAATAAAATTTTTAAAAAAATAATTTAATTAATTTTTCGCGACGTAAAAAAATCGTCGCTAATAATTTTTTTACAAAAATAAAAATGTAAAAAATAATAATTTAATTAATTTTTAGCGACGCAAAAAAATCGTCGCTAATAGTTTTTTACAAAAATAAAAATGTAAAAAATAATAATTTAATTAATTTTTAGCGACGTAAAAAAAATCGTCGCGAATAATTTTTTACAAAAATAAAAAATGTAAAAAAATAATTACATAAATAAATTTGCGACGTATAAAAATCGTCGCGAAAAAAATTGTTCCTACAATTTTCGCGACGATTTTAATTTCGTCGCAAAAAAGTTCATTTTTTTTTAAAATAATTCATAAATATTGATATTCTAATAAAAAATTTCGCCTGTACACCAATAATATCTGTGTTCAATAAAAAACTAACATAATTAATACATTTCACATCTTTTCCATTCAACATACATTTCACATCTTTAAAAAAAAAAAAACAATTTTATTTCGAAAAAGAATGAATTACAAGAATCAAATAACAAGAAGTTCTAAAAATTAAAAAAATAGTTTTAATCCTTCAAGAGGATTTAAACCATCTCTAATTACATTTAATGTCTCTTAAACTTGAACAGCTCCAGCAGTCCAGCTCCATGCCTTGAAATACCATCTCCAAGGTCAACATATCAGTACCAACCCAAACTGAAGTCGGATCAGAAAAATCAAGCCACAGTGCAGGTGCCTGATCCATTCAGCTCCTGACACTTTACAACAGACAACACCCTCTGAACATCATTCCATCTCAGCATATCTACAACATTCCAGCTTCACCTGTTACTCATCAGCACTGCACAGACTGCAATAGTACAGACTCCTCATTCTAACAAAAACTGCACTTCAGAATTCAGCTCATGAAATTAACTCAACACTGCAAATATGACAGTAGCTTGTTGTAGAAGTTTTCATATATACCATGATGCAGACACACGTAAAAAGGCAACCCACTAAATAATGAAGTCTCTGAGACAAGAGACAGATGAAACTTAGTAATGCAGCCACTATTATTCACTAGCAGATGAATATCACTTATGTAGTACTGAAAAATGCATGAAGAACTACACTGAACTTCAGTGAACAAGAACACATAATTTAATTACCTCGAAACCAAAAATTAACTACATGAAAGATGTAGCTGGTCAGCCTGAAGAAGCTTCTTCCCTCAGTATATTGCTTAAGAAATTCATCCTAAAAAGAGAATGACAAGAAATACGATATCAAATACAAAGCAACCAAAAAAAATTACAAGACATTTTGGACAATAAAGAGCAACATGAAAACTAAAGTCCCAAAGAGAATATGAAGCACATATGGCATCTCTAAGACCGTCATTATATGCTTAGTCTAGATTCACTCACAGGGATCTGTATTTGAGGGGGAACTTCAAACACAATGATCTGATGGCTTCCACCACAACAATCTTGAACTCATCAGCAATGTCGGACATGAAATTAGTAATTTGTTTCATCAAGCGTTCGACACTAGATTCATTGCCCGTTTTTAGCAGTGTGGTGATAGCAAGAGTTGCTATGCTTCTATTTTGATCAGAAATCAAACTCTCCATATCTATATTGCAATTTGTTACGGCCATAGGATGTGTCATTGCTACCTGCAGATAATTCATATTCGTAACCAGTTAGAACAAATGTTTTTGTCATGTCCCACCCAAAATTGAGATGACTAGAAGAAATTAGAATCAGAGGTAACAAATTTATCCCTAGGGGAAGATAAAAGTGCTAGGGTTGAAAATCGCTGGAAAAAGTTATTTGGATATGAAATTTCAGCAAAACCAATTCTAGATAAATGAATGCGGGCTCCAATTTTTTTGAAGCTACTTCCACTCAAGATACAAAATTGAGGTTTCTGTTTTCACATAACTTTATTGAAATAGCAGAAGCCCTTTTGTCGATTCCGCAAAATTTCTAATCATCATTATCAATAGGTGATTATTCCACAACAGAAAGGATTACCAGGCAACAACACAAAATACTCATGCTCAACTATTATCTTACAACCACTTGATCATTTTGTAAATATAAATGAAGTTATGGCTGCACTAATGATTTCTAATGCTGAATCTTTCCAACTTTCCTAAAGCCATCAAAGGACCTAATCAAAATGTTTCTTACTAATAACATTATCAAGGTTCCAATGGCTCCAACACCTAATGTAAAGTTTTTCATCAAGTGGAGAACATTTCAGTTTTCAAACTCAGAACCACTCTGATGTCTGAAGTACAATTTTGGAACAAACGATATGATCTCAATAGAAAAGACCATCTAAATGCATTCAAGTCTTTGTCATGGCCTACTGCTAAGATTGTCCTTCAATTTTAACTTTTGGATGAAAAGCCTCCATATCATATAAGAATAAATAGATAAGAGAAAAAACAAGGGAGAAAAGGTGAACTACTACAAACAAAAATCACCTATACGCCAGATTACAAACATATTAAGCATAGGAGCAGTTTTCTTGGATCAGTTTTAAGAAGTCACCTTCTTCAAAGTTCGGACAGCTGCAAATCGAAGCACAGGCTTAGAAGAACTCAAGAAGAGTTGTAGAACAGTAATTGCTGGAGTCAATTCGCGACTAGTCACACCACCTAACTCTGTGATTGCTCTAGCTGCTTCAAAAATAACCATTTCAGCTTTGTGGTGAAGACAGCCCTCAAGATAGTCATAGAATGGACGGTCCCCAGTTTGGTTACTCACACTTGACTCTCTGATAACCTAAAGACATTTGTCATGCAATTCTTAAGTTGCTTGATAATATGGAAACCATAAAGGACAGTCACCCAGCATAAACTCTAGGTTTCAACATAAAAAAAACACCTGGTTAGTATAACGAATCAAGAGACATTGAGCCAAAAGTGAACGGACAGTCCCCCTTGTCAGGCTGGTAACCAGCTTGCTGACAGCTAATCGATCATTTTGTCGTATCTGCAAGGTTGATAAATTTTGTTAATTACAATTTATCAAACAAATCATATCCACGGCCTTTGACCGAACTACTCTTTGAAATCATAACGTAGTATAAGAAGAGTGAAAAGCAGAAACCATAAAATTAACCATCGATTTTTCTTTTTTCTTTGCTTGCAGATTTTAAGATATATGTTCACTAGTCCATGTATACGCAACACGATAACCCAAGACATATGTCCACTAGTCCATGTATACTCAACAGGATAAACCAAGACACTACACGGGCAAGATAAATTCTGTTCTCCAAGAATAGACTATTTTTGGAAGTAAAAGCAAACACTAGATTTGAAAAAGGAGGCCACAACTCAATACTCGCCAATTATGTGGAGGTCGTCTCTACAATGCAATCCACATTCCACATGCAAAGCAAGGGGCTAAAATGAGGGACACAAAAATACATCTCCCATTTACTTAAATCGTCAACCAGGAAATATAAAAGTTCTTGAACAGCACATAAGAGATGGGTTTTTTGTGGTGACAGATCAAAAGGTTAAACATCCCTCTCTATGTGGGTGGTTTTTGTGTTTTGGGGGGGGGGGGTGTTCAGCCTCTGTGTGTGCATGAGTGAGAGAGAGAGAGAGGGTGTGTATGGCCTTCTGTATGGAGCATAGAGAAAAGCATAAGGATCATGTATTGTCATCAAGCAAAACACATCACAGAGCACTGCAGACAGGGTAATATTGTGACACCCCAAAATCTGGGGGTCCGTTGATTATCCATCAACCCGCGAAATACCTGTAGATACCTAGTATCTCGATATCACACTGTTATGCCCCATTTACCGGGGTCCATAACTTAACGAAATTTGGGCAGAGTCTCCTTTGTATGGGGAGCTCTACCCAATACCCAACCTGTGCAATACACAATTACCAGACCCATCCGAGGTCAAATATAAAGCAATGGCCGCACCGGGTCCATGTATAAGTAAACATTGGCCACACTGGGTCCAATTAACCATACTTAAATCAAAACATGAAAGGCTAATCTAACAATAGTCTTTATAAGTTCTATTACAATTATTTTACGCATTACATGCCCCAAAATATAGTTTCTAACATGTAATTACACAAAACATTAAGTAAAGCCACATGCGGCTTTCTTCAAGCATGAGGGTCCAAAATGGAGCCATCCGCCGGTGTATCTCTCCCACCTGAAATGTGTTCCCGTATAGGGTGAGCCAACTCCCAGTAGAGTATTTCCTACAGAGGCTACTCCTCAACCTATATGCATATGAAATGTTCACATGCAACATCCATAAATCCGTAACCATTCCATCAAATAATATACAGTTAAATGATGTAATGCTATAATGTCATGCCATGAATGAGGTGAGACCCACCCATGTGCACTCAACCCGAGTCCACTCTGACTCCCTTTACATGTCAATGCCATGTATGTTAAACCGGACTACCTAAGCCCCATGAAATGAGATGAGACTCATGTACTCAACCCGAGCCCTCCCTGGCTCCTCAACACAATGCTAATGCCAACGTGTTTGATGTATCATGAAATGAGATGTGACTCATTTATGCACTCACCCTGAGCCCTTCCCGGCTCGACAACACAATGTAATGTCAATGTGTATAACATGCCATGAGTGAGATGAGACTCAATCATATAACACAACCCGAGCCCTCCCGGCTCCCACACACACAATGAGATGTCAGTGTGTTGTAAAATCCGCCGTTGATGTTATACATTCAACGACCATTTATAAATCAAAACTCTTGTGTCTTTGTTGGGCAACGGATTCTCGGAGTCACACCGCTGGTTCCGTACACCATGTCACTTTTCCGGAATTTCACCTCAGGGGAGTGACTGAACCAAGTGATTCCGGGTCTTTCACCCGAGGAAGTCGCCATGCCCCTTCTTGCTATACCCAGACACAAGTTTTACTTATGCAATGCAACCATGCGACTCAAAAAGGATCGTCGATCCACTTTTCTCCCGAGTCCACATATCAAGCACCAAACAAGGTGTTGATTTAACCATGCACCAACCACACATGTTTCCACTCACGGCTAATATTCATGAATGGAGTTACCACTGTCATGCTCTATATGCGATAATGTCAATGAGCAATTCCCGTAACCACATGCATTTAATACCACATAGATTGTGGTACAATCATCCATGCACAATCACACCCACACCCATGCTAACATCCCATGAATGTGATGCCTCACCATGTCCCATATGCAATGTATGCAACTTGGACTACTCCTCGCGTCAATCACCAAGCCTGGTGTCGACGTCAACCATGCACTCACCCATGAAATGAATGATGCCGTGCAAATGCAATGTGATGCACCATTACATATCCATGTCATGTCCCATATGGAGTGAATGTCATATGGACAATTTAATTCACAACTTCACATGTTCAAATTCATGGCAATTATATCAATAGCATATAACTACCATATTTTTTAACCATGTCAATACATCAAAGAACATATATTGGCATATCATAGTGCATAAGTTCACGTACCTCAACACACTTAAACATGTTATCTCAATTTCGTCGAATAACAACATTTACATCAACCAAGACATTTAATCAAACACCTTCAAGGCAAACAACATGGTAACACATATTATGCCCAATTTTCACGTAGCTTTCACATAATTCAAGAAATCCCAATAGGCAATTTCTACATACTCATTTAGGATAAAATCATTTTACCTAAATTCCACCAATGCGCAAGTGAAATTTTCTAACAAACTACCCATTTACCTCATTATTCCATAACCATATACATATAAATATATGTATACATAGGGCAATATACATAGATATACATATATATATATATATATATATATATATATACATACATATCCAGCCCATTTATCATAGGCATTTCTAGGTAAGAAATCAACCCAAGTAGGAGAACCCCTACCTCTTGTAGCGTGAGAATCCCGTAGGAAGCTCCCAAGACCCGAAAACCCAACTCGAAGCTTGATTTTTCCAAATCCCGATTTTTCACCTTCGGTGAAAATCTTCATTTTTGGTACCCACGTGTAGCCCTCGTCGACGTGATCACTTCTCCCTTCTAGCTCGACGAAATCCGAGCAAAGAAATACAACTCGAATCTTGTTTTTCGTACACCCCCACCCGTTCACCTTTGGTGAAACTTGTTGTTTTTGGTACCCACGCGTAGCCCT
This sequence comes from Ilex aquifolium, assembly GCA_951799425.1. Taxonomy (NCBI): domain Eukaryota; kingdom Viridiplantae; phylum Streptophyta; class Magnoliopsida; order Aquifoliales; family Aquifoliaceae; genus Ilex; species Ilex aquifolium. The sequence continues at coordinate 17,153,044 of OX637407.1, read as the reverse complement.
CGTCGCGTAGATGAACTTTGCATTTTGAATCAACGAATTCCGACGTACGGAACTCCCGGAATCGGAGCGGGAAGCTTGGAGATCAAAATTTTTCTCTTCCCTCTCCCTCTCTCTGTTTTTACGTCTGAAACCAGACTGATTTCAGCAGAAATATCTGCTGAAAATCAGAATTTTAAGCCTATTTATATTTTTCAATGTGTGGTTCAGATCGCGCCACACGCCCCCTCTTCGTTCGGGTTTATTTTCGTCCCGAAACGATTAAAATTCGTCCCGATTTAAGTTCAAATTATTTTCTATAAAATCTAATTAAATTATTTTCAATTTTTTCACATTTTGTCCAAAATTTCGTTTTTGGGGTCACCCGAGACCCGACTGTCTCGTAAAACGTGAAAAATCCGACTATTTCGGAATTTGATGAAATTTTACATGGTCACTAGATTTCGCGAGACGAATTCAACGGCGAAGTCCGTTTCGTCATCCGAGCTCTAGAAAAATTCAGATTCGCAACCCGTTCATAGTGGCAAGTTATTGTTTTGCCCCTTTGTGAATAGTTCAAATTTTCCGGGGTTTCACAAATATTCATACCAGCAGAAGTCAGAAGAGCAGAGATGTTCATCTCCGTCCACTATATCTGCACCATTCTAGTGTCTCATAAACCAAAAATAACATTAAAGGACATCATACTGAAAATTCACATAACATTTAAAAAGACGAATATAGCAGTATGAAGGTGGCTGCTCTTGATAAGGCTCCTGGAGCTGCAAAAAAATAGCAAGTCCATGAATGTTTCAGTTTAATACTTTTGCACAAAACTCTAAACATAGACAATCATAGAGCTAACAATTTCTGACACATATATCCACATGATAAATAGCATTAAATTAACAAGTAAAAATGAACTCGGGCTTGAGGCATCTCACTCATATTTAGCAACTGTGACAAATATAGAAAGCTCATATAATCCATCACAAGTATTTAAAAAGTACGAGCGCAAGGATTTAAAAAGTAATATATGATTTAATACACAGAGTGTTTGTCATGTTACTGAGTTGTTTCGTATGCATCATCAATCCATCAAATTAAAATTTTAAACTTTTCTTGCCTTATAAATTGAAGAATTTAGATAATCAATAACAAAACAAAATCACACTCTAGCATTGTTATTTATCATGTGACACATATTGCCACATGATAAATAACCTTAAATTAACAAGCAAAAATGAACTCTAGTTTGAGTCTCCTTACTAGAGTTCATTAAACTTGATCGAAAACTTGATCGAAAACTTGGAAATTTGACATTGATCGAGTGAATCCAAATTCCACGGTAGCTAGCTGTAACCTTTGTTTGGACTTTGGGGCCACTAGTGCAAATATCAGTATCTATTATATCCAAAAAGGACATTTCTTATTCTTTTTTTTGCCCTCCACCATTTCTTTTTTGAGAAAGAAATAATCAAGACCATGGAAGTGATATAGAAACAGCATAACCAGTGTAAAGCTCATAGCCTGTCGTCACCCTCCAAACTTGAATTCATACAGAATTATTATCATCATACACCACATAAAAATTATATGCATCCACCACTCATTATATATATATATATATATATGAATTTCGAAATACAACACCTTTGACATTGGCTCGAAGATAAAACTCGTCGCTTTGAGGACCAAGATCGACATCATCCACAGCTTTGTAAACCACACCTTTAGCCTTCAGAAAACCCATGGTTGTGACAGACAATCTCAGTTCTATCAAAAAAAGTTAATAGATTTTTATAATCGAAGGTAAGATTGTGAAATCAAATCCGAGAAATCGAGAGATGAGGATATAGAAAGATGGATATACAGAGAGAGAAAGAGGGGAGACCGACTGCCTTGGGCTTCGATTGCCTGATTTCACTGGATATTTTTGAGACTTTGAGACTTCGATTGCCTTGGGCTGAACTTTGAACTTTGAACTTTGAGACTTCGATTGCTTAGCGATTCCAACAACGAGGGATGCTTCTCGGTCGATCTCAATGCAGCACAGTAGAAATCGAGAGAGAGAAGACAGAGATGGGGACGAGGAGTCGAGAGATAGAGAGATGGGGAGGAGTCATAATTTTTTATTTAGGTAAAAATTAATTAAATCATTATTTTTTGTATTTACGTAAAAATTTATTGACGACGTTTTTAAAAAACGTCGCGAAAAATTAATTAAATAATTATTTTTTTTATTTAATTTTTCAATTCCCGCAATTTCTCCCGCCAAAACAAAAAGGATGGAATCGTCTTTCCGCGACGTTTTCAAAAACGTCGCAAAAAATTAATAAAAAAATTATTTTTTTAATTTTTATTTACGTAATAATTTATTGACGACGTTTTTAAAAAACGTCGCAAAAAATTAATTAAATTATTATTTTTTTTATTTAATTTTCCAATTCCCGCAATTTCTCCCGTCAAAACAAAAAGGATGGGATCGCCTTTTCGCGACGTTTTTAAAAAACGTCGCAAAAAATTAATTAAAAAATTATTTTTAAATTTTTTATTTTTATTTTTAAAATTATTTTTATTTTAAAAATTATTTTTAAAATTCATCAAATTAACATGTAATTTCATCAAATCGACATTCAATTTCATCAAATTAACATTCAATTTATTAAATTGACATTCAATTTCATCAAATTAACATGTAATTTCATCAAATTGACATTCAATTTCATTAAATTCACATTCAATTTATTAAATTGACATTCAATTTAATCAAATTCACATTCAATTTATGAAATGGACATTCAATTTCAACAAATTAACATGTAATTTCATCAAATCGACTTTCAATTTCATTAAATTCACATTTAATTTATTAAATGGACATTCAATTTCATCAAATTAACATTCAATTTATGAAATGGACATTCAATTTCATCAAATTAACATGTAATTTCATCAACTCGACTTTCAATTTCATTAAATTCACATTCGATTTATCCAATTGACATTCAATTTCATCAAATTAACATTCAATTTATCAAATTAACATTCAATTTCATCAAATTAACATGTAATTTCATCAAATTGACATTCAATTTATCAAATTAACATTCGATTTATTAAATAGACATTCAATTTCATGAAATTAACATTCCATTTATCAAGTTGACATTCAATTTCATCAAATTAACATTCAATTTATTAAATGGACATTCAATTTCATTAAATTAACATTCAATTTATCAAATTGACATTCAATTTCATCAAATTAACATTCAATTTATTAAATGGACATTGAATTTCATCAAATTAACATGTAATTTCATGGAATCGACTTTCAATTTCATTAAATTAACATTCAATTTATCAAATTAACATTTAATTTATTAAATGGACATTCAATTTCATGAAATGAACATTCCATTTATCAAATTGACATTCAATTTCATCAAATTAACATTCAATTTATTAAATTGACATTCAATTTCGTCAAATTAATATGTAATTTCATCAAATGGACATTCAATTTTCATCAAATTAACATGTAATTTCATTAAATCGACTTTCAATTTCATTAAATTAACATTCGATTTATCAAATTGACATTCAATTTCATCAAATTAACATGTAATTTCATCAAATCGACATTCAATTTCATAAAATTCACATTCAATTTATTAAATTGACATTCAATTTCATCAAATTAACATTCAATTTATGAAATGGACATTCAATTTCATCAAATTAACATGTAATTTCATCAAATCCACTTTCAATTTCATTAAATTCACATTCAATTTATTAAATTGACATTAAATTTCATCAAATTAACATTCAATTTATGAAATGGACATTCAATTTCATCAAATTAACATCTAATTTCATCAAATCGACTTTCAATTTCATGAATTTCACATTCGATTTATCAAATTGACATTCAATTTCATCAAATTAACATTCGATTTATTAAATTAACATGTAATTTCATCAAATTGACATTCAATTTATCAAATTAACATTCGATTTATTAAATGGACATTCAATTTCATGAAATTAACATTCCATTTATCAAATTGACATTCAATTTCATCAAATTAACATTCAATTTATTAAATGGACATTCAATTTCATGAAATTAACATTCAATTTATCAAATTGACATTCAATTTCATCAAATTAACATTCAATTTATTAAATGGACAATGAATTTCATCAAATTAACATTCAATTTATCAAATTAACATTCAATTTATCAAATTAACATTGAATTTATTAAATGGACATTCAATTTCATGAAATTAACATTCCATTTATCAAATTGACATTCAATTTCATCAAATTAACATGTAATTTCATCAAATGGACATTCAATTTCATCAAATTAACATGTAATTTCATTAAATCGACTTTCACTTTCATTAAATTAACATTCGATTTATCAAATTGACATTCAATTTCATCAAATTAACATGTAATTTCATCAAATCGACTTTCAATTTCATTAAAATAACATTTGATTCATCAAATTAACATTCAATTTATCAAATTAACATTCAATTAAACATTTAAAGTAATCAAATAAACTTTCAATTTCATTAAATTAACACCCAATTCATCAAATTAACATTCAAATTATCAAATTAACATTCAATTTCATCAAATTAACAAGTAATTTCATCAAATCGACTTTCAATTTCATTAAATTAACATTCAATTTATCAAATTGACATTCAATTTCATCAAATTAACATTCAATTTATGAAATTGACATTCAATTTCATCAAATTAACATGTAATTTCATCAAATCGACTTTCAATTTCATTAAATTAACATTCGATTTATCAAATTGACATTCAATTTCATCAAATTAACATTCAATTTATTAAATTGACATTCAATTTCATCAAATTAACATGTAATTTCATCAAATCGACTTTCAATTTCATTAAATTAACATTCGATTTATCAAATTGACATTCAATTTCATCAAATTAACATTCAATTTATCAAATTCACATTCAATTTCATCAAATTAACATGTAATTTCATCAAATCGACTTTCAATTTCTTGAAATTAATATTCAATTTCATCAAATTAACATTCAATTTATCAAATTGACATTCAATTTCATCAAATTAACATTCAATTTATCAAATTTACATTTAATTTCATCAAATTAACATGTAATTTTATCAAATAGACTTTCAATTTCATTAAATTAACATTCAATTTATCAAATTGACATTCAAATTATCAAATTAACATTCAATTTCATCAAATTAACATGTAATTTCATCTAATTGACTTTTAATTTCATGAAATTAACATTCAATTTATCAAATTGACATTCAATTTCATCAAATTAACATTAAATTTTTCAAATTGACATTTAATTTTATCAAATTAACAAGTAATTTCAATAAATCGACTTTCAATTTCATTAAATTAACATTCAATTTATTAAATTGACATTTAATTTTATCAAATTAACATTCAATTTATGAAATGGATATTCAATTTCATCAAATTAACATGTAATTTCATCAAATTAATTTTCAATTTCATTAAATTGACAATCGATTTATCAAATTGACATTCAATTTCATCAAATTAACATTCAATTTATCAAATTGACATTTAATTTCATCAAATCGACTTTCAATTTCATTAAATTAACATGAAAACTAAATTGATATTTTTTTTAAAATTTTTTACTGAAGTAAAATGTTTATTTGCGACGTTTTTTAAAAACATTGCTAAAAGTCAATTAAAATGATATTTTATAAAATTTTTTATTTATGTAAAATTTTTATTTGAGGTTTTTTAAAAACGTCGCTAAAAGTCAATTAAAATGATATTTTTAAAAAAAATTTATTTATGTAAAATTTTTATTTGCAACGTTTTTGATAAACGTCGCGAAAAGTTAATTAAATTGATATTTTTTTAAATTTTTTATTAAAGTAAAATGTTTATTTGCGACGTTTTTTAAAAACGTCGCTAAAAGTCAATTAAAATGATATTTTTTAAATTTTTTATTTAAGTATAATGTTTATTTGCGACGTTTTTGAAAAACGTCGCTAAAAGTCAATTAAAATGATATTTTTAAAATTTTTTATTTACGTAAAATTTTTATTTGCGACGTTTTTGAAAAACGTCGCCAAAAGTCAATTAAAATGATATTGTTTAAATTTTTTATTTAAGTAAAATTTTTATTTGTGACGTTTTTGAAAAATGTCGCCAAAAGTCAATTAAAATGATATTTTTTAAATTTTTTACTTAAGTAAAATGTTTATTTGCGACGTTTTTTAAAAACGTCGCTAAAAGTAAATTAAAATGATATTTTTAAAATTTTTTATTTAAGTAAAAGTTTTATTTGCGACGTTTTTGAAAAACGTCGGCAAAAGTCAATTAAAATGATATTTTTAAAATTTTTTATTTAAGTAAAATTTTTATTTGCGACGTTTTTTAAAAACGTCGCTAAAAGTCAATTAAAATGATATTTTTAAAATTTTTTATTTAAGTAAAATTTTTATTTGCGACGTTTTTTAAAAACGTCGCTAAAAGTCAATTAAAATGATATTTTTTAAATTTTTTATTTGAGTAAAATTTTTATTTGCGACGTTTTTTAAAAATGTCGCTAAAAAATTTACGAAAACTGAAATTTGCGACGAAATTAAAAAATCGTCGCTAATAGTAAACTATTTGCGACAAATTTAAAAACGTCGCTAAAAAAACGTCGCAAAAAATAGTTTTTGTTGTAGTGAGGGGGACAGAGAGGGGTATCGTGAGATAGTAATTGAGTTAGAGAAGGATTCTGGGCAGATAGGATTAGATAGGTTATTTGTTTTTAAAAATGAGAGAGAGTTAGAGGAGTCTTGGTAGATAGGATTAGATAAATTATTTGTTTTTAAAAATGAGAGAGAGTTAGAGGAGTCTCGACAGATAGGATTAGATAGATTATTTGTTTTTAAAAATGAGAGGGAGTTAGAGGAGGAGTCTCAGCAGATAGGATTTTTTAAAAATGGCTATGATGAGGACCATTAGATCAAGAATCTTCAAGTAATCTGAACCGCGAAAAGCTAAAGACAAACATTCCTAGCTACTTTATTATATAGATATATCTTATCCTTATTAGGTCATTAGTAAACTTATTCAAGGTTTTTCTTTAGATGAACCACAAATTTCCAATACTCACCCCATGGCCGACGTCTAATCGGCACGAATATGCCCCAATCTCAATTCTTCTGAGTGGATATGTGGAAAAGCAGTAAATTAATCAACGATGGTGAAGTCTTTGGCACAAACGACCAAAATTTTTAGTCTCCGAGCGGATTATGTACTCCACGGAAATTTATTTATTTAGAAAAGTCAATGATAGGGCCCCAGCATTCATTTTGCAAACCAAAGGTTTAATCCCAACTACAGGAGCGGGCTCAATAGCTCCTCCTACCCAAATTCAGAAACCGAATGGCGTATCTCAAATAATAGTATTTTCAATATTATATCAAAAAAAATTATTCAATTCCGTAATCATTTTCTATGACTTTTTTTATATATAATTTGAAGCTAAAACCAAGGAATTAACAAGGCCAAGCACCTCGTGGGACAAGTAGGCCTATGATGGGACATTTCTAGGAGTTAACAGGAAATCGACCCGTGTCATCGGCATGAGGGACGTGGACTCTCCCTTAAGCGACGAGTGTCTTCAGCATGAGTAACCTCTGATTGCTTTGAGAGCGACACGTGCCCTCGACATGAAGGTATCCCGGACACTGCGTACATTGACATGTATCCTCGACATGCATTCCTTGGAGCTCTCTACAACTGACACGTGTCATCGACATGCATTCCTCGAAGCTCTTTACAACTGACGCGTGTCCTTGGCATTTGGCAACCTGGAGCATTGCTAGGGTGACGCGTGCCCTCGGCTTGTGTTTTGCCCCGAGGGACCTTCGCCAAGCACGTCACCTCGACGCCTCGTCTTCCACGCCGGCGGAGGATGAATAACAATTTCAACAGTTATTATAACTAGGAAGCGAAGTTGGATGCCAGTCATAAGCTTCCTTTCCCAAGGCAATCAGAGTTGCAAAAAGGATAGATCAATAACCAATAATAGTGACGCACGAGGTACAGAGCACAAAATTGTTAGACAATTGACAAAAGTGCCCCTGTGCGTACGCAGCCACCACAAGGAAACATTCAATGACACTTTGAAGGGATGAGACACTTTTATTGCTCGACGGATCTCAGAAAAAGAGCATTAAATGCTAGGGGATCTGAGCATTAAATGGAGAAGCTTCTTTCCACATGACAAGGAAGGCACTCTGTTCAAGGACTGTGCTTCACAGGTCACCTTCCAAATGGGCCAATGAGGATCTTCCTCTCCAAGAGAACTCACCTGTCCGTAATGATTACCTCCATTGAGGTACAAATAGCTCTCACAAATTTGAAACAAAGGTACCACACTCTCACCCAAGTAATATAACAGTGAATTCTCACCCCTCTCTCACATACTGACTTGATTGTCGGAGGGGTCACGCCGAAAAACACTCCGACGCCCTTCTAACATTTCTTTTTGGGTGACAGAGTTCGTCTCAATAAGTCGGAACTGTTCGGACAGCTGGAGAAATAATTCATCACCACTCCTTATATCATCTCTTATATCCATTTGTCACGAGACCATTGATTTTTCAGGTAAAACTCGTATCCGCCACCAGAGAGATCTGTCTATTCATTTGTTGTGCAAAAATCACCACGCACAGCCTACATAACTGAAGAGGACTACGGTAGGGGAAAAAAATAGTACCGTATCCTTAAATTTTTTAAATTTTGTGGACTAAGATATAAATTTTTGAATTTGTGTACTACCAAAAAAAAATTTATAATTATTTGTGTTATGTACAATTTTTAAGGATCAATTTATAATTTTTTGGGTCAACTTAAAATTTTTATGGTAACTTAATTAGGATTGATCCTAAAAATGATAACTTAAGATCAATCCTCAACTACCATAAAAATTATAATCGACCCTCCAAAATATAAAAAACAAAACAACACAATTTATAACGGTGGTACGATCTATTTTTTTTTTTTGGGGGGGTACTATAGTCTTCACATAGCCAACGATCAGATTCATTCCTGGCACGTGACTTGTTTGTTCCAAAAAAAAAAAACCATTGAATTTTTTCAATTTTCTATTATGACAACTAGGTGCAATTTTTTCACATAATTTCAAAAAAAATCCAAACTTTAATAAATAAAAAAAATGGTGCCCAAGAGCCTTAATTTTACAAATACCAAGTATGTGAATGATCATGCAAATCTTCTTGCACGTAGAAATCACTTAGACGATTTGGTGTGCAGAAAGCCTTTTAAATAAAGTTCAATAAGAAAGTTTGAACCTAATTTTTTAACATAACTTGTTGACTCACTATCAATCTAATAATTATAAGTAATTAGGTAAGTCAATTAAATCAGTAATTCAAGTCCAAGTAACATTGCTAAAAAAACTTATATGAATTAGCTAGAGTCTACACTACAATATTCACCGGAGTGGTTCAAGTTCACAACCTCTATCGATAACCAGAGATTTAGGCCATGCTAATGAGCTTTTCAAGAAAATCACCAATAAATATTGCTCCATTCACGAAAGACGACGTTCACGATACAATGTGGTAGAGGCGGAGTTAGGAATTTTGTTTAGAGTGGACATTTGAATTACTCACTCTAATTTTTTTCCTCCTAACCAATCACTCTATATAATATATTTTTATTTATTATATCATATTTGATACATAAAGTCCATTTAGCATAAAAAAAAAGCCAAAAATAATGTACATTGTATATGTATAAAAATAACTAATTATAATCATTGTAAAAAAATTGAGCTAATTGTCATTTTTGTAATTAAAAAATATCAATTATTCAATAATAATCTATTAATTTTATTCAATAAACGATATTCGAAACATTATCACTGAGATATTAGCATAGTAAAACTACTAAATTAAAATTTAAGAGCTAAACATAGTAAAAAAATTGAAAATCAATTGACACATAATAAAGACAATAATCAATACTTGAATAAAATAGAGACGATTTCTCGTAGGAAAAAAAAAAAGTTAAATGAAGGTCAATTGTAAAAACTTTCATTTGCAAAAATTCATAAATAATAAAATTAAGGTCATCTGAATATAGTCTTAATAAAATAAAAAAGACTAAACAATTGAAATAAAAAAATTATAGGGTGAGCACAAGTAAACAATATATCTAATCTATAATTTTTGGAATATATAAATATGATTATACATAAAATATTTTTTAAAAAAATTTGAGGGTGGGCACGTGCCTACCCTCATCCCTATGTAGCTCCGCCATTGCAATGTGGGACAATGAGATCCACGTTATATTATAGGGTGCGAAGATACTATAAATAGTTAGGATTTAGATATTTTTTTACACTTTCGTTCGATTTCATTCAATAATAGATCACTCATAGTATATAAATGCAAAAACCATTCATGAATCCTTTTTTTTTTTTTTTCAGGGTAAGTAATCCAACTAGTTAGACTAGTAAATGTTTTTCCCTCATTTCCTATAATTAGTATACTTGACTATAAATAATCCAAAATTTCCAAGTCCCAAAACTTCCACAGGGAGACATCAATCATCTTCGTAATCCCAGTCAAGAATTAACGAGTGTAATGTCTTTTTCACATGGCCTTTCATTGACAAGCTCTTCCTTCCTGGACTATAAGCTATGGGAACAAACGACCAAAAATGTCAGTCTCCGAGTGGGTCCTTTACTCCATGGAAATTTGTTTATGTTGAAAAGGTGCCCATAATTTTGGCTATGCTTCGGGTTCACATATGTACCAGTTCGTGGTTGTGTAATTTATTTAATAAAACAATGAAATAATGAAAAATAACTCTAGCACAATTAATTTCTTTAAACAAATACTCAATAATTTAAACCCAAAAATAATTTACCCAAAAAATCAATTTACTAAATAAAAGTAGCGGAACGATCTCACCAAACTATGGATCAAGTCGAAACTTTGTCCTTAAATGTTGATTCGCGCCCCTCGGAGTCGATAACTCGGTGTGATAGGCCCTTGACACGATATCCTCCTATGATTTCTATAGTGTCACTCCACCAACATGCATTTGTTGTGAAAAATGTTTAACAACCCTCTCTGATCGTCCTTTAGTAACCACCAAAAATTTTAGTCCATTTAAGGACTTCACCAATTTACATATTGTATGTTCTTGTTCGGGAATTACACACCCCTCAGGTTACTTCATATAAATTTTTTCTTCTATATCATCATTTAAAAAAACAATTTTTCACATTCATTTGGTGTACAACAATCTTATGAATAGAAACAATGACAAAAAACAATCTAATAAATGCAATTTTAGTTCTCGATCTAACTGGTTAGAGTAGGAGATGTTTTTCAATATGCAGTATCTATCACACCCCATTTCCTATAATAAGTAGACTTGACTATAAATAATCCAAAATTTCCAAGTCCCAAAACTTCCACAGGGAGACATCAATCATCTTCTTAATCCCAGTCAAGAATTAACGAGTGTAATGTCTTTTTCACATGGCCTTTCAATGACAAGCTCTTCCTTCCTGGACTATAAGCTATGGGAACAAACGACCAAAAATGTAAGTCTCCGACCGGGTCCTTTACTCCATGGAAATTTGTTTATGTTGAAAAGGTGCCCATAATTTTGGCTTTGCTTCGGGTTCACATATGTACCAGTTGGTGGTTGTGTAATTTATTTAATAAAACAATGAAATAATCAAAAATAACTCTAGCACAATTAATTTCTTTAAACAAATACTCAATAATTTAGACCCAAAAAATCAATTTACTAAATATAAGTAGAGGAACGATTTCACCAAACTATAGATCAAGTCGAAACTTTGTCCTTAAAAGTTAATTCGCTCCCCTTGAAGTCGATAACTAGGTGTGATAGGTCCTTGGCACGATAACCTCCTATGATTTCTATAGTGTCACTCCACCAACATGCATTTGTTGTGAAGAATATTTAACAACCCTCTCTGATCGTCCTTTAGTAAGCATAAAAAATTTTAGTCCACATAAGGATTTCACCAATTTACATATAGTGTGTTCTTGTTAGGGAATTACACACCCCTCAGGTTATTCCATATAAATTTTTTCTTATAAATCATGATTTAAGAATGTGGTTTTCACATCCATTTGGTATACAACAAGCTTATGAATAGAAACAATGACAAATAACAATCTAATAAATGCAATTCTAGTCACCAAGGAGTAAGTGTCAAAATAATCAACATTTTTCTTTTATTTATTACCTTTGACCACTAACTGTACCTTGTATTTATCAATAAACCCATCTGATTTTAATTTCATCTCAAACACCCACTTACTACAAATATGTTTAGTTTTCGGAGGTAAATCAACAAGTTCCTAGCAATAATGGATTCTAACTCATTATTGGTAGCTTCTTTTCAAAAAAGTTCGTCTATAGAAGTTATAGGATCATTATAGGTTATTGGTTCATCATTAACAACATAGACATAAAAGTCATCACCAAAACCATTTTCCTTTCTCATTCTTTTACTTCTTAATTATTGTACCTCATTCTCAATACCAAAAGAACCACACTAACATATTTTTGAGTATCTTTAGATTCATGAACTTTCATAGGAAACACATTCGCAAAGAAAGAAGCATTATTGGATTCAATAATAGTATTAACTTTTATAATATCACTTTTGACTACAAGGAACCTATAATAGGTGATATTAGAAGCACATCCAATAAATACACAATCACAAGTTCTAGCTAGAACCTATTTTTCTCTTTTTAGGCTCGAGTAACATAACATTTGCCAATACTTCCCAAACAAAATATAACATTTGTCAAACACTCCCACACTTTGAGGTATCTCAAACTAGGTGGCAAATGGGGTGTTGCATTGATTTTCTTATGAGGTACTTTATTTTGAATGTGACAAGCCGAAAGAATAGCCCTCCCCCCACATGTTTGTGGGTAGCCCCGAACTAACTAACATATCATTCATCATCTCCTTTAGTGTTCTATTTTCTTTTCCGCAATACCATTAGATTCGGGAGAATAAGGAGGAATAACTTCGTGAATTATGTCATTTTGTGCACAATAATAATTAAAACAATTAGATTCATATTCATCGCCTTTATCGGTTCTTAATCTTTAAATCTTTTTATTGATTTGATTTTGAATTTTGGTCTTATACTTTATGAACATCTCAAGTGCTGCATCTTTAGTTCTCAACAAATAAAGTTTGGTGAACCTAGAACAATCATCAACAAATATCACTTAAAATCTTTTACCACCTCTTGTCATAGTGTTTTTCAAATCACCTAAGTCACTATGAACTAATTGCAAAGTTCACTTTCTCTAGAATGGATTTGCATGATTTCTTTGTAGTCTTAGTTTTGGCACATATCTAACACCTATATAATAAAGTACAATACAATTCAAATCTTAAAAGATAAACAAAATAATTTTTGCTATTTGCGGTTGAGATCACTTTAAATTTTACTTTAAAGTTAATTTAACGGTTAATATTGACACCACAAATTTAATAAGAAAAATAGGTCTCTAAGGGTGTGTCTGGAGTGACTTTTTAAAAGTACTTCTAGGAATTATTTTTCATAAGTACTTTAAAAAAAATAGTATTTGGAACCGCTCCACCACTACCTCTACGACCACCACCACCACCACAACCACCACCATCCCATCGTCACCGCCACCATCACTATCGCCACCCTACCATACCCACCACCCCACCATCATCACAACAACTACCACCACCGTCCCACCACCACCACTTCCACTGCCCCACCACCACCGCTGTTGCACCCTACCATCATCACCACCGTTGTCACACCTTACCACCACCGCTACTGTCCCACCATCACCCCTTCCACCCCCACCGCCCTACCACCACCCCATGACCATCACAACTATCACCACCATCGCCAACCCACCATCGCCACTACCCCACCTCCACCCCCACCCCACCGCCACTACCACCACCACCACCACCATCGCCACCCATCACCGATTGCTACCATCGTCGTCCATGTCCATCACCCACCACCATCGTCATCTTATTCTTATATTTATTACCATTACCACAATCATCTCACTAACACCATCGCCCATTGTCAGCACCCACCACCACCCATCGTCGCCCACCATCGCCACCAGCCACTGTCACCTACCCTACCACCACCAACCACCACCACATGTCATCGCCCACCACTGCAGCTACACACTATCACCTACCCCCACCACACTTACCATCGCCGCCATTTACCATCACTCATCACACTGTCGCCTAGAAGCACTCATCGTCGCCCACCACCACCATCGTCACCGCTCACCACCACCGTCGTCGTCCCACCACCACCACTGCCAACCACCATCACCGTCGTCCACCACCACTACCGTTGCCACCCACGACTGCCACTACCATCATCGTCACTCAAGCCCACCACCACCATCATCATTGCCACCCACAGCTGCTACCACCACCACGGTCGTCGCCTTATTCACCACAACCATTATCGTCTCCCACCATCGCTCACCCCTACTATAATCGATACTTAAATTTCTTTATCTCTTCTCTATGTTTGTGATTTGATTTTGGGTGTGAATATAAATATGTTGACCATTTTTTTATTACTCCGTGCCTTCAGGCACGGGGAATAATTAGTTTTTCTATTTTAGTTTCACTCACATTAGGAATCAATCCCATTTCTTTCATTTTCTTTAAGTACCCAAAGTCCACATGTCCAAGTCTACCATGCCACACGTCAAGAAAGTCAATCAAATAAGCACAAGAAGATGAAGCATTTTCATTAATGGTTTCAATTACATGAAGCACATAGAGACCTTGGTTAAGATACCCCTTACCAATACATATGTCATTTTTAGACAAAATTACAATACAACCATCAAAGAGAAACTTGACTTCGGCCTTTCCAAGTAATTGAACCGACACAAGGTAGTGTTTTATCATAGGAACATGTAGGACATTGGAAAGAGAAAGGGTTTTTCGAAAAAATTAATTTAAGGAGAACTTTCCCTTTTTTCCACAACCGGTACCGATCTATTACCACCCACATACACACATTCGGAACCTTCTTTGACATTAGTGTATGATGCAAGTGCATCTCTTTTGGCACAAATGTGCCTAATGGCCCCGAAATCCACTACACAGTCTTTTACTCTCGTGGCCAAGTTCACCTCACACACTACCACCGTAATGACATCATTGGCTTCTACTACATTAGCTTTTGGTTTAGGATTATTGTTATAGTTGTTGTTATCACCATTTCGATATTTACACATTGAGGCATAATGTCTACTTTATCACAAACATAACATTCACCTTTTCTCTTTTGAATTTAATATAGAACAGGTGGTTGTTGATTACTTGGAGCAGGAACACCGCCGTGCATCCAAGGCTCAAAGAAATGCAAAAAGGTGATAGTAGAGGCAAAATGGTTCGGACTCGGAATTGATTTAGACCAGTGGTGTTGGATCTAGACCGGGCCAACGATCAAGACTCACCTGTTTGGTTGAGTTGGACTCTAAACGACATGTGTTTTTTATGTTAATTAGTTAAATTGTAATTTTTCTTTTTTAGTAATTTTCATATAATTAAGGATTTTACCTTTAGTATGGGAACGATTAGGGTTTTGGTCATTCCTATATATATTTTTTTATGTAATATGAATTATTCAGTGAATAATATACCCTTTTAGAGATATTCTTTTGTTCTTTTCTTTGTGGATTCAGAGCGTGTGTTAAATACACTTAGAATCGTAGTGTTCTTCGTGTTCCTTTGTTTTCCTGCGTCAGAATTTGAGAATTACTTAAGACTTATTTTTATTATTATAGTTGTGAGGTCTCCAATTCGATTTTTGGCCATGTTTCCTATTTTGTTGGTGTTGTGGGGTTCTAATTGGTCCACCATTTACTACATTAGGCTTGGACATCATTTGCTTGGCTTGGGTAGACTTTTGTAAAATTCTATTTTTCTCCCCAATTTTAATTTGGACAATGGTCTTTTGAAATGTCATGGCATTTCTCTTTTGTAGAAATTTGAGTTTATACTCTTTCTAAGACTCAAGTAATTTTTCTACAAGGCATTGATTCTTGAATCTCTCAGATAATATATCACCCTCCTTAGCCAACCATTTATTATATTTTAAAACTCATAAATATGTGATGTAATGGTCTTGTCCTCCACCATTTGGTAATGAAGGAAATTAAAGGCAAACAATCTCTTAGCACCTTCATCCTCAAACTTATATTTAGATATCAACTCATCCCATAAAAAATTTAGCATTCTCAATATAACTATACACATCAAATAAATAATTAGATAAAGCAATATAAATAGTATTCAAGCATAATTTAAAGGCAAAATTCCAATTTTCTAGAGCTTGACCATAATTTTTTGTATCATCATCAGGTCTAAGTTCTGTTAGAACAAATAATAATTTTGAAAAACTCAGCACATCAAAAACCTTTTGTTTTCATCTACGAAAATTATTTTCATCAAAATGTTCAATTTTAAAAGTATCGGGTAAAATCTTTGTTTGTGTAAGAAGTTGTGTATCCATTGCAAAATCAACCTTTAAGATTGTTGTGTAATTTATTTAGTAAATGAATGAAATAATGGAAAACAACTCTTGCACAATTAATTTTTTTAAACAAAAACTCAAGAATTTAGGAGTAAATATTGAATACAACGGTGATACCATATCACCATTGATGACATGGTATCACCAACCAATAATAAAACCCCAAATGGAAAAGGTGAACGCCATTTGGACTAACATGGCAGAAGGGTGGGGAGTTAATTGCTTACATGACAAGTTAGTTATTAATTTTTGTGGGGTCCATCTGCTTATTTGTTTTAGCATTATTGATTGGTGATACCACATCACCTTGCCATGTGGTATCACCGTTGTAATAAATATTTTCTCAGAATTTAGACCCAAAAATGATTTGCTCTAAAAATCAATTTACTAAATAAAAGTAAAGAAACAATCTCACCAAACTATAGATCAAGCCGAAGATTTGTCCTTAAAGGTTGATTCGCGCCCCCTCAGAGTCGATATCTTGATGGGATAGGTTCTTGGCACGACAACCTCGTAGGATTTCTATAGTGTCACCTCCACCAACACGCATTTTTTGTAAAGAGTATTTAACAACCCTCTCCGATCGTCCTTTAGTAATCAACAAAAATTTGAGTAAAAGTGTACAGCTTTTATAGAAAAGCAAAGAGATGATGAATAGACAAACAAGAGGAGGATAACAATGTTAGGGTTAAACTACTGGAAAGAAAAACTGATTTTATAAAAGGGGAATAGTGGCTTACTTTGTAAGCTAGCCTCAACGGTAAAGAAAAGGGAAGTGGCCATGGGCTGACGGACCAAGTCAATGGGTTTAAAACAAAGGGTCCTTCGAAAGTCGATACACCAACTTGGTGCAATTTTCTTGGTGTTGTGTTGGTATATTTGGCGTAATAGGAATGAGGTTCTCTTCCAGTAGAGGCAAAATGACCTAGTGGTGTTCTGTCATATGTCAATGGAGTTTATTTCGCAATATGAGCAAGTTTTGGATTCTGGTCAAGGTGCTGGTTAGGGAGGTGCACCAGAACGTTGGGTTCCTCCAAGATCTGGATCCTTTAAGGTTAACTTCGATGGAGCAGTGTTTGGCATAGGGGCAGTGTTCCTCCTAGATCTGGATTCATTGGCTGACCTCCCCTCCTAACCTCATTTCCCGAGCTCGTACTTGAAATTCTCTCTAGGTATCATCAGATTACATCATACTCAATCCTATTTATCGGAATAAACTACTTGACACAAACCTATTCAGATACTAATAGATCTATCTTATTCTTATTAGGTCACTAGTAAACTTATTTAAGGTTTTAATTAGGACTTCTTTGATTTATTTTTTATTGGATTTGGGGTTGTCAGGTGAGATTACCCAACACTAACTACGGTGGATGATCCACAAATTTCCAATGCTCACCCCATGGCCGACGTTTAATCGGCACGAATATGCCCCAATCTCAATTCTTCTGAGTGGATCTGTGGAAAAGCAGTAAATAATCAACGATGGTGAAGTCTTTGGAACAACCAACCAAAATTTTTAGTCTCCGAGCGGATTATTTACTCCATGAAAATTTATTTATTAAGAAAAGTCATTTACTATATAAAAAAAAATTATAATTATTTGTGTTATTGCCAACTTTTAAGGATCAGGTTATAATTTTTTTGGATCAATTTAAATTTTTATGATAACTTAATTAGGATCAATCCTAAAAATGATAACTTAAGATCAATCCAATGCTACCACAAAAAATAAAATTGACCCTAAAAAATATTTAAAAAAAAAAAAACAAAGCAATTCATAACCCGGGATGTGTGTGTGTGCGTGGGGGGGGGGGGGTTTACGAACTATTTTTTTTTTTTTGGGTACTATAGTCTTCACATAAGCATAAAGTAGAGGTGACCTCTTTTATTTATTTTTTTGTTTAACAGTCAGGAGTGTTTGAGTCAACTTACGTACACTTCGATTAATTTTCTCCCT
Organism: Ilex aquifolium; assembly: GCA_951799425.1. NCBI lineage: Eukaryota > Viridiplantae > Streptophyta > Magnoliopsida > Aquifoliales > Aquifoliaceae > Ilex > Ilex aquifolium. The sequence continues at coordinate 17,134,407 of OX637407.1, read as the reverse complement.
AGTCCGATTAAAGACAAACCATCCACACCGGAATTAAGGTATTCATAAGAGATAAATCCCTAATTACCTGAACCCCAAGAGTTGTTAAAATTTGAACTCAAAACGTCTGAATTTATAACTCGTCTCTATTACCACTTAATTTACCCCACTACAATTAGCCAACGATCCGATTCATTTCTGGCAATCACAAGACGACTTGTGATAAAAAAAAAAAAAAAAAAACCATTGAATTTTTACAATTTTCTATTATGTCAAGTAGGTGCAATTTTTTCACATAATTTCAAAAAACTCCTAACTTTAATTAAAAAAAAATTGGTGCGCAAGAGCTTTAGTTTTACAAATTAAATACCAAGTATATGAATGATCATGGAAATCTTCCTATACGTAGAAATCACTAAAACGATTTGGTGTCCAAAAAGCCTTTTAAAAAAAGTTCAATAAGTACCTAATTTGTTATCAAAACTTGTTGATCCACTATCAATCCAATAGTTATAAGTGATTAAGTAAGTAAATTAGATCAATAAATCAGATCCAAATAACATTGTCAAAAAAGTTATATGACTTAGCCAGAGACTACACTAGAATATTCACCAGAGTAGTTTGAGTTCACAACCAGTATTGATGACTAGAGATTTAGGCCATGCAAATGAGCTTCTCAAGATAATCACCAATAATATTGGTCCATTCACAAAAGACGACATTCACGACACAATGTGAGACAAGGGGATCCACATAATGTTATCGATGCCAAGATACTATAGCTAGCTAGGATTTAATTAGATCTGTTTTTTATATTTTCTATCAATTTCATTCATTAGTAAATCACCTATTATATATGAATGCAAGAATCACTTAAAAATAATGAATCTTTTTTCTAGGGTAAGTAATCCAACATTAAGAAAAATTATAATGTAGAGGATCTCGATGTAACTAGTTAGAGTAGGAGATGTTTTTCAAGATGCAGTATCTATCACACCTCATTTCCTATAATTAGTAGACTTGACTATAAATAATCCAAAATTTCCAAGTCCCAAAACTTCCACAGGGAGACATCAATCATCTTCGTAATCCCAATCAAGAATTAACGAGTGTAATGTCTTTTTCACATGGACTTTCAATGACGAGCTTTTCCTTCCTGGGCCCTTTACTCCATGGAAATTTGTTTATGTGGAAAAGGTGCCCATAATTTTGGCTTTGCTTCAGGTACACATATGTACCAGCTGGTTGTTGTGTAATTTATTTAATAAAGCAATGAAATAATGGAAAATAACTCTAGCACAATTAATTTCTTTAAACAAATACTCAATAATTTAAACCCAAAAACAATTTACCCCAAAAATCAATTTACCAAATATAAGTAGAGGAAATATTTTACCAAACTATAGACCAAATAGAAACTTTGTCTTTAAAGGTTGATTTACGCCTCGATCACTCGAAGTCGATCACTCGAAGCGATACGTCTTTGACACGACAAACTCCCAAAATTTCAAAAGTGTTATCTCCACCAACACGCACTTCATAGCTGTAAAGAGTGTTTAACAATCTGATCGTCCTTTAATAAACACCAAAAATTTGAGCAAGAGTGTCCAGCTTTTACAGAAAAGCAAAGAGATAATGAATGGGCGCGAAGCAAGAGAAAGAGAGCAGTGTTGGGGTTAAACCACTGGAAAGAAAAATTGATTTTATAAAAGGTGAATGGTGGCTTACTTTGTAAGCTAGCCTGTACCGTAAAGCAAAGGGCAGTGGGCCATGGGCAAACAGACCAAGTTAATGGGTTTAAAATAGGGTTTTTTAGGTGTGGGTCAAACATTGTGGGAGAGAAAACACCTACACTTTTCTATTTGGAAAGAGGACTATTGTTTTAAAGCCTATGTCACATGATGATATAAAAAAATATGAGGAATCGAAGCCCAAGTGTGTTGTTGAGGGCAAGCAAAGACCTATTCACATCCTGTCAAAGAAGCAATTTGAATTAGAAAGCAAAGGCCCAAATGTTATTTATGCTATAGTGATTAAGGAAGTGAAGAAATCTCTTGTTGCTGCTAAACCTAAGTAAAAATTGAAACCATGTACAATATGATGAACTCTTTTGTCAGTAGAGATATGTGTAATTTCTTTGGATTATTAACTACACATATTATATACTTTTTTGTAAGTAGGTCCAATATTCTTTTTTTATTTTTTTCTTTTATTTTCTAAGGTTAATTGCACTGGAGGTTCTCAAAGTATAGGGTTTGTATCATTTTAGTCCATAATATTTCAATTGCATCATTTTGGTCCACAGAGTATTGAATATGTTTCTATATGGTCCATCAAGCAGACAACATCTAGATTGCTAATCTATTTTTTATCATAAACTTGACACATAATACTTAAATATGGACAAAAAAATAATTTAGATAACTTTTAACCAAATTTCTACTCAAATTTTGGTTAAAGAGCTATCCAAATTATACATTTTTTATCACGAGTTATTCAAATTTTAGTCAAAAACTACCCATATTACACATTTTTTGTCAAGAGTACCCAAATTTTGTTTAAGAGAACTATTAAAATTATTTTTTGTCTATATTTAGGTATTATGTGACAAGTTTATGATAAAAAATTGTTAACAATCTGGACGTTATCTGCTTGAAGGACCATATAGAAACATATTCAATACTTTAGGGACTAAAATGACGCAATTGGGGACCAAAATGAGACAAATTTCATACTTTAGGGGCTTCCGGTGTAATTAACCGTATTTTCTATTTTGACCTTTAGTATATCATTTTTTGTTCAAGGTTCTTCTCTCTTCCTTTAATTTCTCTCTCCTCTTTCCTCTCACCTTTATATTCTATATCATTCTTTATTTTTCCTCTCTCACCATCTTATATAGTTCAATTCATCGCCAGATTGAAAATATCACAGAACGAAGAAATGGAGCAGATTTTTATCATGATCAAGCCTAATGGTGTCCAAAGAAGATTGGTTTGTTCGTTCCCATCTACATCAAGCTTGTTTTCTTTTTGTTTTCGTTGTTCTTTGTGTGTGATTCTTTTTTTTTTTTTTAATTTTTGTTAGTGATATATTTCTGGGGGAGGGTGTGAGCATATCCTAGAGAATTTTTTTTCTTTAGTATTTTATATTCTAGGGAATTTTTATTACTTTGTTATGCTTATTTCTTTTTGTATAGTTATTTATTTTTGTTTTGCAGTCGGCTGCTTTATTGCTAGGCGTTCTCCTTCCCTTATTATTTTTATTTTCTCATTGCATTACTTTGTTTTGCATTGAGGACAATGAATGACTTAAGTTGGGGGATGAGGGTTACACCACCATGTGCTATTTTATTTTTTTAAAGAAAAATTAAAAAAAAGAAAACGAAAATTAAACATCCGATTTGGACCGGTTTATTCACTCTTAATTAGTATGAGATTTTTTATTGTTCAACTTGAATCTTGAATTATTTGTACATTAGCATTCTATAGGAGTTTATTCTATGTTTAAGTATCATGTTTATGTTTTTATTTGGAACTCAAATTTGTGTACACCATGATTATGTAATTTTTGTGATTTATTGAATAAAATTCATATTTTAAAAAGCTTGATATCTGTAGTAAAGAAGAATGTATAACCTATGTGAATCTTTTGTTTAGCTTTGTTGGAGGGATATAATTCATTTACTCAAAAGACTATTCCTTCAATTTCAAACTCTTTCAATAATCTAATTATTTTTGTTTTGATTAGAGTATATAAGATAGTTAGTTAATTATATCTCAATGTTAGAAGTACCTTGTCATACATTTTTTGAGAAATGATAGTGAGTACTTGAGCTTATTATTGACATTTGAAAGAACAAAAACAAAAACAAAAACAAAAAAGAAGAAAAAAATAAAGTATCTTTGAATAAGTGTTGGAAATGAAAAGATAGAGAAATGCATGTTTTGAGTTATTTTTTCCCAAGAAAGAAATTTGGGTGAAAAATTTGTATTTCTGGGATACTCTTTTAAATTTCTTATTATCTTTCGATTCTGTAACCCGGACAAGACCACATTACAACCGTCGAAAAAGCCTATTTGATCTTAAAAATCGTGGCAAGTGTATGTACTCAATAATGAAATATGAAATATATTAGCTATAATATTTTCATTTGCTTTAACATTCTTTCATGAGATTATGCCAAATTTATTTCATTTGAATAATGTTCTTTATTTCAAAAATATATGAGTTATATATATATTTTTTACTATAAAAATTCTCCTCACATATAACTTAAGAGTGAAACAGTCGCTATAATAAGAGTTTTTTTGTTGTGAGAGTGAATCCTTGGTGAGATTTGTGGCGAAGCTAAAAATAAATAGCTAATAGAGATGTGGATGTTGTTTGATAAATTTTTTATATTCCACAATCATTTCATAGACACGGGAGTTTCTCATATTGATGTGAATGTGAATACTTTTACATAACATTTAAATCTATAGTTTAGATTTTTTGTGAATACTTTGAGTAGATGGTGAATTATTTTTAAATTTTATTGTTATTTAGGAATTAATAATATGTTCTAAATTTGTGGATGAATAAAAGAAAGTTTGTAGGTACCTTCTCACGAAACCTTCACATGACAATACTCGTCAGTTAGGGGTAACCTAAGAGTTTAAAGGCTTGTTGCATACACTAAATGCAATCATAATCACCTTCAAAAGTGTTTTGTAATTTAGATTTTTTTTAATTTTAGTTTATTTCTAGTTTGCTAGGGACTAGCAAAGCTTAAGTTGGAGGGTGTGATGAGTACATAGTATTGCATGATTTATATATCAAACCATTCATCTTAGCTTTGTTTATTAGTTATATGTTCAGTTTTGGTTTTACTTTTGTGTTTTATAAAGAATATTTGTGTTGGTAGGTAAATGAATGTAGGAGCAAGGTTTTATATACATTTTGATGCTATAGAAGATTCTGAGAATGAGTTAGGAGATCCAAGAGTTGAGCCAAGAGCATTACAAGTAAAATTTGGGAAAAGACTAGTCCTACCGGTGGGTCTTCTACCATTTCAATAGTGAGCATAAATTAATTCTACCAGTAGAAGTTCGTTCCTACCGATAGAAGTAAAGCAGAGATATGTTCTACCGGTAAGTGAGTATTGTTCTACTAGTAAGTTAAAGACAGAAAGGTGTTCTACCAGTAGAAGAGCAAGACAACCAGTAAAAGGAAAATAGCGAACAATTCTACTGGTAGGTTGTTTTGTGCTTCCTAACTGTAGGCTAGTGCAATTCTGTTGCGAGGACTCCTTCTCCCAAGCGTTGACTGACAAAATATTTAGGGATATCTTCCAATATCTTCCAAGACTTTATGGGAGGAGCAAGAGACAAGATAGGGAATGGATTTTAATTGGCCAAATCTTAGAGATATTTTCGGAGATTTTCTAGGAATAAAAGTGAGACATAAAAGGAAAGAAGATCTCTAAAAATGAGTCATATCTCTCCCATTCTCCTATAAATACCAACTCTTGGGAACTTTGGAGAGACACGGCTTCCTCCTGAATGTTCTCCAAGGGGGGCTGCTCCTCCTCCTTTTTCTTTATTGTTCAATGGAATTGAAAAGAATAATGAAGGCTTGTGCTTGAAAACTAAATTTAAAGCAATTACAATTTGAATACAAGTTTTATTTATTTTCTTTAAATTACCATGTCATTCATACTTTCTTTTAATTCAATTTACTTTATGAGGGAGTAGTCATTTATTGGTTTGATTGAATGAAGTAGTCTCACTTGTGAATTAATGATTTTGACTCAAAACTAGGGCTTGTTTATTGCCGAGTTTTTTGGTTTAATTAAATGATTAAAATAAAAAAACGCTATCGATTTGTATATCTTCTTTCTTACCCTTCGAACAACTCAGACTTGGCACGGATAATTCTTGGAATCACTGCAATCAAAGTGAATTTCCTCTAATCAATTCAATCGTCTTGAATGCATATTTGTTATTTTATAAATTAGGTATTAAATGAATATCTACCGCTTGAGTGCGTTTGACCACAATCTCAAGTGATTTTATAGAATTTGAGTTAAAATGTCTATTCACGGTGAGATGAACTCTGAATATTAACCGATTGTCTTTAATTATTGCCTTTTAGTTTACTTGTTTTCAAAACCTTTCTCTGTAAAAATTCAAGATTTTATTTTTCTTTGCTCATCATCTTTTGAATTTGTTCTTCGTTTTCCCCTGAGGGAACGATCTCGATAATCAACCGAGTTACTAAAAGATATATTCTTACGCTTGGAAAACATTGATATCTAACCCACTTTTGAGAGCAAGCATTTTATGGCACCGTTGCCGGAAAAAGCAAGTATACAAATTTGGAAGCCGATTCGGATCAATGACAGATAAGCCTTGTGATTTTCGTCACAAACCCAAGTATGCTTCATCTATGCAGTATATGTGTAAGATATGTGCTGAGTGTGGGCATATCACTAATGAATGCCCTTTAATCTCAACGTTTCGAAGGTTTTTGTGGTATGTGTCAATTATATTATCTAATTCTCTACAACCTTATCCCAACTATTGTTTTGAAACTTTTTATCCTGATTTAGGTTGGGGAACGAACATAATCATTTAACGGTACATTCCACACACCACAAGCAACTCTCAAATATCCCTCATACCATGACCCACAAGAAGAGAAATTGGAGAATATTTTGAATGCAGTTATGCAAACTCAACTAGCTTTCAATGCCCAAATGAGCCAAAAAATTGCAGAGATAAAAGACATGCTCAACACATTGACCACGGTATTTAATAATTTGATCCAAGAACAAGAAGTTGAGCATTATCAATGTAGTAAGAGTGATTCTTTTCCTAAATTACAAACTGAGGATAGGGGCGGCTAAAGGTAGTTTGAGGCCTAAAGCGAAATAACTAAATGATGCATTTTTTATTTTTGATATTAATTTTTTAAAAAATTATTTTATTTTTAATTTTTTAGGCAAAAGACACAAAAGAAAGTTGCAATAGTGTCGCCGAAAAAGATAGTTCAACTTTTGCTTTTATTTTTTAATTGAGAGAGAGAGAGTTTAATTTCAACTTTTGTTTTTATTTTTTATTTTTTTTACCGAAGAGAGAGAGAGAATGGGTGAGGATAAATATGAGTTGACTTTTAAGTATTTTTTTAACTTTTGATTTCTAGGTTTCTAATGTTATGGATTAGATCATTGGCCCGAATTATTGTAATAAAAATTTTGATTGGACTTAATTTTTTCATGTTTTTTAGGGCTAAAATTTTTTTGGATTTAAATTTTTTTGTGAGCTAGTAATGTATCTAAAATTATAGAATCTTTTAAAAATTTGGGGCCTCAAGCTCAAACTTTATTTAATATACTGTTTGGCCGACCCTGACTGTAAATGAATCCATTAATACTCTTGATAATAAAAAATTAAGTGACATTATTATTTCACAGGAGACTAATGAGCCTAATTACCTTTCATTATCAAAGAGTAGTAATGAGATTTACATATTCAAATTTGGTGGTAATCAATGTAAGAGTCCTAATAAACCATGATTAATTTTATTAGTGACCTAATCAAATAGAAATAAATTTGAAGAGTTTTAATATACTATGAATTTGTATATTAGACATGAGATCAAAAACATAAAGATTAAGTTGTATTTGAATAGGTTTGGGTTATAATATTTTATCCTTAGAAATAGGGTTGAGTATTATGTAATCAATCAATTACCAGATGACTAGTTTCTTAGTGAATAATACATTGATGTAGGTTTTTTATCCGTGGATATAGGTACGGTGTACTAAGATGGGTATGCTATATCGAACCACGGTATACAATAAGTATTATTTGTGTTAATTATCCGTTGTGCAAAACCAACAAGAGTTGCTTAGACACCATGTTTTTAAGTCGTTACAAATAAAATAGTGCATATTCAAATCTGACTTTAACCCGGATTGATTGTGAGATTTTATTTTTACTTGTACATAGTAGTTAGAATATTTTTATTATTATTTTTTGAATTTTTATTTATTTATTTTTATATATTTTGCACACACTCTTGTACCTTTTATTGAAGTTATCTGAAAAATCTGGCAAAATGTGTTCAGGTTTTAAACATGCAATTACCTCTATTCTAGTCGATGAAAGTCATGTCAAATGCACAACATCAAGGATAGATGAAGACATTATGCCAAAAGGACGTAGCGTGGTATTGCATGACTGTGACCAAAAAAAACAGATGGCTACACTTATGATCCATCAATTCATGTACAGTGGACTTGTTGATTGCTTTATCTATTCATAGATTTTATGTTCTCTCCATTTGTCAAAGAAATGAATATTCATTCTACCCACTCAAACCATTGTTGGTCTGGATCAGCCCAGGATTTCAAAGGAGTAATCCCTTGATCGCAAGACTTTCATCGAAGATGAGGATGATGAAGCATCAAAATTTTTCCTTGGAAAATAGGATAATGCTCAGATAGCCCTGGAAAAAGGTCTGATTTAAAGGCGGGGCCCAAGGCAAAATTTGAGCAAGAATCTAGAGAAGTGATCAAAATGTTATCCTCAATTGAATCTCAAATGACATACCTACAATTAGTAGGAAAGTGAGGAATGAAAGGAGCATTCATAGGAGGAACAAAAAAAGAGGAATGGTCCATTTTTCTTTTAGATGCCATTACAAAGAATTAAAAGGGCAAGAACAAGAGAGAGAATGATCGTCAAAAGCAAGGGTGATGATAGGAAGTACGAAGGTAGGTTTGGGTGAACAGTGCAATTGTCGAAAATCTTTAAATAGATGTGAAGAAGCTAAACGGTTAAAATTGTTCATTTTCCTGAGTTATCACTCAAATAAAAGAGGGGAGGCATTGTTTGGAGATTAAATATTAAAGTTCAGGAATATTCAGTGTCTCAACACTTGGCATCCCAAGCACATTGAGAAAGTGTCACATGACAGAATATAAAGAAAGGCAGGAGAATATCAGCCACAACCATTTTTGGAAAGAAAAAAATAACTAACTAAAAGTTACTAATCGGTAATTGTCGAAAGGGGCAAAAAAATGTCAAAAATAATGGCTATAAAAGGATGTGTAATGGAAAAGATGGGATATACTCAAACCCTCAAAACACCTACGATTTGGGCGTTTTAGGAGTAGTTTTAAATTATATTTAGAAGACAATTAGTGTTGCAATCAAGGTCGTTTATTCACTCTTTCTATAACCGAAGTCATATCGATTGCATTAATAAAGGAATATTCTTTTATTAGTTCTCTGCACTGTATGTTTGTTCATTATTTTTTTCATCTAAGGAAGTCTTAAAATAAGGCATTAAAACCCCTTACAAATATAGTCGCCCGAAAATTGTCTTCGATTAGGATATCTCTATTGATCTCAAGAGATTTTGGAGCAACGATATGTTTTATTTCCTTCCTAATCTAAAAATAAAAATGAATTTGTTTTTTAACCCCAAAATAAGAGATTTAGTAATGCATAAACATTATATTCACTATTGATCGCAATACTTGTCGTTAAAGTTTTGCTCAAATTCCTCCCAAGTGAGTGTATCGGTGTCCCTCCTCTTCTTCACAGACTCCCACTAGTAATCGGTCTCCCTTTCCAACAAATAGGTAGCCAAGCCAACCCGAAGGTCCTCGGCGATCCCCATACCATCACAGATTTTCTTCACTCGGCGGACCCATCGATCCGCATCTAACGGATTTGAGCTCCCTTGGAAAGTGGGTGGATGTTGTCGTAGAAATTCCCGAAGGGCCACCATCTTCCGGTTCTCGTCCCCATTTCCCGGCACTTGTACTAAAGGACGAACCCTACCGTTGTGGTGGTTGTTCCCACCTTGTTGTTGCACTAAGGTGGTGAGTTCCCTTAGACATTGGTAAATCCCCTACATGGCGTTGGGAGGTGGTGGTGGCGGATTTGCTTGGCCATCATTGCCCCTCCCACGACCACGTCCACGTCCTCTTCCTCCTTCCATCCTGCACATCAATTCACAATTTAGTTTAATTGATGTACAAGAGAACCTACCTATAGCTTTAGATTAAGGCATAAGACTAGTGAAAAATTAACTAATAAGTATTTTCACCCTAGTCCTAACTCCCTAGTGGAAATCCATACCTACAGCTCCCATGTAAGACCTAAAGCCTAGGCTCTGATACCATTTCTGTAACGCCCCAAATACCACCCTGGACGGCATTACATTCAATAACCATTCATATCATGAGAGCAACTAATAAATCCATAAATAACCGGGGGTCCTTAATTTAACAAAATTCGGGCAGAGTCTCCTTTGTTCGGGGAGCTCTACCCAAAACACAACCTGTGCAATTCTACTGTAATGACCACACCGGGTCCATTTAACTACCATAAAATCAATACATCAAATTTACATGTTATCCCAAAAGAATAGGTCAAGCTAGGGCCTTTACATCCCCACAAAAGTACTATAATACACAGTGGAATTTACAAAATAAAACTAGGCTATACAATTATCCCAAAAGATTATCCAAGTCTATAACAAAAGAAAGGGAGGGTCGCTCTACGCGTCCACCTCGGGATCCACGCTCTCTTCTGTCGGAGTCTCCCAATGTGTCGGCCCCTCGACTCCCAGCTCCTCGTCAAAGGCAAAATCTGAAAGGTGGGGAAGTAAGGGGGGGTGAGCACAAGGCTCTGTAGGAGGATCCTTCCAAACCCATTCAAGGTTTTGAAATCAAGTAAAATAGGTAGGTCACATTTCGCACATATATATAAATAAATTTCTAAAATAAAATAAGGACATTTTAAAGGAGATCTCAAGTTTGTACAATAATAAGGAATTGAAAGAGAATAAAACCACGTTTAATTGACAAACAATTTCCAACATAATCCACTCCATCATACACCATTTCCACAAGTTATCGCGGCACCCCATACTACCCGAAACTCTTGGAGAAATAATATTTGGTACAATGAACAATAATTTCTATTTGGTACCACTCAAGTAGGTTGTTGCTTCTCATGAATCTACCCGACGATTCTACCACGTTCACCCATTTCCACTAACAATCACAGACCAATTTAGGAAGGGCGTGTACCGTCTCATACGGCATTGACGAGATCCTCCCAAGGTGTCTAGTATACTAACCCTTTTCCCCGGTATCCGTGAACAATAGTGGTCACTGTCACCACAATGATCCACTACGAGCATTAGGCAACCATCTCACCCCCCATTGGGATAAACTAACCTCTAACGCTCTACGGCAGTTTTCGAAGGTAATCCAAGTCCCTCACAACACCATACACAAGAGTGACATACCAACAATATACTCAACCTCATATACAAGCAAATTCCATGATTTTCCCCAATTTTCACAAGCAAGATACATAATAGAACAATTTAAGAAAACATACCCATTTCGCAAATCATATTACAAGAGACAAGTTTAAAAGAAATAAGCATGAGATCATCAATACAATCATTTTACTACCCAACACAAAGTTCTAGAATTTTCGAAATCAAGATGATGTGAAGATATAAAAAAAAATCCATATTTCCCAAAAAAACTAGAGTTTGATGGATTTCCAACCATCATTTTGTTCAAATCATGTGAATGTTTGTAAACATACCAAGGAACAAGGAACCCATAACAAATACATACTATTAAGAGCCAAATTCTACATGTATAATAACCCTAACATCAATGGACAAGAATGGAAGAAAACCCTACCTCAATGTTCTTGAAAACCTAGGTTTAGTGTGAAGAAGATGAAGATTTGATCTTCTTTGAAGTATAGATCTCCTCTTGATCTTGTGTTTTATCCTTCTCTCTTTCTCTATAATCTTTCCTAGGGTTAAGAGGGGTGAAATGAATGCTAAGGGGGCGACATTAGGTGTTTATAGGGCAAGAAAATGGAGCAAAACCCGACATTTTCTGTTCAGAAAAAAATCGGGCGTACTGGTAGTGTTGAAAGATTTTTGGTGCAACTTCCAGGGTTGTTTTGACCCATTTAGGGGTTGAATTGGAAAATTTTCATGATACACTTTTGTAGCCCTAGATGTCTACTATCGAATGTAAAAATTTCAGATTAATTGGACATAAGGATAAAAAGTTATGGCCAAAATACTAAGCAGTGTCCAAAATTCTAAATTCCCAAATTTTCTCTAAAATGTGTTTTAACTCCAAAATACTTCCTAACTTCTAATACACCTCATATTACTTCTCCCAAGGTTTTTCGACCTTCCGGACTCAATGGACACCTTATTTTGACCTAAAAATATTTGGAGACTTATCTAATAACCCTTGTCAAGTTTAAACGTCTTCCTAGTATTTATTCTTACGGTTCCAATATATATGATTTATTCTTACGTCATTACATATATAATACTCACTAAACAAATACATTCATATATGTTAATACAAACATGTGGGGGTTTACACATTCCTATCCACACACAAATACATACCCTCTCTACTCCTCCACTGTAAACCCACCCCTTCCTCCTCGCTGTGAATAGACCTCACAACACACTTCATGTGTATTCAATAAACTTTCACAAAGGGTAATGACCTCTCCACAATCCCACCTCCACCCACCATAAACCCACTCCATGGATGAATAGTCATCATAGCGACCTATTGTGTGAGAAAAGAATTTTTGGATAAGAAAGTTCATCGGTTGAATTTCTCAAAGGGTAACATAGGAATCACGTTTTCAAAGTGACGAGTTTGACATGAATTTTTGGATGAGAAAGTTCATCAGCTAGATATTTTGGCGATGCCACAAGTGATTTCTAACATAGAATGTTGGAGACTAGTCTATCTCAGTGGGGTGAGATGGTTTCCTAACACTTGTAGTGAGTTATTTCCTTGAGAGGTCAACCACTATTGTTTACGTAAGTTCGAAGCTAAGGAACAATATATCTTTCTTAGGAAGGATTCGTCAATATTGTGTGAGATGGTATACGCCCTTTCTAAAGTAGTTGGTGATGTAGCCCTACGAGGAATTATTGAGATTGTTTGTGATTGTGGTGGGTAAACAAGGTAGGGTCGTTGTGTAGATTCCTGAGAAGTAACCAACATGCATGAGACAAATGACATGAAGTTATTGAATTATTTGTTGACTACTTTGATCTTTAAATGCTTATTCTTGTCATTGATTTAATGTATTCCGTACAATTGAGATCATTACAACTGTCATTGTTTTACTTTCAAAAAGATGTATATGCTATTTTTGAAAAGAGACTTGCCTTCTTTATATTGTTTTTTAAAACATTGTCTAGATTTGAGAGGGATTTTCTACGGCTTTTTGCTCGTAATCAGTCTCACGTTAATGCCAAATCCCAATTTACGCAATATGGTTGAATATATCGTCAATCAATCAAATCAACAAACACATAGTACGCGTGTGTACTTACAATCACAAGTGTATATGAAACATGCAAGATTAACACAAGTGATTTGTTGATGCAGAAACCCTTATTAGGAAAAATCGCGGGGAACTTTTTCAGCTCACCATAGCTCGCTAAGTCAACATACAAGTACTCGAGTCTTGTACCTCAACTAATACCATGGTTAGATGCTCATTTCCTTGTTGTCTCTCCGTCTAATGCCCTTCTTCAACGTCTAGTGTAGTTTTACTTGGACCTCCCCGCCACATGGTTCGTTTAGGCCTTGAGCAATCATGGGCACGCCAACAATCCCTAGTATGCACACACCAATAGATTTTGTTTACATCATCAAGATCTTCAACACTAAATTGTGAGGTTGGGTAGAATTTCTAGTGGTAGTATTTGAATTTAGTGATCTAGGTTAGTGGTGGAAGTTCTCAAGATAGAATATGTGTTTCCTCTTGTAGAAATCTCATAAGAGACTTCGGCTAGAAGTGGCAAAGGCTCTCCCTATTTATAGGTACAGAATAAGAGTAATCTCAGTAAATAAAAAAATCCAGAATCGCAAACAACCGCTCGATCGGTGGGAAATCGGTCATAGAATGATTGGCACTGGAATGAAAATCATGTTTCTATCTTGTCTAGGAGCAGCACCGCTCGAGTGACCATGAAGGACTGCTCAAGCAAGCTTTATGTTGTTCTACTGTGACTTTTTCCTGTCTAATTTTTTAAGTCATAAAGAGACTTAGTCAAGGTTATTGAGCGTAGCTGGGTTCCTACAGGTTTTTGAAGCACAAAACCAAGTAAAAACAAGTCATCTTGAGCACTAAAGGGTGTTGATCAAGAGGGGTCCGATAATGGCTCACTATATGTTTTTTGTAAAGTACTCAATCTATGTTTTCAAAACACAAAATCGTTTAGAAAATCTTTCTTTTGAAATCACGTAGGAGCCACACATGGATTGCTTTCAATTTTATTTTCATCCTAAAGTAAAATTAATTAAGGGTTCATTTTTTTTGTAAGTATAAAATCAATAAACTTGATCTTTTTGGTAATGGGGGTAAATCTCGATCATATTCCCGATTAACAATGATGGCATTTGGAGGGGATTATGATATCATTCATGTTGTTGGCATTGCCAAACACTATAATTTATTGAGGGTATTTTTGTTCATTCAACATTAATACGATGAAATAATTCTCTAACCAAACAACGGATTTGACTAAATAACTATTATCCAACGGTTATATTGTGTATGTCAAACACTTGATAAAATTACGTATTATTCTAATACCACATTTAATCTTGTATTTTATCCATCTGTATTGTATTAGCCTGTATTACTTTATCCAATCCATCCATTTATAATACGGCAACCAAACGAGCCTTCTATGTGCATTCACATGCTGCATTGAAAACTTTGCTAATTCTACAATCTGGATCCATTAGACACTTTTCTTGTTGGACATGAGGACCATCAATCATCTTCCAAGTAGAAAATTTTGGGCTTTATTGGTTCTTCGATCTCCACCTTCCCTTCCAGCATTTTAGCTACCTTCCCCATTGATGGCCTCATATCGGGTCGATCTTGAACGCACCACATTGCGGTCTTCACCATCCGATTAACCATGTCAAAATGATTCCGATTATCATAACTTTGCTTGATCCGATGGTCCAAAATGTCCTCCAACTTCATTTCCTTGAAGACCTTATTAAATGCCCACCTAGGCAGATACCAATCCTCACTATTTGTTTTTGAGCTTTGTATCTCAACATTCCTTACCCCACTCACAATTTCCAGCAATACCATTCCAAAACTGTAAACATCAACTTTTGACGTGATCTGATCCATCTTGATCCATTCGGGCGCCATGTACCCACGTGTCCCTCGAATTCTTGACATGCTCACTATGTCCTTTTTTTGCTTTAGTTTGGCCAACCCAAAATCTGAAATCTTTGGGCAAAAATCATCCCCCAAAAGTATGTTCTCCGGTTTGATGTCACAATGTAGCACCCACTCTAGGCACTCTTCATGCAAATAAGCAATTGCTCTTGCCACTCCCAGGGCAATTCGATATCGGATGTTCCAATCAAGTATCGGTTTACGCTCCAAATTTGGACCCATTTGTTGTTGGGTTTCTGAAGATCCAACACTTTGAAACAGGCACTTGTCTAGTGAACCATTAGGCACAAACTCATAAACTAGTATCCTTTGACCCTTTTCAGCACAAAAACCCCATAGCCTTACCAAATTCAGGTGGTGCTTTTGGGCAATAATTGTGACCTCAGCCCAAAATTCAGCATCACCACCAGCAACATTTCTCAAGCACTTAACTGCTACTACCCGGTGATCACTCAATTCTCCTTTATAAACATCCCCAAACCCACCTTTTCCAATAATGTTATCTGTGGAGAAATCATTGGTAGCAACTTTAAGCTCCGCATACCCAAACCGTTTTGGCCCACCCGCTGGCAAAAGTTCAAGCCCAAGGGTTTGAGCCATGTCCCTATACTTTATGTACTTCTTGACAAATGCCCTAAAGAAAATAACTCCACTAATAAGCTCTGCTGCAAAAAGAGTACATATTAGCACAATATTCCGGGTTGTGGTGTTGGGCTCCTCTGGCGGGTGGGGAAGGCTGACCCGAACCGGACATGTTGTCTCGAGCACATCTGTCCACCCGGTAAAGATGGATTCGTTGGTCTCGGATCTATCCACCCGAAGAAACGTGGCCATTTCCGTACCAGGAGACCAGTACCCATATAGTAGCCTCTCCAATAGCAGCTCACAATACAGGCTACCATCATACTTCAACCCGAAACCGAGGCATATTGGGTCATCCAAGCATTTGGCTTCACAAGTTGAGAAATTCTGGGCCTGAATGTCTGGTTTGTATGACCCATTGCTATAACTCACATAGTCTAGGCGTAAAAACTTGCTATTTTCCCGGTTGGGTACCGGATTTTTCCTTTCGCAAGCTTCTTTGCCGTCACCGGAAACGAGCTGGAACCCCGGCGGGCATAAACAAGAAGTAGAGTTCAAACCATCGTACATGCATATATAGTTAGGACCACACGTACCACGTATTCTACACAGTTGATTCATTGCTTGCCAAACAACAGTCCATTGACCCAAATTTGGATCAAAACTATATAGTATGAGATTTCCATCTTCATCAAGGGTCAATCTTCTCAATCGGGTAGCACCAAAATCTGCTGAAATGAATGAAGCACCATTTTCTTGATAGATTTTTCCTTTGTCATCCAGCATCAGAAATCGATCTGTACTGAAGTAACTAACATTTGCAACAAAAATAAGTTGTCTGGAGCCAATAAACTTGAACTTCCCATTCTTCGTAGATAATGTTGATCTACGGAAGTTTTGGTTGGGGAGAAATGTATTGGTTGGATACGAAAAACTCTCCCATTTACCGAAAACTAAGTTACCATCATCACGAAGGATGAGTTTGGTGGTGTTTTTCCCTGTGGGTTTTGAGGGCCATAAGTTTCGGTCGGAAGGATAGCTTAATCGGAGCACGCCGGAGCGTGTGATGGAGAGAGTGGCAGAGCGGTTGACCGGAAAGTTGTAGTTGGCGGACCAGACTATGGTGGTTTCAGAGATGTTATGGTACCAAACTGAGAAGGTATAGAGGTTTGGAGAGGTGGGGAGAGGTTGAAACCCGGCGGCAAACGTGGTGTTTGGAGAGAGGAGGATTTGGTCCAGGCCAGGACTCCACGGTGAGGCTGAGGAGGAAAACGCGGAGATGTTGGGGTGTCGTTGGGCGGAGGATGGAGGAGGGATTGTAGAGATGAGGGTGAAGAAGAGGAGACAGAGAGGGTAAGAGAACAGAGACATGGTTGGTGTTGGTGTTGTGACTTTGGAGGAGGTCGTGTTTGGTTCGGTGTGTTAAATAAATGGCTTTGGTGAAGATGGATGACCGTTGACGGTTGTGTTACTTAAAGGTGTTGAACTGGTCGTTTAAACGGTGCCGTGTGTGTTGGGGTGGACAAAGAGAAAATATTAAACATAAAGCTTACATCACGTTATTGTTGTTATTTGCTGTAATCATTCATTCAATAACGAATTAACACATAATCAAGTGAATTTCACTAAATATAATTATTATTCTATCCATGTAAAAAATATAACTACCTTATATAAAAAAGTACATTTTAATTGAAATCATTGGATAAGTGGCTCTAATCAACTTTTTTAATTGGAACCCACTGATCCATCCATCCTTATTGATTTGAAATGCACATTTGTGATACAAATTTAGGATATATAGCATTGCTCAAAAAAGTAATACTACATAAACTTAAAAATTGAATTTAAAAAATAGATTTAATAATCACAATCATTGAATAGAAAGTGAATCTCAATAAATACTGAGACCCACGTTAGAATCAATGGTTGTAATTATCAACTCTACTTACTCATAAAGAAGATACTCAAACCCAATATTTACGGGTGAAGAAGTGGATAAAATACTACCCCCTCTCTGATAATTAATATTTTTCTTTGAACTTTTTATTTTTGAAACAACGTCGAGATTGCTACTTTAGTTTTGAGCAATATTATTGAGATCTAATTTACTGACTTAATTCATTTTGACTTTTGAATTGACTGTGGGCCCTATCAAACATTGAAATTTGGTGTTGATTCAATGGTTCCATTAAAATTACATCATTATGTCAGCAAATTATGTCAGATTTTTATATTCAAATAGGATTACTCTTTAGTTTTTGTCTTTTAAAAGTTGGAAGCTGTATATTTATTGGTCTCAATTGAAATTTGATTTCTCTAATATTTTACATATTTTAAACTTCGTATTAAACACGCAACAATTTTTTTATAATTTAGACGAAATTTAAAATGTAGTAGTTTAATCTGAAATCTTAATTGGTTGACTTACCTTAGAAAAATCCAAATTGTTTGTAGCTATATTTGAATCAAGAGAGTAAGTAGTACGAAACCCAACTTTGAAACCCAACTTTAAGGGATAACATGAATTTTATTTAAATATTAAATAACAGTAATGATCACTTCATACATTATTGAAGACGAAAGAAACAATTGAAGTCTTGGGGAGGAAAACAAAATGGTCTTGGAGGAAAATTGGTGCGTTTATTGGACGTATGAGAAAAAAAGTATTGATTTCGGAGTCCACAAGGCTCATCCAGCAAGGTGTTTTAGGATCTTTATTATTATTATTATTATAAAGATCTGTAAATATATAAATGTAAATACTATGTCATTACAATGTCTTTTCTTCTTGTTCCATGTCAATAGTGGGATTAGAATTTTAATATCCTCCCGACTCCAAGTGCTACACAACAGAGCCATGAATTTCGGGACCCAAGTTCTCGTAAAAGTATAAATACTTAAATTATACTTTTTTTAATAGTTTAAGATTTTAAAGTAAATAGTTTTTTGATATTGTATCATAATAGAATGTATTGTATTCGAATTTCATCGTCATTCAAATTATTAAAATATTTTCACATGCTAATCCTAAAATTTATAAATGGGTGGGACTATTCTCAACCATAAAATATCCATTCCCACCCTTATTCTATATTCATTCTAGTGATTAATTAACCCTAAATCTACAATTACCACCTACGCCATCAAACCCACTCAACCCCCAAATCTCCATCACCCCACATCCACCATTGTCACCGCTGCCTAGTTGCCGATAACGTGACAGTGAAGTAAATTTTGGATGATGTTGATTATCGAATGACAAAAACTTTTAAGCAAAATATGATGAATGAACTAAAAGAGTTGTGATTTTATATTCTGGTCATGTGATCGAAAACAAGGGCAATTGAGGTTGTTAAGGAATTGTTGAAAACTATGATTAATTCATCAACTTGATTGGTTTAGTTAATACTAACTTATTATCTCATTTTTCATATATTGGTTTAGACAATCGTGATTTTAGATTCTCTTACAAAATTTGAGGATATAATTTAAGGCTAGGATGTTAGGGTTTTTAATGGAGGGTGAGATGGGGTTAAAGAACAGATGTTTAATCATATATGTTGGGATAAACAAACAAAAACATACTTTAAAGTGGGGTGTAAATACTTAAGTTACACTATCTCTAGCATCTTAAATTTTTAGAGTAAATAATTGTTTAACAATTCTGTTATTCATACATGGTGAAATAGAATACTTATGTATTGAGATGATATGAATCCTTTTTGTATTTTTCGATTTTTTTTCAAACTTTTTTGTGGGATCGTCCACCAGAGTTGATCATTCCATTCTTTTTTCATCTTCTGCTGTAGAAATCATCCCACCAAATTTTTCAGTCATAGTTTGATCACCAAGAAGACTAGAAAAATGACCCAGAGAAGGTCAAAGTACTTGTTTGACTGTTGTAAACAAGGTGGAATATCGTTTTAGTCCTTTTCATTTGCACCCTTCTCATAGCTTAAGACTCGGTAGCGATACGTGAAAAATGGAACATGTTATGAATTTGACTTCCATTTTTCATCTCAGGACCCAAATCTTCTTCCTGCTTCTTTTGTTCCACTTGATTATATTAACTGGATACTACTAGGCTTGTCTTTGAAAAGATCTTAGGTGTATATTTGTTGTTTTCTTAACAAAAAGACATAATAGCCAAATTAACATAATAATCATAATAACCAAATTAATATAAAAAAAAATTATTAGACTCAATGTTTAACTGTAATGTATAGGTTGAGCTCTATTTACTATTCGGGTTGAACTTGAATGTATGATTGAGTTGAACTCGGTAATTCGAGACCTCAACCTGAGTATTGTCCAAATTCAATTTGGGTTAATGTTTTTCAATCTAGGCCCAATCCAAATATTAAAAACTCGGGAAATTTGGAGGCCGGTCCCCCTATATGGACTTATTTGGACTTAAGTCCGTCAAAGAAACTTATTTGTTATGAAGTCCGTTTTTTGTCAATTTTACCATACTATCCCTTCCATTTAGAAGTTAAATAAAACTAAAAATTAAAAACTCATAAATCTTAGGAGTTTGACTAACATTAAAATCTTTTCTCTCTCATATCTATCTATATCCATATATAGGTTAAGAGTTTGACTAATATTAAAATTTTGCCTCTCTCATATATATATATATATAGTAACATTAAAAATAAAAAATAGTAACATTCAAATACAAAAAAAGTTATGATTTGGATACAAAAAATAATACATTTAAACACAAAAAAATAGTAACATTTAAACATAAAAAAAAATTGAAACATTCAATATTAATATTTTTAAAAAATAACAACAGTAACATGTTCAACAAAAATTGTAACATACTTAACAATAATTATTTCTCTCAAATTCAAACGCAAAAATAGTACCATTCAAACACAAAAAATAGTAATATTCAAAAACAAACAAATAGTAACATTGAATATTAATATTTAGTAAAATAATAGTAGTAACATGCTCAAAATAATAGGAACAAGAACAGTAACATACACAACAAAAGTAGTAACATGAACAATAACATAATAAAAAAAATAGTAACATGAATTTGGTATATATATATATATATATAGAGAGAGAGAGAGAGAGAGAGAGAGAGAAAGAGAGAGAGCTTTGAATTTGAATTTTAAATTTATGATGGAAATTTTATATATATATAGAGAGAGAGAGAGAGAGCTTTGAATTTGATATATATATATATATTTATAATGAGAGAGAGAGAGATAGATCTTTGAATTTGAATTTTAAATTTATGATGGAGATTTTATTGGCATATTTTAATTGACCTTGAATTAAGGGATAACAATTTCTAAAATAGGAAATTAATTTAACTTCCTTTCAAGGAAAGGTATTTTTGAGATAAAAAAAAAAAAAAAAGTGGACTTAAGTCATTACATATAATTTTAAACATGGACTTAGCCCCTTATAAGTTTCCTTGCCGGACTCATCTCTAAACAAGTACATCTAGGGGGACTAAACAAGTACATCCTTAAAAACTCCAACCCAAGCCTTGTTTTCTGAGGCTGGGTTCGGGTTGTTCCGCTCAAATTTGACCCCTAATTATGGGGTATTTGGGGTTGAGGATGGAATAATACTTGAGTGTAATTGTTTTCAGTGTATTGTTTTTATCAGGGGAGGCTCAAGATAATTTGAGGTCTAAAACGAAATCACTAAATCAGACTTTTTTTACTTTTAATATTAATTTTTTTTAAAAATAAATTTATTTTTAATTTTTTATGTAAGAGAGACAGAAGAAAGTTGCGATAGTGGTGCCGAGAAAGATGTTTCAACTTTTGTTTTTATTTTTTTTACCTTAGAGTGAGAGAAAGAGTGAGCGAGAGAAAGAGAGTATAATTTCAACTTTTGTTTTTTTATTTTTTTTACCGGAGAGAGAGAGAGAGAGTAAATATGAATTGATTTTTGAATATATTTTTATTTTTTTAACTTCTGATTTTTAAATTTCTAATGTTATAGAATTGATCATGGGCCCAAATTATTGGAAGAAAAATTTTGGTTGGACTTAATTTTTTTGGGCTTTATTTTAAGGCTTAAAATTTTTTGGATTTATATTTTTTTGTGGTTTAGTAATATACTTAAAATTATAGAACTTTCTAAAAATTTGGGGACTAAAGCCCAAACTTTATTTTTTATGTAAATATATATTAAATGTGTCCGATTGATAAATTGTCCGTGCATTGTACGGCGTACTACTAGTATTAAATGAAAGTAATTATCACTTCATACATGATTGAAGATGAAGGCAACAATTCAAGTCTTGGTAAAACATAAGGAAAAAGCTAAAGTTGAACCTTCCTCCCCGTCGGACTTTCCTCCCTCCCCATGATAAGGCCATGTGAATGTTGGATGCGTGCGTTTTTCGAGCTCTTTGTGTGTATGTGGTTTCCTACAAGGGTGTGTACATAGGGTAAAGCCCATCTGCTGTTTGTGTTCCTCAAAATGACATTTTGTGTACAAAGTGATGCCATTTTGAGAAACAATACCATTGCAGAATTGTAGAGGATTTGGTAATGTGCATGAGAGAGACAGTGTAGACAAGGGCGGAGCCAAAAAAATATTTTAAGGTGGGTACACTTACTTGTTTTATCCTAATCGACAAAAGAAAGATGACACATTTATACTACTAATTAGTGCACACGTGTGTTTAACTATTGAGCTATAAACTGATGGTTCAATATGTAGTGGAGATTTTATTAACATTTGGTTATCATGTTACAAAACAATCACTACTCTAACAAGTGAAATGTATAAAAGATAAATAATGATGCATACGCCTAAGATAGTTGATATAGTTAGACAAATGATCGTGTAAAGTAAGTAACATAGTTGGACAATCCATTGTCATGCTTTGTATTGAAACATATCTTTAATTTTCATTGTCAGTCAATACTATGGTGGAGGAGGAATCTAGTCATTCATACAACAAAGAAATAATAAAACAATTAGAGTAAAGATCAAGTACAAAACACAGCTAGAGAAAACCTCAACCACAAACCATCGTGAAATCAATCGACTTTTTTTTTTTGATATGAAACGGCAATCATTATTATAAAATAAATTTGACCGTCATTCCGAAGAAGAGAATCCAAAAATTCTGGATGAACCTCTCCCCATGAGACGAAATTATGACAATGAAAAGCATAATGAGATAGTTTATCCGCCACAGTATTAGCCGAACGCCTCACCCAAGAAGTAGAAAACTCTTGGAATTGTATGGCAAACTTTTTAATCTGTTCAATGAAGACTCCTTAGCTGGAAAAATTCGGTTCCTCCGTCCTGATATCCTCCGCAATTGATTTTGAATCTCCCTCTAATATAACACTTGCTAAACCCATCTCCACTCCTAGCTCCACTGCATAATATGCTGCCAGCGCCTCCACACCTTCAACACCCAAAGGACCTTTCACTAGCTTGCATAAGCCACCTTTGAAATTACCCTTCCAATTTCTGACCACAACCCCAATCCCCACTGCTTTAATAGAGCAGAAAACAGCCCCATCAAAGTTTATCTTCACAACACCACGAGGGGGAGCAGACCAACCAGACAAACCAACACTTGGAGGGGAAATGTTTCTTAGAGTTCTTCGATTATGCGCCTCCATAAACTGCTCTAGATATGATTCTGAAAAATCTATTATTTGGGTAGGGGATTGGACAGCCCCTTCTAGACGAACCTTATTTCTATGATACCAAATGGACTAACAAATAACTAACACCCGACTTACCTCCAGTGATGATAGGCTTCGTGTAATATCCCCCAGCCAGTTATTCACCGAAGTAGCTGGAAAATCTGGCATCCTTATCGAAGACTCCAACCATACTTGTTTCGCAAAAGGGCATTTTAGGAGTACATGGATAGAAGATTCATGAGCAGCACCACAGAGGAGGCAGTTATTATCTACATTTAGTTTCCTTCTCACCAAGTTGCACTGTGTCGGTAATATATCTTGGATCGCCCTCCATGCAAAAATCTTAACCTTGTTTGGAATATTTAAACTTCACACAAAAGCACCACCCCATTGTCCTTGGCTACTGCTTGAACGTCCACGAGATCTACTGCCCATAATCAAATGGTATGCACTCCTAATCGAAAACTTCCCCGACTTTGTATAATGCCATACTTGCTGATCATTGGGAAGATTTGGGCAAATAGAAATCTATAGTATTTCCTCCGCCTCGAAATCCAGAAATAACTCATATAATTTGTCTATCTTCCAAGTCTTTAAAACATCATCAATCAATGAACTCACCAATACATCATCTACTAGCTCCGAGAGGGGGCTGATAACCTTAAAGCTAGTTGGTCTTGGAATCCATCTATCTAATTTTATTCTGAAATTCCTCCCATTTCCAATCCTCCAATGTAGGCCCTCCACCACATACTTTCTAGAGTCCAACAAACTACGCCAAGTAAAAGAGGGATTATAACCCAGTTTAGCCTCCATTATTGATGTGTTAGGGAAATATTCATACTTCAGCACTCTTCCCAGCAACGATGATGGATATTGAAGAAGCCGCCAAATTTGCTTCGCAAGAAGGGCGTAATTAAAAGCTTCTATATTCCGGAAACCCATCCCGTCTCTACTCTTCGGTCTACATAGTCTCTCCTAGGCTAACCAATGAATTTTTCTCTCAGAACCATTACTACCCCACCAGAACTTTGCCATCGAGCTGTTCAGTTCTGCACATAATGTAGAGGATAGCTTAAAATACGACATAGCATGAGTTGGGATGGCTTGCGCTACCGCCTTAATAAAGACCTCTTTACCTGCACTAGATAGGAGTTTCTCTTGCCAACCTTGTATATTCATCCATACCCTCTCACGAATGGAATCAAAAATAGCATGCTTCGTTTTACCAATCACCGAAGGAAGCCTAGGTATTTGTCATGTTGTACAACTACAGGAACTCGTAACATACTCTAAATGTCCCCCAGAACAACAGGCGATGTACTCTTACTAAACACAATAGCAGATTTTGAGAAATTTACTACTTGTCCGGAACCCATTTCATATTTATGAAGACACTCCATAATAGTCTCACAGTTCCCCCTGGTGGCCTAGGCAAATAGAAGGCTATTATCCGCAAAGAATAGATGAGAGAAAATTGGCCCTCCTCGTCCCGTTGCATTCTTTTAAGACTTCCCCGAGCCTCACCTGCTCTTAGGAGTGTCAAAAGACCTTCTGAACACAACAAAAATAAATAAGGCGAGAGAGGATCTTCCTGTCGTAAACCCCGTTGCGGCCTGAAAAAACTTGTTTGTTCCCCATTGATTATAAGAGAGTAAGATATTGTCGAAACACTTCTCATTATGATTTTCACCCAACGTTCATCGAAAACCATTCAACGCATCATTGCTTCCAAAAAATTCCACTCAATCCTATCATAGGCCTTACTCACATCAAGTTTAAGTGACATGTAGGCCTTACCTCCCATTTTCTTCTGCTTTAGGTAGTGATTGAGCTCATAAGCAATAAGCACATTATCCGTAATCAACCGCCCTAGTATGAAAGCACTTTGGAACTCTGAAATTATCTGGGGAAGAATTCTCTTCAGTCTATTTGCAAGGACTTTCTCTATCAGTTTATACACAACGTTACACAAGCTAATAGGGCGAAAATGTGTCATGTTCTCCGGGTTTGGTATCTTTGGTATCAATACTATGTGTGTATAGTTGAGACTGCAACATGGGTTATCTGAGTTTAGAAAGTCCAAGACCACTCTTGTGACATCATCACCCACCACATTCCAGAATTTCTGGAAGAAGATTGGCCCCATACCGTCTGGGCCTGGGGATTTGTTCTGGTGAAATTGGTTCAAAGCCACTACTACTTCAGATGGCAGAAATTCTGCTAACAAAGCACGGTTCATGTCAGGTGAAAGGCTCGGATCAACACTGTTAGTAACTTGCTCCATCTGTTGAAACTAAGGATGCGCCGACCTGAATAAATCTGTAAAATAATTAACTGCTAACCATTCAATCTGTTCCTGCTCTGTCACCCAAGTACCCTCCTCATTGAAAAGACTTGTAATCAAATTCCTCTGTTTCCTTGAGCTTGCCTGAGCATGGAAAAAAAACTCGTGTTTCTATCGCCCTCCTTCAACCACAATGATTTAGAGTGCTGCCTCCAACAGGTTATTAATCTGAGTCTGGACCTCCCTTAATTCATTCCTTATATTCTCTGTGATGACCCCAGCTTGTAAATTAGATATCGGCTCTCTGTTTGGCTGAATCTTAGATGTTATATTACCAAATTTCTCATACTTCCACTTCAATAATCCCACTCTACAACTTCTCAGATTTTTGAGATAATGTTGCTCAGGCAAACTTGAATCGAAGCCATGCCAACTTTGACGAATTACTTCCAAGCAAGATGGGTCAGTAAGCCACATCGGCTCAAAGCGAAAACGTTTTTTCCTCCTCCATTCTACTCCCTAATCTTGAGAGTCTGCTACACGAAATAGAATTTGAAGTG
Organism: Ilex aquifolium; assembly: GCA_951799425.1. Classification (NCBI taxonomy): domain Eukaryota; kingdom Viridiplantae; phylum Streptophyta; class Magnoliopsida; order Aquifoliales; family Aquifoliaceae; genus Ilex; species Ilex aquifolium. Next base: position 17,108,063 of record OX637407.1, on the reverse strand, counting down.
ATCTGAGTCCATAGTGGGTAGATGTTCGACACTACTGTGCGGAAATAAAGAGGACCACAGAGGCGTCACCCAAATTCTATCCAACCTTGCCTTTACTGAGTATAGATGGACACTCTCATTCCACCATGTAAAAGGACTATCCTTGAACCCCATATCCTGTAATTGACACGTATCAATAGCTTCACCAAACGCCCTCATTTGCCAAATCGGACGATCCTGCCCACCCTATTTCTCTTCAGAAGAAACGATCTCGTTAAAGTCTCCCCCACAAATCCAAGGGAGAGTAGATCTTTGACTTATTAGCTTCAACAATCTCCAGGAATGCTTTCTAAAACTAGATTTAGGGTGCCCATAGAAGCCCACAAAACGCCACTGCTTAGAAGAACCATCATCAACAACTTCTTCGATATGAAAGTCTGAGAAACTTTTGACACTAATTTGAACTCCCCTTTTCCACAGTAAAGAGAGCCCCCCACCTCTTCCTCTCGCATCAACTGCCAACCCTTGCGATAAACCAATCCGAAACTTTATTTTATATATCTCATCAGATAATAGCCTGGTCTCCATCAAGAAAACCAAACTGGACTCTTTCCGCTTCACCAGATCATGAAGCATACGAACTGCACGAGGGTTCCCAAGCCCTCGGCAGTTCCAACAAACGCCTATCATAGCTCTCGGCGGGACTGATCAACAGTCGTCGCCGATGATGATGAGTTGAGAAAATTGGATTGTAATACCTGAACCTTCTTGCAGGAAGCACTACCATTTCCAAGAATTGTCGAACACCCCGAATCATCTCTCCGTCTCTTGTCACCCACCTTGACCTCTTGGATTTCCCAATTTGCAGATGGAATAGAAGATTTAGCCTTACGAGACCACTTTCCTTTCCCTTTTCCTTTGCTAGCCAGCTTCAAATCCCTAACTGCCCCAACGTTGAGCTCAGGAGGCAAAGACCCCTCTCCATAAAGAATTGCCTATGAACAACACATATCAGTTATATTCAGTATAAATTTGTCTGAGCAATGCCTAAAGTCCATATGTATGAAAAGAATAAAGTAAGACAAATGTCCAATGCATGAATTCTAAAGAATGACAACAATTTTTCCAAACCCCCATTGTAAACGCAGTGCTTTGACTTCATCCATTAGTCTTAACGGTAGCTTTTTATTTGTACCAATTGCAACTTATTCAGATTATTTTATTCAAAATACTTGACAAATAATCCATCGTAAAAGTCAACTTTTGAATATCTTTTAGTATAACATAAAACTGAAATGGATTTTATTTTCCCTGAGCCCATCCATCATATGGTAAATATTTATATAACCTAAGCAACACAATAATATATTGAGACCCTAATTATCTGAATAACCTAAGCAACACAATAATTACCTGGAGGAATAATTGTCATGATTTCAGCTCACGTTAAACAATCACCAATGATAAACATAGAGGAAAGACAAATCATCAACACCGTGATCAATTTTGTTTTACAAGCCCTTTAATGAAATCATCTACAATAAACAAATGGGTAGCACAAATATGCCCATTATTGTAGTATATTTGCAAACAAAAAAAATACATGCGTACTATGTGAGAAAGTAAATATAAATAAACTTAGTTGGGTAGGAACAAAACCATTTGTCGACTGCCAATTTCCTGGAAAATCTGTCTTCTTTAAGGCACCTACTAACTTGTTCTCGATCAATGTTGAAGCTAAAATAAGGGTACGGTGAAGGAAAACTATTTTCAATGAGCACATCCAATTAATATTTAGAGCAATCCAAACAAAATCGCTATCAATGTGCAACTATAGTTGAGAGAGATTCAAACAAAAGATCAAAATTCAAGATTATTGTGCCAAAAATTTTAAATAAAAGTGGAAAATCAATGAAAGTTGCGAAGAAAAGACTACAAAGGGATGATCTTCTTTTAGGATCTAATAGTATAGAGACTTGAAATGATGAGTATAGGAATACTCCACTTTAACAACATAGCAAGATCACATTTCAGAGGAAAAAAGGTCACATTTATCTTGCCCATCTTTCCAAGATTCAATTATCATTATCAAAAAGGAATCTCTGAGCAAAGACAATCTAAATATCAGTTAGCAATCCATTACTTAGATAGCCCAATGGCTATCCATTGAAATAACCGCCCAATTCTTATTCATGACAAAACTAAGTCAGTGATTGTTAGAATGACAAAATCACTACAATAACAGTCCATGACTACAACCAACCAGTAAATTAGTTCAATGAACGACTAATACCCTTTGTAAGGAAAGAATAACAGATCACACCATAGTGCAAAGCATTCTTCAAAACATATTTTAAGAATTAAGGAGAACGAGACAACACAATCTAATGTTCATCCAAAAACTAGCAGAGTATAGAGTGGCATAAAAACCATTGTATATATTTCACTAAGAAACAAATTGTTCAGTAAAATGCATTTAAATCCAAGGAAGAAGATAAATCCTATTTTTCTGTTATAACCATCTTTTTCCAGCTCCTTGTCCGTAAGAGCATCAATCTTTCAGTTTTTTGGCTTTTTTCTTGTTTGTTCTTTACTAGTTTCTGGATCTTCTGTTTTCTCTACTTTATCCGTCACAAAGCATCTTGATGATCTATCGTTGTCGCTTATTTTGTCCATCCTTATAAAAAATTGGAAGTATTCTCCATTGCACAAAATTAACTTTCTATAGAACCTGCAGTGAATCTTGTTCTGCTGTATACGTAAATTCAGTAAGTATTTCTCACTGTTTTATCGGGTGATATGTTTAAAATATTTTTGTACCTGCTTTTTTTGATTCAATGAACCCTGAAACTGGACATCTAACCAAAGTTTCTGCTACATTGAACAAAGTTATTTGAGTGCTTTGGTCTCTATCCGACACTATGACCTTTACTATATATCTGTGATATGTGGATTGTCATAGTAAATTATAAATTGCATGATTGAAAATAGGTATTCCATGATAAAATTGTACCTTTTGATGGCCAATAAGAAATAATGTTAGTTATTTAGCTCTGAGTGTGTTCGACATTGTTTTTATTGTACTTCTTGCATTCAGCTCCTTCACCTTTATTGAAAACCATACTCCGACATTGGTTTCAGGCATCATACCATGGCTCTCAAAGAGCAGAGAGATTTCTAACATTTTAAATAAATAGAAACTCAAGTTGGAGCGTATATATCAATGTAGTTGAAAGTTACACTCCCTAATGTGTATTGAACTCATACAATTATTGTTGATGGTGCAGCATTGATGACGTCATCAATTGTGATATGCTCTGCATTAAGGATTCTTTTTTATGGAGCTGACAATTGTATTTCATTCCCTTTTTCAAGAAAAGCAGTTAACCTACACATTTTAATGTATTTCCTTGTGCAAGAGTTTTTTTTTTCCCCTCTTTTGGTTAGTAGTATTTTTACAATTTCATGGAGATATGAAGCACTCTCATTGTATACCATTATCGCATTTGGTATACTTTCTCCAACTTTGAATTTATTTCAACTGTCTTGATTAGTTAAAAAATTTTACGAAACTTTCTTATTATTAACTGATTGTTTAATACCTTCATATGAGGATACCTTTGCATTGGATATTGCAATTACTGGCTTTTCTAGAACCAATTCCGCAAATAATTGTCCTTCATTGTCCACTAGATCACCCTATAAAGTCAATCGTAGAGACTCCAACACGTAGTCATTGAATGCTTAGAAACTTATTAGATGGGTACACTTTAGGTTGTATTGTGTAAGACGGTTGTTTTATTGTGTAGAACTTCTCGCATTTTAGATGATGGTCCTCCAATTTTGTTGATGTTCACTATCGGTTTAATTTCAATCACGAATCCTATGATGTTTACATACAAATTTGGATTTTGAGAATAGTACCATATTGAAAATTGCAATATGCATGTTATTTGTTGTATTGTTTGAGGTTACATACCATATGATTTGGTCTCATCTTTATGTGTGAGTGCATCTTCAAAATTTATGAAGTTGTACGCCTGTATTTGGGGGAATATTTCGATTTTGGATTCTTTGCATTGAGTGTGAGTGACAATTCAATATTCTTGTGTACATTGCTGAAATTTTGATTTGTTGGCTTCATTATCCTTGTGTACAATGTTACATGAACTTAAAAAATAGGCTTAATAATTACAACTATTGATTTCACTGCAAGTCCTAGCATTTATTAAGACTCGTTACCTATTCAATTGTTATGATTATCAAGTCTATTTTTTACTGTATAAGTCTGCACTCAGAAGCCTACACTCTAGCTATTGATATGAATTAGGAGTAAATGTACTTTTTTATTAAAAAAAAACTGAATTCTAAGATGCACAGCCAACTTACAAAAACTTATACATGCGGAAGAGGCACAATCCAAAATTGAATGAGTCAAACCAAAACAAAAAATTGAATGAGTCCTAAGTATTTATCTTTTCCCCTTATGTTTCCCTCTTCCATGTGGTAATCTAGCCTTCTTGCTCCCATCCTTGATCACTGATTGTCCTCTTATGTACCTAACTCATTTACAGACACATGGTTCACTCAAAAACAATCAAAATAAAATAAAATAAAATCATACAACTATTAAAAAAGGAAGATTTCATTTTTGACCAATCACCTATGTCATCTATTTCAGGTAATCCCCCAAAAATTTTCATATTTCTTTCATTGTATCTTTAACTATTTTTACTAGTTTCACATCATCCCAATTGCATATACCAGTTACAGATTGGACGAAACTTTTAGCTGATTTTGTTTTTTACCCCATACATATAATAGGTTGGCGTAACAGATATCTGGTTTTAGATCGAACAAGGTGAAGCCAATTTAAGTAGTGGGGGGGACACTATAAAAAACTCAATACTAAAATGTGTAAAGTGAGATTGGGGCTTATAAACAGGGATAATTTAAGATAAAATAAACGTACTCATAAGATATCACCCAATTTTCTCCAACCATTTGTCTGTTAACAACCCAATTATTTGGTGGCAACAAAGTTTTCTTGTTGCCCTCGTACATTTGGACACAACACAAATATCTGGTGACAACAAATGTGTTGACAATATTCCTTCCCATATAGACACAAAGACAAACACTATAGATTTCGTTATCATTTGGGCTTCACAATCTTAAATGAAAAGCCCCCAACTCCCATTTCACACAAAACACTCTTCTCTCTCTCTCTGTCTCTCCGTCATAGTTATCTCTTGTTTTCAACATGCAAAAAAGATTCCGGCAAGTCTTTACATCTGTAAAAGAGCACACTAGCTTTAGCTGTGCAAAAATCGCCACCGTCGGAGGGTTTTCCGATCTTGATCTTATAGTTATGAAGGCAACATCGCCGGAGGACGTACCCTTGCAGGACAGATATGTTCATGAACTCTTGAAGATCTTCTCCATTTCACCACCTTCTTCATTCCGGGCCTTTTCACAGAGCTTTACTCGCCGGTGCAAGACACAATGCTGGAGAGTTGCACTAAAATGCCTAGTCCTCCTCCACCGATTGCTCCGATCATTGCCTGAAAACAGCCCGTTTCGTTCAGAACTCCGGTGGGCTAGATCCAACGGACTGTTGTCTCTGTATCCATGCCATTTTCGGGACTGTTCATCGTCGGCTGCCGGAGATTATACCATGTTTGTAAGCTCATATGCTCAATTACTTGATGAAGCAATTGACCACTTGCCCTTTGAAAGTAAGGAAATAGAGGAACAAGACCCTGAGGACTTTCCTGATAGAAAGAAAGATTTAGATCGGATAATTGAAGTCTTGGCACAACTCCAAAGCCTCATTGATCGAGTCATGGATTGCCGGCCGACTGGACCGGCTGCTCGGAGCTTTGTTGTTCAATCAGCTATGAGACATATTATCCGGGATAGCTTTATATGTTACACAACCTTTAGAAAAGAGATTGTTCTGGTTTTGGACAATCTAATTCAGTTGCCATACAGGAATTGTGTAGCTGCTTTTGGTATTTACAAGAAAGCAGCCCTACAAGCTGATGAACTAGGAGAATTTTATGATTGGTGTAAGTCTATGGGCTTGTGTGGATCATATGAATACCCTTTAATTGATCGAGTTCCAGATATGCAGATTCGAGCTCTCGGAGATTTTCTCAATGGGATGTGGCATTTAACAGATTCATCGTCTTCATCCACCTCGTCTCCCTTAACACCAACGATGCTGTCTCCGATAAGTTTGACAGAACATGACAGTCACAAACAACCGGTGACATCAGAGAAGATTCGCGCCATTGGTGATTTTTTCAATGGGATGTGGCAGATAACAGATTCATCATGCTCATCCACCACATCCCCATTAACATCAACGACTCTGTCTCCTTTGAGTTTAACAGAAGAGGGTGGGGACAAACAACCGGTGAGATCAGAGAAGGTAGGTAGCACAAACTTGTCGAAATCTGAAGAAAATGTTGAGAACAAAAAAGTGGATAAAGTTGGAGATATGGAGCCATTAATACAGTTTGAAGTTGACAATAATGTGAGCTGGGAGGCTCTTTTAGAAGCTTCCATAAGTCCATCATACATGGCTCCTAGAAACAACTTGTTCCTCCGGTACCCTAACGTCCATGGATATGGAAATTATTCAGCAGATGGACCCAAAGATGAGGTGAATCAGTCGCAGATGCAAATATATAATCCCTCTGCCCTGAACCCTTTTTATCAGCAGTATAACATGCCCCATTCCTATGGATCAGTCCCTAGTAACCCTACTTACCCATGGGGTCTTTGATGCTAAAGTTTGGACCAGTATTTGCAGGCAATTGCCTGAATTCTTTGAAATAAGTATTGGAAAAGTTTGTCAGGGAGTCTATATTTTTTTTAGCAATAATTAGAAAGTATATTACTGGTAATTTCCTTTTCTTCTTCTTTTTTTGGTAATCAGACTCGCACTTTTGAGATCCAGATCTCACTATAAATTTTCTCAACTTCTGACAATTGGAGTACTGAATCTACTGATCATCGTGGATTGGTATAAATAGAACCCACCTAATGAGGGGTCATCTGGAATAGCACTGTGGAATGACATACAAACATATACTTATGGATTTGTCGAATTTGTCTGGGTATATTTACCTTATGGCTATTCCATTTTCATTCAACTTTGCATTATTTCTAGGACATCATTTATTAGTGTTAAATCTTTTCATACAGATAGCAAATAGTTCCAAAGACCATTCATTGGTGAGGGAATGGACATTGCATCTCCAGTAAATATTATACCAGTTCCAAACATCTTTGTATATAAATTTGGATGGCTTGGGTATAGTTTATTGAAGAATGAAACTGTTCTTTCTGTCCATGGATCTGCGTGGTTGTTATATGAAGACTTTAAATTCCAATGGGTTTGTCCCCATTCATCTTCTCCTTGAAGTTTTTTTCTTTTAATAATAGTATTTGTACCTGACGGTGTTCTGAACCAAAATATGGACAGCTGTTGACTCTTGTGTGTGAGGCCAGTACATGTGTGAGGGTAAACTGCGGATGGGAGCTCGAGAGCTCGTGCTGCACCCTTTATTTGTGTTATAGTTAAAGGATGGAAGAAAACGAGAATTACAGTGGTTCACCGAGGATGAAGTCGGACTAATCCACTCGAAAGGAGTCTCTTGTTCCGAGGGGGAGAGAGTTGTTTATTACTTCTAGGAAATCAATGGGTTACAATCTGCTTTGATATTTATAAGTTAACAATCATTAATTTCCCTTGTTTGTCGGGATCTTCTTCCAAATATTGCTAAAGCGTTGGAGATCGTTTCTCCTTGACGAAAGGAATGAACGTCTAATTGATTGCTGGAATCAATTACTCCCTAATTGCTATAATATGCAATCTCCTAATCACTGGAGCAACGTGATTTTCCTTCTTGGGAGTATGCGGCCCTTTGTGCGCCCCGGAGCAAGCTCTTCCAGCTCGGCTAGGGGTTGTAGGTCAGCTCATCCAATTCCCCTGGAAGGGAGCTCATTCCCTGGGGCTCCTGTTATCCACCCATACAAGTATACTGGTCTTGGATGGAGCATCATCAGTTGCCCCCCCAGTTTCAAGCTTGACCTGGTCTTACTGGTCATTGCTTGAGACTGCACTTCGAATGTGCCCGGGGTGCCACTTTAGTCTCAAAGTGATTCTGGAGTCTTGAGTTTTGCTAACCAGGGACGATGAGGCGGTTACCTAGGGGCTAAGATAGCTGCCTAAGCGTTGGTGCGGGGGGGTGGGGGGAGAGTACCAATTACGCTATGCCACGTAGATCGGGTCATTAAATGTGTTCAGAAAAAGTGAACCGCCAAAACTTCTTCCTTTTAACTTCCCCCCAAATCGGGGAAAAAAAATTTACTTTACCAATTCATTTGTCTGTTCAATGCGTTACATTCGTGTGAAGCCTTTGAAGGGAATTGAATTGATGGTTCGAGCTCTAGTTCCTTGTTGATTTCCATCTATTTCCGCCTAGGTTTCCTATCTTTGCTCATTATTTGCGCTCTTAGATACGCATTTCTCTACTTCCCTTCTTGTCCTTGAATTCATTCTAGATCTCTTTGACCCGTCGTGGTGGTCCCGAGGACTTCACTTCTTGGTTCTTCGCTTTTGCTTGTTTAGAAATTCAAAGGGTTCTCTAGCAACAATTGCTCATTTCTTAGATCCTTGGACAACTAGGGTCTTTCTCTTAGGTCGTTGGTGTCTTGATTCTCGTTCCATCGAAGATTGTACTTTCTATATTTCTCGGATTCCCTCCGAGTTGGGTTCCTTCGAATCCTTACTTTCACTCATGTCTGAGGTTTCTTTTGAGACCACTCAATCTTCTATTGCCTGCATGTTCGGGGAGACAGGTCGTGATGTCGAAGTCAAGGTGCACTACAACAAAAATCGTTTTTTGCGACGTTTTTAAATTCGTCGCAAATAGTTTACTATTAGCGACGATTTTTTAATTTCGTCGCAAATTTCAGTTTTGGCAATATTTTTAGCGACGTTTTTAAAAAACGTCGCCAATAATCACTTTACTAAAATAAAAAATTTAAAAAAAATCAAATGCAATTGACTTTTCGCGACGTTTTTGAAAAACGTCGCCAATAATCACTTTACTTAAATAAAAAATTTAAAAAAAATCAAATGCAATGGACTTTTCGCGACGTTTTTCAAAAACGTCGCCAATAATTACTTTACTTAAATAAAAAATTTAAATCCTGATCAAATGCAATTAACTTTTCGCGACGTTTTTTAAAAACGTCGTTTTTTAAAAACGTCGCCAATAATCACTTTACTTAAATAAAAAATTTAAATCCTGATCAAATGAACTTGACTTTTTGCGACGTTTTTCAAAAACGTCGCCAATAATCAATTTACTTAAATAAAAAATTTTAAAAAAATCAAATGCAATTGATTTTTCGCGACGTTTTTGAAAAACGTCGCCAATAATCAATTTACTTAAATAAAAAATTTTAAAAAAATCAAATGCAATTGACTTTTCGCGACGTTTTTCAAAAACGTCGCCAATAATCAATTTACTTAAATAAAAAATTTTAAAAAAATCAAATGCAATTGATTTTTTGCGACGTTTTTGAAAAACGTCGCCAATAATCAGTTTACTTAAAAAAAAAAATTTTAAAAAATCAAATGCAATTGACTTTTCGCGACGTTTTTCAAAAACGTCGCCAATAATCACTTTACTTAAATAAAAAATTTTTAAAAAATCAAATGCACTTGACTTTTCGCGACGTTTTTCAAAAACGTCGCCAATAATCAGTTTACTTAAATAAAAAATTTAAAAAAATCAAATGCAATTGACTTTTCGCGACGTTTTTCAAAAACGTAGCCAATAATCAATTTACTTAAATAAAAAATTTTAAAAAAATCAAATGCAATTGATTTTTCGCGACATTTTTGATAAATTGAATGTTAATTTAATGAAATTGAAAGTCGATTTGATGAAATTACATGTTAATTTGATGAAATTGAATGTCCATTTAATAAATTGAATGTCAATTTGATGAAATTGAATGTCAATTTGATAAATCGAATGTTAATTTAATGAAATTGATAGTCGATTTGATGAAATTATATGTTAATTTGATGAAATTGAATGTCAATTTAATAAATTGAATGTTAATTTGATGAAATTGAATGTCAATTTGATAATTAGAATGTTAATTTAATGAAATTGATAGTCGATTTGATAAAATTACATGTTCATTTGATGAATTGGGTGTTAATTTAATGAAATTGAAAGTTTATTTGATTACTTTAAATGTTTAATTGAATGTTAATTTGATAAATTGAATGTCAATTTGATCAATTGAATGTTAATTTGATGAAATTGAATGTCAATTTGATAAATCAAATGTTAATTTAATGAAATTGAAAGTCGATTTGATGAAATTACATGTTAATTTGATGAAATTGAATGTCCATTTAATAAATTGAATGTCAATTTGATGAAATTGAATGTCAATTTGATAAATCGAATGTTAATTTAATGAAATTGATAGTCGATTTGATGAAATTATATGTTAATTTGATGAAATTGAATGTCAATTTAATAAATTGAATGTTAATTTGATGAAATTGAATGTCAATTTGATAATTAGAATGTTAATTTAATGAAATTGATAGGCGATTTGATAAAATTACATGTTAATTTGATGAATTGGGTGTTAATTTAATGAAATTGAAAGTTTATTTGATTACTTTAAATGTTTAATTGAATGTTAATTTGATAAATTGAATGTCCATTTGATGAAATTGAATGTCCATTTAATAAATTGAATGTCAATTTGATAATTAGAATGTTAATTTAATGATATTGAAAGTCGATTTGATGAAATTACATGTTAATTTGATGAAATTGAATGTCAATTTAATGAATTGAATGTTAATTTGATGAAATTGAATGTTAATTTGATAATTTGAATGTTAATTTGATAAATTGGGTGTTAATTTAATGAAATTGAAATTTTATTTGATTACTGTAAATGTTTAATTGAATGTTAATTTGATAAATTGAATGTCCATTTGATGAAATTGAATGTCCATTTAATAAATTGAATGTTAATTTGATGAAATTGAATATCAATTTGATAAATCGAATGTTAATTTAATGAAATTGAAAGTCGATTTGATGAAATTACATGTTAATTTGATGAAATTGAATGTCCATTTAATAAATTGAATGTTAATTTGATAAATTGAATGTCAATTTGATAAATTGAATGTTAATTTAAGGAAATTGAAAGTCGATTTGATGAAATGACATGTTAATTTGATGAAATTGAATGTTCATTTAATAAATTGAATGTTAATTTGATAAATTGAATGTTAATTTAAGGAAATTGAAAGTCGATTTTATGAAATTACATGTGAATTTGATGAAATTAAATGTCCATTTAATAAATTGAATGTTAATTTGATAAATTGAATGTTAATTTGATAAATTGAATGTTAATTTAATGAAATTGAATGTCAATTTGATAAATCGAATGTTAATTTAAAGAAATTGCAAGTCGATTTGATGAAATTACATGTTAATATGATGAAATTTAATGTCCATTTCATAAATTGAATGTTAATTTGATGAAATTGAATGTCAATTTAGTGAATTAAATGCTTATTAGAAAAAAATGAATGTTAATTAGAAGAAATTGAGTGCTAATTTGATTAATTGAATATTAATTTGGTTTTAATTTGATAAAGTCAAAATATATAATTCGCGACGTTTAAATTTTTTGTCGCAGAAAATAAGTTTGATAATGAAGAAAGATAAAATATTAATATTATTCGTGACGTTTTGATAAATCGTGGTAGAATTCAAAAATTTATTTTTGAATTAAATAAAAATTCTTATTTTGCGACGTTTTTTATTCGTCGCAGATTGTATTTTTTTTGTAATTTTAAATTAGACTTGAAATATTAATCGCGACGTTTTTTAAAAAACGTCGCCAAAAAGTGATTCCCTCTCATTTTTTTAAATCGTCGCAGAAATCAAAATGAATTAAGTAAATAATTAGCGGAGAATGAGATGAAATATTTAATATTATTTACGACGTTTTTAGAAATCGTCGGAGAAGTCAAAATTTAATTTTTATTTAGCTGCGCGCCAAACTCACGCCTCTCTCTCTGCCTCGCCCAACTCCCAAAATTTTAATTTTTCCCACTTTCTCTCTTTCCCCATCCTTACCTCTTCGTTTTCAGTCGACACACAGACACACAGACTCTCCCTCTCTCTCTCTGCCTCTCCCTGCCAGTCGAAGCCACAAGCCAGTGAAGCCACAAGCACCCTGAAGGTCAGTTCACCATCGATCGTCGCCGCCTCCTCTCTCTCTCTCCATCGATTCACTCTACTACCGTCGTTTTGGGTGTTTTATACTTTTCCCAGATAAAACCCTTCCTCAGATTCCCCAGCCCTTCTCATCGTCAGCCCCCTTCTCTCTCTCTCTCCGGCACCATCAACACCTCACCACCACCTCACACACAGATTAAAGCGAGCGCTAGTTGTGCTAGTTCCTTGCCATTAGCGAATGAGTCGAACTTTGGATTCCACTGCGAGCTTGAATCGGCATTGTGGAGAAGCAGTAACCCTAGCTTTAATTGGCGATCTTTGAATTCCAGAGTGAGAGCTTGAACTCGATCTATTATTCGTCACTCTTATCTTCTACAAGACCTCGATCTGAAGTTTTTTTTTTTGTTTTTTTCTATATATATTGGATTGTTTGGTTAGTAAACTTGAATGCTATGGTAGATATAGTATTTTGATTGTATTTCTTTTCTTTATCTTTTAATTCGCTCCCTTAGATGAGTTGTTAGTTAGTATGTGTATGAATTGGTGATATGCTTTAATTGAAGTGGGAGCATTTGCTGCTGTTTTGCTTAATCTCCGCATAATCCAGAATTGTTTGGATTGATTTTTAATCTTCTATTACCACATACAGTGAGGCTGGTCCAGCATTTTCTTTGATGCATATAATTTTTGTTTTTCTGATGAGAAATCTCTCTTTGACTATGAGATTTGGGGTAAAATTAAAAACGCTAACTGTATCTTATCTTTTTCTATCAATTTATTTTGTTAGTTGTTGCTTGTCCTAATGTATTAGAATTACAGAATACTAGATCTTACCAGTTTATCTGCCTTCAGTGGTTATCTTCGTATGAATATTGGATGTTGTCCTTGGTGGTTTCACATGCAGAAGCAAGAGTATAAAATGGCTCTCAGAAAGTATCGAAAGGCTCTACGCTACCTGGATATATGCTGGGAGAAGGAAGACATTGATGAAGGTGAACCATTATTTCTGTCAATGAGTACCCATTCTATGCTATTACTTGAAAAGAACTGGTTTTGTTGCAAATGTCTTGCGTCAGTCCCTCTTATGGCATTATCTGTGCTATTGTACAAAGAAAAGTCAATCTTTAAGGAAGACGAAGTCTCAGATATTTACCAATAGTTCTGTAAGTTTTCTTAGTTTATATCCTTAGCAAGTGCTGTATATATCAATTGGTAGAATGTTGGCAGTATATATTTTTTGAATTCTTGATTATTAATTATATTTACTTTTAACCCATTACTCGGTAGCTTGCTAAAGGCTTAATCATGTCAGTAGTTGATCTGTAAATTGAGAATTTTGAGATAATGTTGGTGCGTGGTGATTATTGCTTAGAGTGTACATTGTGTGAACATTCTTTAAGCACAAATTCAATATTTTTTTTTTCTACTTTGATTTTTCCCCTCTTAGAATCACTTTTCAGTTTTTTTTCATTTTGATGAGGATGAGGATGCTAAATTTGTGACTCTTACAACAACTAGATCAATAGTTACTTTGGAAACAAAAGAAGTAAAGTTGGGTTCATTTTATATGATTGCTAATGTCTTTTTGATAGATTTACGTACAGAATTTTGCCTTCCTACTGGTCATGATACTTCGTCAGTCATGAATCTTAATATCCTTTACTATGTAATTTAGGTGGTTCATCTGTCATATAGACTTTAAATTTTTACAAGTCTGTATCTAAGGTTCTATACGGGTTGTAAAGTGGAAAAAGTAGAATGGGCATAACCTGACTACCATCCCACATTTCAGACCTGAAAGGAATTGGAAATGAAAGAAGAATATGTGTGCACTTTCTATGGAGTGGAGTGACAACACTTATCTTCCCCTTTTTGCCTTCGGTTATTACCAGTGACCCAACATTTGATTTTTTTGAAACAACCATGATGAGTTCATTAAATCAAGTGTTCTCATCTCTGAGGATTTCATTAATTTTTCTCCTCTTCCATTTAAAACTACAACTCATTTTTTTTAACGTAGAATTTGTTGCTTATGTTGAACAATGGTGGTAAAGTTTGGTTATGGGCCATAACATTGAAAGGTGTAGTCTATCCTTTTGGGGAGATCCTGTGCTAGCCTTTAATAATATAAAGCTTCAGTTGCTTCGTCTTGGACATGTCCCCTGTTATTTGTCTAGCAGCACGTGTTTTTTTTGGTTCTCTATTTTTTTCCAGTGGCTTGTAATTCAATCCTGTTCATGATTGCTCTTGCCTCTTCTGCCAACTGATGTGGGTGACTGCTTCAGGCCTGCAAATTGAATCAAAGACCATGCAATTAAAAGAGAGCTATGCATTTCATTGATGTTAATTTGTTTCAATAGACTGATTTTTAGTGATCTTATGATCATATCAGTTTCTTATTGATGCAAATGACCATGCAATTAAAGTTCTGTTGTGTATGTACTTCCTGTGCCTAATTGTGTCACCTTCTTATTGTATTCTAACTATTTTTTCTCTTCACGCGCCACCATTTGTCTTGCAGGTGCCCGGCTTGCAGAAATTATAAGGTAGTCATACACCTATTGTGTCATGTATATCACCTTGTGGGAATATTTTCTTATGTTGAAAGCCCAACTTTGCAGCCCCAATATGAAAAGGTCGCAAGGCTCTTCAATGGAGCTGACGCTGTTCATCCAGGCCTCATATTGATGACGAGGGTAGACTGTTCATCAAAGGTATTGTTGCATACTTATGTGATACTTCCGTATTAACATATGTTTTGCATGTGGTATGCTTATGCTGGTGTAATCATATTCCTAAAAATGAGCTGTTCTTTATGTATACCCGAGAGTTGCAGTGTCGTACACCCTATCAGGAGAAAAATGATAAAAGCTATAATGTAGAATATATAGGTGATATGAAGCAGAGACAATTTATTCGTAAACTACATTGCATGGAACTTTATTATTTATTACTTACCATCAAAAGAAATTTATTTGGTCTTCTTCTTTATTGCTTTTTCTATGAGGCGTGTTATTATACTGCCAATAATAGTAGCATGCATTTATGTTTTTTATAGGTATACGTGTGACTGAATATAGTCAAAAAAAAGAGGGGGGAGGGGGGGTGCTAGCAAGGTGGTATTACACCATTGTCATTGAAATAATACAGATTTGTGATGCAGTTCAAGTCGGAAAAAAATAAATTGTAATTATGTTGACATGTTTTGATTTTTCAAGTTAAGAAACTGTTTTTGAAAAGGGGCTAATAATGGTGAATTCACTAGGATCAAGGATGGAAACTTCAATTACTTGATCCACTATCTGAGTAAATAGAAATCATTTCAATTTTACGACTAAGATATAATATTTAGCTAGAAGCTACGCAGTTACTGGGTTCTATGTAGCGCTGCATTTCCACAACTGGAAGTTCACATACTGTTTTCATTTTTTAAGGTTATTCTTCTTATCCATGCGCTATATTCATTGCCAAGATTGGATTTGTATCGGTTTTTTTTTTTATATCACAATATTTGTATCAGTTTGGCAGATTGCTTTTAAAGTGTGATATATTGAAACACCAGTTAGACATCAAAGTAACTGTGATATTTAAAATGGTTTACAAAAATTTAATAGATGTGCTTTATGTAACCAAGCGCATAAGGCTGTGATCTGCTATCCCTTATTTCAACACTGCTAACTTTCAAATCTGATCAGGTGAAGTTAATTAGAGACTACCAGATCAGTTAATTATCAATAAATTCCATTCTTAATTTGACGAAGAATTGCTATTCATGATGTAACACTGGTTCATCCATTCTGCTGCTTAATGTCTTTTAGAGAAATACTTGTTTTTTGATTGATACACATAGCAATATTAGGACTTCATTAATTGACATATGAATGAAAAGGTTCTCTTACACTTTCATCTCGTTGTTTTAACAAGATGCAGCTTCTTATCGTTCAAAATTGATCTAAAACTAAAGAGTTTTAAATTCTATCAATGAAGTGTTTTCAGACTTGTGACTGCTTGATTATGGAGATACACACCCTTTTATCATAGCATGTAGTTCAGTGTCGAACTCGGGGAGTTCATAGCTAGAGGGAGATCTAGGGAACATTATTATTCATAGTGTAGTTCAGTGTCGAACTCGGGGAGTTCATAGCTAGAGGGAGATCTAGGGAACATTATTATTCATAGTTTATAAAGTGAAAACCATCTTTTCTTTTTTTATCATAATTTGATGCAACCCTTGATTTTACTTTGCTGAAATTTAATGTCCTTGTATTATTATAGCTGGTTGCAATATATATTATTGTAGTAGGAATGCAAAACCTTGTTGAGTTCAAAGCCATTCTTATATATGACCATAACCTGCAATATCTTTAAATTTCTTGCTTCATGCTGTGGTTTCATAGCTCTGTGATGGTTTCAGTATCCTTTTAGTTCACATGGTACAAGAACAGGATTATCATGGTAGTCCTGTCTTATGGTGGTCTTGTAAATCACTTGTTTGTCACTTTCTATAGGAATCATCAACCGTAGAACAGTTGTCTTGGTGATTTATAATCTTAGGCCCTGCGTCAGTAGCTGGACAGATTCCAGGAGCTGAATGTGAAGATTAGAAGATGCAGTAAAGTAGTTAAAAATGGTTTTAATCATCTTGAAGGATTAAAGCCATTTCTTGTATTCTTTCAAAAAAGTTTGTTCTTTGATTCTTGTAATTGTTTCTTTTATCAATAAAATTTTCCTTTTCTTAGTCTTATTAAATATTTGAATGGTGTGATTATAACTCAATATGGATAAAATCAAAATTTTTTTGCGGCTCCTATTTCATGGCTCAAATGCAGTTGTGTACGCATCCACAATCATATTTAATTAATTATTTTTTATATTTTTTATTTATTTAAAAAATTATTTGCGACGATTTTTTTATGTCGCTAAAATTAATTAAATTATTATTTTCTAAATTTTTTTATTTATGTAAAAATATATTTGCGACGCTTTTTTTTACGTCGCTAAAAATTAATCAATTTATTATTTTTTAAATTTTTTATTTATGAAAAATATATTTGCGACGATTTTTTTACGTCGCAAAAAATTAATTTAATTATTATTTTTAAAATTTTTTATTTATGTAAAAATTTATTTGCGACGATTTTTTTACGTCGCGAAAAATTAATTAATTAATTTTTTTAAAATTTTTTTATTTATGAAAAATATATTTGCGACGATATTTTAACGTCGCCAAAATTAATTAAATTATTATTTTTAAAAATTTTTTATTTATGTAAAAATATATTTGCGACGCTTTTTTTACGTCGCTAAAAATTAATCAATTTTTTATTTTTTAAATTTTTTATTTATGAAAAATATATTTGTGACAATTTTTTTGCGTCGCAAAAAATTAATTAAATTATTATTTTATATATTTTTATTTATGTATAAAATTATTTGCGACGATTTTTTAACGTCGCTAAAAATTAATTAAATAATTTTTTTTTACATTTTTTATTTATAAAAAAATTATTCGCGACGATTTTTTTTTCGTCGCAAAAAGTAATTAATTTATTTTTTTTACATTTTTATTTATGCAAAAAATTTTCGCGACGATTTTTTTTCGTCGCGAAAAATTAATTAAATTATTATTTTATATTTTGTTACGCTTGTGGAATTGATTTTAGCTACGTTTTTTTTACTTTTGGCGACATTTTTTTTTCGTCGCTAATAATTTTTTTTGCGATGAAAATAAATTTGCGTCGTAAAATACTTTCTGCGACGAGGCTATTGCGACGAACACGCGACGAAAAAAAAACGTCGCAAAAACTAATTCGCGACGATTTTGTTTAATTTAGCGACAAAAAAAATCGTCGCAAAAAACGATTTTTGTTGTAGTGGTGGCACCCTATGAAATTATCGGGGGATCTTCACCCCAGCCTTTGCAAGGGGAGGATGTATCTCGAAAACGTGCCTCCCATCGCCTTCTAAAAAGTGCTCTCGAGGAAGAGTCCCTAGGTCGAGGAAAGAGAAAACATGCTTCCAAGAAGAACGTTCCTAGGACTCACTCTCCTCACCCCTCTGAGGTCAGCACATCTGGGAGAGTGTTTATCGTTAGTCGGGTCCCACAGTGAACCTAATCATTAGTTGGGTCGCTAGGAATCGTCTTCAAGCCTTTATCGATCATTATTGATTTACTTCTGACGTCAAGGTCTATTCCCCTACCAAGAATGACTGTTACAACGTTTGTCGCTCTAGGAGGACTTGTTTATTTACTTCTGCCTTTGAGTCGGGTTTGCATTTCCCTATGCACCCTTTTTTGAATAGCGTTCTTCTATTCTATAATGTCTGTCCCGCTAGGTTATCTCCCGACTTCTAAGGAAACTTGGTGGGTTTCTGGTTTTGTGGCATGAGAAAGGTCTGAGGGAGTTCCATCTATGACTGAGCTTCTCCATTTCGGACGGACGATTTTTTTTATATCTCCAAGCATGTTACTAACAATCATGCTCGTCCCCCTTGATCATATTTCCTTATCCTGAGGTGGGGACCTCTCTTCTTGATCTCTTGGGCTAATAGAGCAACGGGATACCACTTGTTGACTTTATCACTGTGGGCATTCAATAGATTTTAGGTTCTCTTGGTATGTTTTTTGGGATGAGTTTGGATTGACTTGTCGAAACTCGAGTTTGACCCAAAGATGGAATTCAACATTCAATGTTGTTCATACTCATGTTTGGTATGCGCAGGAATATATGATTATTATGATAATATATTTGTATATAAATGACTATTTTGCCCTTTAACCAATTTGTATGTATGGAGTATATAGGATATATGGGAGTATAAATATCATTTGTATGTTAAACCCCTTAACCCCTATATGAAACCCACCGCCCCCCCCCCCCCCCCCCCCCCCGGGTTTCATGAAACTCAAGTATGTGGGTTTCATGACCTGGTCATGACCAGGCCGAGTTTCAAATCTTATCCCTACTTCATAGTTACCAACACATTTGTTTATGGAGGTTTATACCCCAACCCATATTCCAAAACCCCTCCAAACCCCCATACCAAACAACCCCTAAAGGTCTCACTTCGAGGCATAGTTATCAAAATCGGACTGGTCATCGAACCAATAGAGGGATTGAGTCAATGGTTCACTAGTTTAACCGGTGGGTTAACTAGTCTGACCGATCGTATAATAAAAAAGAATAAAAAAATTATAAAATATAATAATTTAACTAAAAAAAATATGAATGTATTTTTCTAGAGCAAACAAAACCCACACAATAAAAATTACAATTACATTGCAATAAAAATCACAATTACAATAAAAATTATAACAGTAAAAATTACAATTACATTACAACGTTTCATTCCACGCCTCCCAACACGCATGATCACAGCCTCCAATGCCCACTACCACTCAGTGATCACTCCTCTTTTCCTCTTTTCCTCTTTTCTGTCTTCCATACAAGTTAAACCCCTTCATATTTTTTTTTTTTTACAAGACAAACCCCTTCATATTCAGGAGTTGGCTTCTGTACCGCCTTTTACTTTTTCGGTACCATACCAACAAAGTAAAAAGCTTCGGTAGTTGACATTTGTCCATTAAAAACTCACAATTGGTTCCACCGGTTTCTCAAAAAAAATGGTACCTTACCTCCAAAAAGTGATAACTTAACCCATAAAAGTGGTAACTTTCTAAAGTGGTACTTTACCCCCACAGAGTTATGACTTATCCAAAAAAGTTGTACATTTTCCCAAAAAAGTGATATCTTACCCCCAAACAATTGTAATTTATCCCCAAAAAGTGATACATTATCCCCAAACAGGTGTACCTTACCCCACAAAAGTGATAACTTATCTCCAAAAAGTGATAACTTACCCTTCAAAAAGTGGTACCTTACCCCCCAAATAGTTGTAACTTACCTCCAAAATTGGTACTTTAATCCCAAAATAGTTGTACCTTACCCCCAAACAGGGGCGGAGCCAGGATTTTGCCTCAATGGGGGCAACTTAAATTTTTAAATTTCAAAGCATAATTGTAACATTGTTTTCATCAAAATATGTATTCTTAATAAACTGTTTAAAAACATAGTTACATCAAAAGAATGTCATTTAGAGGCGTAACTCATGTATATACTTAGGTCCCAAAATACCCTATACTTTAAGAAAATTTCAAATACTTAGGTCTGAATGAAGAAGACGAAAGCTTACAGGAAAAAAAAAGGCGTGAAAAGGAGCTGCCAAAAGTTAGTTTTTAAGGGTTGAAAATTATATTAATATACCCTATACTTTAAGAAAATTTTAATGGTGCAAGTTTAAGAAATTCTTGAAATTTTTAAAATTACACCTAGGTCCCAAAAATTTTTAAAATTTCAGTGGGGGCAACTGCTAGGCGTGAAAAATGAGGAGGAGCTGCCAAAAGTTAGATTTAAAGGGTTGAAAATTATATTAATATACCTTATACTTTAAGAAAAATTCAATGGGGGCAAGTTTAAAACATTCTTGAAAATTTTAAAATTACACCTAGGTCCCAAAATTTTTTAAAATTTCAATGGGGGCAGCTCCCCCCACTGCCCCATACTAAATCCGCCACTGCCCCCAAAAAATGGTAACCTACCCCAAAAAGTAGTACATTTTTTCCGAAAATAAGTGGTACCTTACTCCCAAAGAGTTGCAATTTACCCCCAAAAAATGGTATTTTACCCCAAAACAGGTGTACCTGACCCCCTAAAAGTAGTAACTTACCTCACAAAAGTGGTAACTTGTCTCCAAAAAGTGGTGCCTTACCCCCAAAAAGTGGTACATTTTCCCCAAAATAAGTGGTACCTGACTCCCAAACAGTTGTAATTTACCCCCAAAAAATGATACCTTACAACCAAAAAGTTGTACCTCACACCCTAAAAGTGGTAACTTATCCCACAAAAGTGGTAAATTATCCTCAAAAAGTGGTACCTTACCACCAAACAGTTTCACCTTATCCTCAAAAAGTGGCAACTAACCCCCTAAAAATGGTATCTTACCCCCTAAAAGTGGTAAATCACTAGGACAACTAAGACCAGTCTGATTTAAGTTAGATGGTTGATCACTAAACATGCCAAAAGACCGGTCTTGTTTTAAGCTACGATTGCTAAGCTTGATTCGTAAGCTTGATCGGTAGGACAATTAAAATCGGTTCTGATTCACAAAAAAAAAATGGTAAACTTATCCAAACAGTGTTAAACTATTTGAATGTTAATTTAATGAATTAAATGTTTATTAGATAAAATTGGATGTTAATTTGGTGTTAATTTCATGAATTGAATATTAATTAGATGAAATTGTATGTTACTTTGGTGTTAAATTGATGAATTGAATACTAATTAGATGAAATTGTATGTTACTTTGGTGTTAATTTGATAAATTGAATCTTTATTGTTTGATTTGGAAAGCTAATTGAATGGATTTAGTGTTAATTGAATGAATTTAAAAGTTTGTTTGATTAATTTAATGTTAACTAAGTCGTATTTGAATGTTAATTTAATGAATTAAATGCTTATCAGAAAAAAATTGAATGGTAATTAGATGAAATTGATTGTTATTTTGGTGTTAATTTTATGAATTGAATATTAATTTGATGGATTGAATGTTAATTTGGTATTAGTTTGATAAATTAAATTTTATTGGATTAATTTACATGCTAATTTGGTGTTGATTTGATAAATTAAATATTTTTTAAATAAATTTGGATGTTAATTTGATTAATTTAGTGTTAATTGGATGAATTTGAATGCAAATTAGATGAATTCAATATTAATTTGATGTTAATTTGAGTAATTTATTGTAAACTTGTTGAATTTAATTGTTAATTTAATGAACTAAATGTTTATTAGATAAAATTGAATGTTAATTGGATGAAAATTGAATGTTAATTTGGTGTTAAATTAATGAATTGAATATTAATTAGATGGAATTGTATGTTACTTTAGTGTTAATTTGATAAATTGAATATTAATTGTTTGATTTGGAATGTTAATTCAATGAATTGAGTGTTAATTGAATGAAATTGAAAGTTTATTTGATTAATTTAGCTAACTAGTTGAATTTGAATGTTAATTTAGTGAATTAAATACTTATTAAAAAAATTGAATGTTAATTTGGTGTTAATTTAATGAATTGAATGTTAATGTGGTGTTAATTTGATAAATTAAATATAAATTGGATGAAATTAAATGTTAGTTTAGTGTTGATTTGATAAATTGAATTTTTATTGGATGTTAATTGAATGAATTGAATATTAATTGGATGATTTTGGATATAAATTGGATAGATTTAATATTAATTAAGTTGAATTTTAATGTTAATTTGATGAATTGAATGTGTTAATGTAATATTAATTTGTTAATTACATGTTAATTAAATACTTTAGATGATAATTTTGATCGCTCATTGCCATGATCCTTGATCAGTAGTCTTGATCCCACCTGACTAGTCTTGGAGCAGATCGGTCCTAATTAGATCGGTATCTTGATAGGTAGTCTTGGAGCCAGATCTGTCGTGATTAGATCGGTAGTCTTGATCGCTAACAAAAGCTTTATCGGTCGTGATTAGATCGGTGTTCGTGATCGATATTCGATAACATGATCGGTCCTGATTAGATTAGTATTTGATCGGTACCCAAGCACATGACCAGTCCTGATTAGTTTGGTATTTGATCAAACATGACCGGTCGGTAATTGATCGCACATACCAAAGCACTTGACGGGTTCCTAAAATTAGTAATAACACTTTTATCCTTAAAATGTGGATATTTTATTATTTTGATCCCTAAAATACAATTTTTTTCAATTTGACCCCTAAAGTATTTAATTTTGTATCAATTTGATGAATTAAGTGTTAATTGGATTTTTTGAATATTGATTTGATAAGTTGAATGTTAATTGGATGAATTTGAAAGTTAATGAGATGTTAATTTACCGAATTGCATATGAGTTGAATATTTTCAAGATAAAATTGAAAAAATTGATATTTTAGGTATAAATTAACAAAATATGCATATTTTAGGGGTAAAAATCATAATCGGTTTTAGAAAATCAGGATCGCTCATGACTGATCCTGATTTCTAAAATTGGTTAATACACTTTTATCTCTAAACTACAGATATTTTATAGTTTCATATCTAAAGTATCAATTTTCTCAGTTTTATCTCTAAAGTATTTAATTAACAAGCAATTAACAAATTGACATCACATTAACACATTCAATTCATCAAATTAAAATTAAAGTTCAACAAATTAATATTAAATTCATCAAATTAACATTCAATTCATTCAATTTATATTCAAATTCATCCAATTAACACTCAGTTCATCCAATTAACATTCAAAATAATAAAAAAAATATTTTTTTTCAAATCAACATCAAATTAACATGCAATTTTATCCCACTAATTATTCAATTCATCAAATTAATACCAAATCAACATTCAATTTCATCTTATAAACATTCAATTTATGAAATTAACATTTAAATTCACTTAGTTAACATTAAGATTTATCAAATTGACATTTAATTTCATCAAATTAATACCTAATTCCTCAAATTAACACCAAATTAGCATTTATTTCATCCAATTTATATTCAAATTCATCCAATTCATCAAATTAATATATACAATAATCCCGTAATAACACTTTTTATCCATAAAGTATAGAAGTTTTGTTAGTTTTAACCCTAAAGTATCAATTTTATCAATTTGGCTCCTAAAATATTTAATTTGTATTTAGAACATTGAATTTATCAAATCAACACTAAACTAACAAACAACTTTATCTAATAACCATTTAATTCATCAAATCAAAACAAACATAACATTAAATTCAATAAATTAACATTCAATTTCATCTAATAAATATTCAATTAATGAAAATTAAAATTCAATTTCAACTATTTAACATTAAATTTATCAAATTAACATTTAATTTCATCGAATTAATATTAAATTTATCAAATTAATATTTTATTTCATCCAATCCTGATTTTCAACTTTTATCCCTAAATTATGGAAATTTTATTAGTTTCATATCTAAAGTATCAAATTTTAAAATTTTATCTCTAAAATATTTAATTAACAGAAAATTAGCAAATTGATATCAATTTAACATGTTACTTTGGTGTTAAATTGATGAATTGAATATTAATTAGATAAAATTGTATGTTACTTTGGTGTTAATTTGATAAATTGAATCTTTATTGTTTGATTTGAAAAGTTAATTGATTGAATTTAGTGTTAATTGAATGAATTTAAAAGTTTGTTTGGTTGATTTAATGTTAACTAGTCGTATTTGAATGTTAATTCAATGAATTAAATGCTTATTAGAAAAAATTGAATGTTAATTAGATGAAATTGATTTGATGAATTGAATATTAATTCAATTAACTGAATGTTAATTTGGTATTAATTTGATAAATTAAATTTTAATTGGATGAAATTACATGTTAATTTGATAAATTGAATATTTTTTTAAATAATTTTGGACGTTAATTTGATTAATTTAGTGTTAATTGGATGAATTTGAATGCAAATTAGATAAATTCAATATTAATTTGATGTTAATTTGAGTAATTTATTGTTAACTTGTTGAATTTAATTGTTAATTTAATGAACTAAATGTTAATTGGATGAAAATTGAATGTTAATTTAGTGTTGATTTAATGAATTAAATATTAATTAGATGGAATTGTATGTTACTTTTGTGTTAATTTGATAAATTGAATCTTTATTGTTTGATTTTGAAAGCTAATTCAATGAATTGAGTGTTAATTGAATGTAATTGAATGAAATTGAAAGTTTGTTTGATTAATTTAATGTTAACTAGTTGAATTTGAATGTTAATTTAATGAATTAAATGCTTATTAGAAAAAATTGAATGTTGCTTAGATGAAATTGAATGTTAATTTGATGGATTGAATATTAATTTGATGAATTGAATGTTAATTTGATGAATTAAATTTTAATTGGGTGAAATTACATGTTACTTTGGTGTTGATTTGATAAATTGAATATTTTTTAAATAGTTTTGGATGTTAATTTGATTAATTGAGTGTTAATTGGACGAATTTGAATATAAATTAGATGAATTCAATGTTAATTTGACGTTAATTTGATTAATTTAATGTTAACTTGTTGAATTTGATTGTTAATTTATTGAATTAAATGCTTATTAGATAAAATTAAATGTTATTTCAGTGTTAATTTGATGAATTGAATATTAATGAGATGAAATTGTATGTTACTTTGGTGTTAATTTGATAAATTGAATATTTATTGTTTGATTTAGCAAGTTAATTCAAATAATTGAGTATTAATTGAATGAAATTAAAAAAGTTAATTTGATTAATTTAATGTAGCTAGATGAGTTTGAATGTTAATTTAATAAATTGAATATTTAGTCGATGAAATTGAATGTTAATTTGATGGACTAAATATTAATTAGATGAAATTGCATGTTACTTTAGTGTTTATTTGATCAATTGAATCTTTATTGGATTATTTCAGATGTTGATGTGTTGAATTGAGTGTTAACTTGATGGATATGAATATTAATTAGATGAGTTGAATGCTTATTATTAGATGGAAGTGAATGTTAATTCGATAAATTAAATATTAATTTGATGTTAATTTGATAAATTAAGTATAAATTGGAAGAAATTAAATGTTAGTTTAGAGTTGATTTGATAAATTGAATTTTTGTTGGATGTTAATTGAATGAATTGAATGTTAATTAGATGATTTTGGATATAAATTGGATGAATTTATATTAATTAAGTTGAATTTTAATGTTAATTTGATAAATTGAATGTGTTAATGTAATATTAATTTGTTAATTACATATTAATTAAATACTTAAGAGAAAAAATTGACAAAATTCATACTTTAGGCCCCAATTAATAAAACATCCATACTGTCGGGATAAAACTGCTATTAACTTATTGCTAAATAAGGATCACTAATGACAAACAAGGATCGGTCAAGACAAAGATCTTGATTTCCTAATTGGTTAATAACACTTTTATCCCCTAAAGATGGACATTTTGTTAGATTGATATCTAAAATATCAATGTTTACAATTTTATCTATAAAGTATTTAATTAACATGCAAGTCAAAAAATTGACATCACATTAACCTCCAAATTTATCCAATTAACGTTGAACTCTACAAATTAATATTAAATATCATTCAATTAGCATTCAATTCATCAAATTAACATTCAATTTATTTAATAAACATTCAATTTATCAAATTAACATTTAATTCATTAAATTAACATTGAAATTTAATTAGTTAATATTAAATTCATCAAATTAATATTTAATTTCATCCTATTAACACTAAATTCACCAAATTAACGTCAAAGTACCATTCAATTCATCTAATTTATCTTCAAATTCATCCAATTAAAACTCAATTCATCAAATTAATATCCTAAATCATCCATTAAAGTTTCAATTTATCAAATCAATATCAAAGTAATATGTAAATTCATCAAATTAATAATCAAATTAACATTCAATTTCATGTTAATCGACATAAAATTCATAAAAAAATAAAATTTAATCAGCTCAATCGTCTCAAATATTTGTAGGACAACGAATTTTAATGGGCTTGAATTTTAAAATGTAAATCGGCTCGAATTTTAATTGAATTGCACGTAAAAAAATTGTTTGAGGTTTGATTGAAAATATTTCTATTCAGCGCAGGCGTCGATGATAATTACCAAAACCAAAGTAGTCTTGATCCCAGCCAAGATCGGTGTAGATCAGTCCTGATTTGATCCCAAGATCCGTGTCTTTGACCGCTAGTGTTGATCGCTCAGGATCGGTCCTGATTAGATCGGTACTCTTGATCGCTAAAGAAGGGTAGATCGGTCCTGATTCGATCGGTACTCTTGATCGCTAAAAAGGGTGAATCGGTCTTGAAAAGTGGTAAATTTACCAAAAATTAGTGATAATCTTGCCTAAAAAAATAGTAATGTTCACAAAAAAAAAATAAAAAAATGGTAAGGTTAACCAAATAAGTGATAAAGTTAACAAAAAAAAAAAATGTAATTTTAACCAAAAAAATGGTAATGTTAATCAAAAAAAATAATAATCTTAACCAAAAAGTGGTAATGTTAACAAAAAAGTGGTACTCTTAACCAAAAAAAGTGACAATCTTAACTAAAAAATGGTAACGTTAATCAAAAAAGTTGTATTTTTACCTCAACAGTGTAATCTTAACAAAAAAAATGATAATCTTAATAAAAAAATGGTAATGTTAACCAAAAAAGTGATACTGTTAACCAACAAAAGTGTAATCTTAACCAAAAAAGTGGTAATGTTAACCTAATAAATTGTAATGTTAACCAAATAAGTAGTAATGTTAACTGAAAAAGTGGTACTCTTAACCAAAAAAATCGTAATGTTAACCAAAAAAATGGTAATGTTAATGAAAAAAGTGATATTCTTACCTCAACAGTATAATCTTAACAAAAAAAGTGGTAATCTTAATCAAAAGAATGGTAATGTTAACAAAAAAAGTGGTACTCTTACCTCAACAGTGTAATCTTACCCTCAAAAGTGGTAATCTTTCCTAAAAATGGTAATCTTACCCAAAAAAAGTGATAATCTTATCTCAAAAAAGTGGTAATCTTATTGAAAAAGTGATAACCTTGCATAATATTCTTACTAACGAACCCCAATTACCCTGGAACCTTACTGCTGTAATTTTATTCTAAAAAAAGTTTTAAGTGTATTTATTTTTTATTAAATATAAGCTTACTATAATCTCAACCTTAGATTTAATAAATGATGATGATTGTATAATCTTTTGAAGGGTTCATAGGGATAAAAACAATTTTACAACTCTATCTTCTTCTTTCTCCTTCTTCTTCGTCCTTTTTCTTCGTCTGAGTTTTTTTTTTTAATGAATTTATAAGGCTCAATGGGTAGCCGGTAAAAAGTGATAGACTTGATCGACGGTTGGAAGTTCTTCATTACACATCTACGGTAGATTTTATTTTTTCGGTACCATACCGAAAAGTGGGTAGTCGACAACACTTTTCTGTCTTCCATCGCTGCTGCTGGTGTGTGTGTGTGTGTGTGTGTGAGTGAGACAAATATAGGTTGAGAGAGAGGGAAATAGAGCAAAGGCGAGGGATTGAGTGAACAAGCAGATCGAGACTCAAAGTTCCAGAGAAGAGAGAGTTAGAGCTGAGCTGCTAGCCGGTTTGTGCTTGTGCATCGTCTGGACTAGAGAAGAAGAGAAGATGAAGATGCGGTTTTCATTGATTTAGAGCTAAATTTGCCTCAAATAAAGGTTTTTTTTAATATATGAGGTGTTATTCAAACCACGGGGTCATATGAACCGCCTGGTTCACTGATTTTCACAAAATAATCGGCCGATTTTACGGTTCTTTAACTGTTCAAGTGCTCAAACGGTCTATTAAAAAACCAAGACCAGTGTAAGGCTCGATTCACGATCCGATCAACCGATCTGGTCCAATTCTAATAACACTATTTCGAGGGCACTGCTTGAGGATTTGCTAGGGATACAATCTTTGTTATCCACAGGATCCCAGCTATATGCATTCACTTCAGCAATGGGGGAGGCGGACTAGGTAAGTCTCGTCAAGATTGCTGCTAGACTCTCGCATCACTCTTGTCCTTATTGGATGAGGATCCATTTGTCATGTCCACTGTGAGGAGGGTGTGTCTCGTCCCATCTGGGTGCCGAACACCTTCCACAGTTACTGGCCATTTTGCTGCAGACTTTGCCATTGGAGGGTTGTCTATCCTGCCACGTCAGTTGATGGACCCTCTTTAGTATTGTCACGTGTCACTTTGTGATAAGTACACATGTCCACTTTTTATAGGCTAATATAGTCATCAAATAAGAAAAATGTGTATGAATAGCAACAAGGCTTGAATATTGAAAGCAGGCTTGACAGTGGCCATTATTGTATACACTTTTTCCAATTTCACGAGGTTCAACGGTCCAATTCCACTTGCACAGAGGAGAACGGAGAGTTTATGGTAAACAGAATAGAATTGGTCTTCGCCATGCGACGTGCGTGCGGAAGAGAATTGAATGCAATTTGAAAATCCGACTGTCGTTTCGGTTTGAACAAGATTTGAAAGACGAACTTTTCTTTATTTACAAGATAAAAAAATGAAACTTTTGAATTCAACCCAATATTCAATAATTAAGTCTTTATGATGATTGCCAGATGAAGGATATGAAAAAGAATCCTCCCACCGCTGATCATTACACGTGGGGTCGTGTTGATTTGTGTCGGGTTTTATAGGTTCGTTTCAAATATCACTTAACTCGCATACGTCTTGTTATTAAACGGATGTAAATTTCAAAATTGAATATGATTTGTTTATTCAACGGGCTATACAACATGACCCATGTTACCTGCTAATTCTATAACACAAAAAAATATTAATTACAAGCCCTAATTGTGCAACAAATTGGGTCATCTAGTAAACGGATAATCATATGATAAACGGGTAATCGAGTGACATATCAATTTATTAAACGAGTAATTGGGTGATAAGCAGGTTAAGGTATTATACCCGAACACGACTCATTTAGTATGCGGGCTAAGCAAGTACACCCGTTTATCTTGCAAACCCGATAAGATTAAATCCTAACCTGCTAAAATTTTTCATCGAAACTTTTATTGTGTTAAATTTTGTCAGACTTACTTATCAAACTCTTAATCAGCTGTTTTTTTGGCTACTGTGTGAGATCACAGAACTCAAGGGGGCAGAATGTGAAATCTAGCCTATATTGAGTTTTGGGGCTCAGATTGAATTTATGACCCGACGTATGCGACATCTTTTGCATTGATTACGCTTTTTTTTTTTTTTAGATAAATTTAAAAAATTTCTCTTAAACTATATATTTTTTAAAAAATAGTCCCTAAACTTTAATTTATCTCAATTACTCCTTGAATTATCTTAAACTACAGACCAAAAAGGTCGAATTTAGTGCCAAACTCTCGTTTATAGCGATGCATAGCCGAGAAAAATGTTAGGCAGTCTTAACCTATTTTAAAAATGTTGATTTTCGAATTCAACTTTAAGGAGCGTTATTAAGCAAATGAACACTTGCTATTGTTGTAAGTTTGATTTTGTTTTTTCCTTATGTTTTTGGTATTTCACTTTAGTACACTACTCTATTTTTGAAAAGGTGAATGTATCATGTTTGATCAACCAAAGAAGAACTATTCTGTTGGAGGCGGACTTGGTCAGAGAGATGATAAATTAGTATTCCTAGACCCATTACATGTCCAGGGCCTTTAGTTCTTCTGGGCATATGTTATGTTAGGATGGCGATATGACCTGGTGTACGCCATCTTACACTTTGACCCCTTAATTATGATTTTTTTTCTCTTCTTGTCTTTTCAACTATTATGTTTCTCACATTTTACCTCAATTATGTCATTAATTTCACACAGCCCCAATGATTAATGCTAGTGATAATTTGGATGAAAAGTTATCTCAATTTGCCCTTTAAATTATGTGTTGTGTTTCGTTTTGTCCCGAACTGGTTGACAATTTTCATCTAAAATACAGGCATTTGTGTTTGGGAGAATATAAAATCAATTCAAGTAGTTGAGGGGCAATGTAAAACCTCTAATAGTTTAAGAAAAAATGTGAAATTAAGTTTCTAATTAAAAGGTCAAAGGGTAATTTGCGTTGGTGTATTGTGGAATCAAAAACTCTGTTAACCCATGAATCAAAAATGGCAAGGCTAGAACCTCCTTCTAGTTTAATCAAATCGTTCCCAAAAAGAGTCCTCTGTAAATAACAAATTTACTTGATTTAAGTCCTAGACATATAATAAAAATCGTTTTAGCATTAACGCCTCATCTCCTCACTTCAATGACACTTTTGAATTTTTAACCGTTCTAACATTATGACCATGATATAAATTAAAATTTACAATGAAATCTACAAAATTAGAAAATAAAGAACATATGTCTGACAAAAACAATCACCAATAGTATTCATTCAGTCATAGCCTGAGACATTACCAGCCTGCCACGGCGGCCATCTATATTAGTCAAACAAAGTTTTCAGTTTGTCAAAGGTCAAACTGATAGTGCATCCTAATTCGATATCAGACCACCGCCCCTCCAGAACTCGAGGAAGAAGGAGACGGGAAAGAAGATAAGGCGGGAGACCGGACAGGGCAACTGAGTGAAAGTCTATCTTTGAGAATAGCAAATTCCTATCATTCAAAGTAGATGCCTCAGCCAAGTCCCGATATTCTTTCTGATCGTGAAATAAGAACTAAAAAGAGGCTCATTAATGAAAGGATGGGAGACGGTCCAAAAAGTATAATGGCGGCTCAAATTATTTCAATATGATAGTTTATATTTTTTTATCTTTTAATCACGATAACTCATTTTAATTTTAATTTTTAACCTTATAACCACAGTAACTCATTCAAATTTTAATTTTTAACAACAGTAACTAATTTTAATTTTAATTTTTTAACCACAGTAACTCAATCCATATATTAAAAAATAAAAAATGCTTGGGATACGACTAGTAGTTACATACTTGAGATAAGAATGAAGCTGGGTCAACTTTAGTCATTTTTGGACTCTATTATTGGAGGGGTTTGTTATATGTATCTGTGGTCCCATTTCTTATAACTTTTGAACTCAAATTGGACTGAGCAAACTCAATTTTTTTCCCTAGATTAATGGTAGTCCAAAAGGGGAAACAAAAATCGACATCCCTACCTAATTTTTTTTTATCTTTAAGGAACCTCTTCTATTTTTTAAATCTTCATTAACACCCTTTTTCATATTAAATGTGTGAATTAGAATGTAATTTTTACTAAATTGTCCATGATATATTTGAGGAAAATTTTTATCCACACTCCCTCTAGATAGGTATATCTTCAATGAAACTCCCTTTATTTTCTAAATTTTTTTATGTATTAAAATTTGGGCCGGTTAAAATTTAATTTGAGCTAATTAATTTTTTTAATGTATTAAAATTCTAGTCGATTAAAAGTTATATTTTTTTACACATTAAAATTTGAGCTGATTAAAATTCTATTTGACATTTTAGTCGGTTCAAATCAAATTTTAATCAACTCGCATTGAATTTTAATCGGTAAGTAAAAAAATATAAATTTTAATCGACTCAAAACGAATTTTAATCGGCGCTAACAACTCAGGTAGAGATTAAATCGGCTCGAATTTTAATACGTAAAATAATAATTTTAATATGCTCGAATTTTAATACGTAAAAAAAATAAAATTTAATCAACTCAAATTTTAATATGTAAAAAAACGAATTCTAATCAGCAAGAATTTTAATATGTAGAAAATAAATTTTAATCGGCTTGAATTTTATGTAGAAAAATTATTTAGGGTTTATGTAGAGGTATTTTTTATATTTTAGATGATTTTTTTTTTTTTTTGGGTTAGAAATTTTGTTTTAATGCGAGGGAGTGTCCATGATGTTTAAATATAAATTAGAATAAGTGTCAATGATATTTTTAATATCTTTAAAGATATAATAAACTAAAAGAGGTGTAGTTGAAATTTTTCCTATATTATTTTATCACAAAATAGTGATACAATTCTACTTTAATATCGTAAAGTGCTTGGTTCTGCGATATGTAATTGTTAAATCAAATTTTCTACAACTAAGAAGACTTAGAGAAGGGGTGGAGCCAGCTATTTTTTTTTTTAGATGGGCACTCTAATTAAAAGTTTTAATTTTTTCTCTGCCATGAATAAAAATAAACCAACATATTTAAATATTGTATTATATTTGATATTTGAATGTTCATTAAATACAAATGGACCAAAGGCCGACGTACATAACGTATATAAAAAAAAAAAACTAGAACTCTTGACAAAAAATGAGGTTAACTGCATACAATTGCCCCTGACAAACTTTCTTTCTTTAAAAGCGTTACTTGGTAATTTTATTATTAATATCATCAAAAAAAAAAAAAAAATCTATATATACAATGAAGCTATAAATGATTCATTATTTATCACTTTGAGTCTCGGTCTCGTCTTGGCTCCACCCCTGGCTTAAATCTTCGGACGTACGAGTTTACATCCCACTTGTTATTCTCCCATTGATCTAACTCATTATGCAAAATGTCAAGTCCTTTTCGAAAACTTTGCCCACCCACACATTCTCTACATTAATCTTTTTACCCAACTTAACCATACAACTAAATTGTTTTGTTAAAAGACATTATAATTATTACTTAAAATTGTACTTTTTACTTGAAGACTATTGATTTAAGCTTAATTTGTTGATTTAATACATTATAGTCATTGAATTAGTAGCGAGTCCCGACAAATAGTGAGATTCGGTGTCAATCTAATGATAAAGAGGGATTAGACCAACAAATAAGGCCAGCAAATAGGTCAAAGTAGCATTGCCCTTTCTCCTATGACCATCCCTAATACAAGCCAATCTATGTTACCAAGAACAGGGTAAGGTTAATTGATTTCTAATTGGCACTGAACTAGACAAACATGTAAAAATGCCACATCCATGGCTTATTCATTATTCGTAGTACAAATCCTCAAATAAAACACTGCAAATCCTGCCCATCAAAAGGAAAAGAAAACAGCATCTTGCAAATTATTTTAAACACTAATACTCTGTATCATCAAGCACTCCTCACAAGGCAAGCATTATTCAAACACTCAATATAATACTTTAATGTCTTTTGTGTAGTTTATATATGTAAGAATTTCAATGGTATGTATGAGCAATATACTTATAACTTTCTCTTTGTAGATTTTTACATAGAATTTCACAAGTGCTTGCCTTGATTCAGAAAGGCCTTTTAAGGTTCTTGAAATCCATTGAATCAACACACTCCAACCTGTCTCTGTGCATATTCAAAAGCTTCAACAATTCACTTGCCCTCTCCTTTGTTCTCGCACTACAACCAACCTGCAAGACCAACAGGAGCTTCTGAAAAGCACCAACTTGCAGGGCTTCAACAAGAACACCGCCGTCTTCTCTTTCTTCATTCTTGCAGAGCTTGCAGAGGGTGGAAACCGAAAACTCGGTTGCCAAATCGGAAACTCTCAATAACTTCTTCACCAAAACTGGCATAGTGAGAGCATGTTCATAGGCCTTTTCTCTCCCTTCATGGTAGCTACAAATTCCATCCAAAACGGCTAACGCCTTTTCGCATATGCTTCTTTCAGAGTTCACAAGCATCTCTATAAGCATTGCCACCAAACCCATCTCGACAAACCTTGCTATAACCTTCTCAGTGTCAATAGATGATGAAACCATATGGTAAATGATCAACAATGAAGCTTTTGTGGTAGTAAGGCAAATAGGCTCTTTGATCAGCTTTACCAGTGCTTCCATGGCGCCTTCAATCTCCGATAAATAGTGTACTTGACCCGATGAAATAGTCTCTTTTAGAGCCAAAACTGCATTCCTTTGGCCTGACAAATCTCCATGCCACAGAAACCATATCATGCAACGTAAAGATGAATCTGATCCAAGATAAGACTTGGCCTCTTCATCAAGTGGCAACATCATTGCTAGAATTGATAGGATTTCCTCCAAAACAGCAACATTTTTATCAAAAGAAGCCTTCGAGAATGCCTCAAATGTAGCCGATAGAACACTACCTGCCCCATTTGAGATAATGCACCTCCTGTTTCTCTCACTGTCCTTCATCAAAGCCTTGATCTTCACCACCAACTCTCGGCACCCTTCTCCGTCCTCTCGATCTTTCGCTTCCACGACTTTTGAGAGAATTGCCTTAACCTCATACGAGCTTATGGGGATTCTAGGAGTGGGAATTCTCTCCACCCCATATGACTGGTTGTCCACACACCAACCTTGTATCATCTTTCTGATGGAATGATTCGGGATCGGCTCGAGACTCCTCAAGTCTTGTTTGGTGATCGGACAGGTACGATTTCCGGCCTCAATCCACTTCTCAATACTCTCTCGATCGTATGTTATCCCCGTCGACAAAGTCACCGGATCTTTCATCAATTCTAAAGATATCGGACACTGGAAATGGCTGGGTATCACTAGCTCCATTGCTCCACCATTATCGTCCAAATCTTGCTTCTTGCTCGCATGGCGGGCTGCTTTTCGTCTTCTCCATGATGAAATCATTTTTGGGTATCAAGTAGATTGAATGAAAAGCTTAGAGGAATGGGGATACAAATATTTGAATTGGACTTGGAGAGGAGGGTCTCATGGTATATGTATATGTATACATTTTGTCTTGGTTACGCGTTTCAACTTTCAAAACTCATGAAGATTATAATATTGAAAAGACTAAACTATAAACTATTGAAACATTCAATAGAGGGAGTTTCATGAGGAGATTTGAATATTGACCGTTCAAAGTTTGAAATGGTAAGCCGGATTATGAGATGGGGCACCAGGTTGTTTATGAGAGTTTGGATCAAAAAATCAAACCTTTTGACGGAAAAGCCGTCAAAGTACCAGTCGGTGGGGGTATTAGCAGCGACTGGAGAGAGAATACCTGACTTTTGTTTCTCTCTTACCCATTCTATTATGCGACCGATAAGAGCATCCAAGGGAAATGTCATATTAAAAAATTCTATGTTTATCAAAAAAATTTACTAAATCTTCTATATTGAATGCTGTGACATAATTTACGAGATTGAATATTAATAGGATCCACTTATCTGATAGAAAAAAACGGTGTCACATCATTTGAGATGAAGATTTGGTAAGTATAACATTACCCGTCAAATATTGTATGTTAAATTTAAATTTGAAGGTTTATGTCGTAATTTGACATATAATATTTGACATCTTCACCTTACACTCTAACTAATATGTCAAATGTTATATGCCAAATTTATGTGATGCGTGAATAAGAAGTTAAGATATGTTAGGATTTGACATGGTAGATAATATATTTGACAGTATACCAAA
Source organism: Ilex aquifolium (assembly GCA_951799425.1). NCBI lineage: Eukaryota > Viridiplantae > Streptophyta > Magnoliopsida > Aquifoliales > Aquifoliaceae > Ilex > Ilex aquifolium. Next base: position 17,071,817 of record OX637407.1, on the reverse strand, counting down.
ATTAAGCTAGCATAATCAGCATCTGACATAACACAATCAGCATTTGACATAACTGTTTGATATAATACTTTTATTTTTTTTCATGATTTTTTTATTTTTTTATAATTTTTATAGTCAATTATCACAAATCATCCAAATTAAAATCAGCAATGTATCTCATACAATATCGTAGCCTTTTCCCTAGAGAAATTTTGTACATGTTATATACACCAAGTATCAAAGCCATATAGTATACATATTCAATAAATTATTATATATTTCAATAAATTGTTGCCACTCATGGCTTTGTAGGTAAAAAAAAAATTGAAAATCCAACTTTTCATTATAATCTATCTATTTATATATATATAACTAACAAATTAGAAGGGAAAAGGCTTGAAAAGCCCTCCATCCACATTTTTTTAATTTTTTAGAATTTAGAATTTTTTAATTTAAAACTTAAAGTTCCCACTAATGAAATGCTACCATGTGTCATTTGTAATCACCACTTAACTTCTCGAATAACAAACCCCTATTTTTTAAAATTTATTCAAAAAAAATTAGTTTTTATGGCAATTTTTTTTATAATTGTTTCATCTAATTTCTCAAATAATAAAATGAAAAAAAAAATCATAAATTAAATAATACAAAAAAAGACTAATTATAATTTCGTGCCTCGCACTGTACCACAACCAGTAAATTGTATTTCAAAGTTTCACACTAACTATGCACACTGTACGAATCTATAACTTGTGTGAATAACACAAAAAATTTCTCCTTTCCCCTCTTTACCAAATTTGTCCCCTTAGACGCGCAACTAACGCGCACCTAACGCGCACCTAACGCGCACGATTTGAATTGGGCAACATGGTGGTCTGAGTCATGACCTGCTAAACGTGTACTATCAATCAAGGATTTACCCGGTTTTGGTGACGAAAGACTTCAACTCGACTTTAACTGTCTCCACGCGTCAAGAGAAACTATGCATGCGCCTTTGAAGGATTTTAAATGAATTCACACGAAACTTAAATAAATATGACACGATATGATATTCCCACAATACGATCTTGATACAACTTGAATTTGATTATACGTAATATGATCTGATTAATAGTTTGACACGATTTATAAGACTCAAAATATTACACGACACGACACGACATTGCTTTAAATAGCCTGACAACAATCTACACACTTAGAGACTGTTTGGTAAGGAGGTATAGGGGGTTTGACAATATGAGTTTAGAAAAAATAGTTCAAAGGACCTCCAAATTTCATGTTTGAATTTAAAATTCAATCACGGGTTCTCAAACCCAGCTCGTAGCTAGCCCAAATATTAAACTCATGATCATGGGTTTGACGAAACCTAGGGAATGGGTGAATTTGGGAAGATGGGTCAAGGGGGGTAAAGATGCAAAAGATAATTGTACCCCTTACCATGAGTATGAATTAGATTGATCAAAGATAAAATAGTCATTTATAGGACAAATAATTGTTAATAATTATGATATATCCGTTGGTCCTACATGTATACATGTTGCATACCAAACATGGGTATGGACCGAATTGAATGTTGAATCCCATCAAAATTCATCCAAACAAACCCTTACGGATGGAGTCAGAATTGCACTAAATCTTTTGTATAAAAATCATTTGAGTTTTTTATATTTGGTCAGACGGTCGTTTGTGATATATCCTATTTTTTAGTGGTAATTTATTAATTTAACTCAAATTGAATCCTAATGTCACTACAACCACCATCTACACACTTAAGGATGGAGCCAGGTTTTGGAAAATCGCCAGGGGCAGTGCACCATTTGGCCATAGGATAGTGCAGTGACGATTTTTTACAAGGTCCGTTGCTCAACTTGAATTCATTAGGACACAAACTCGAAAATGATGTAATTCACTGTATTAAATAATAAACATATTAGATAAATATCAAACATGAATAATTAATTTTGAACTGATAATACGTTCAAATTGTATTGTATGAAGAAAATTATTATTTTGTATTGGTTTCATTTCTTGATTCAATATTGTCTAAATTCCTTCATAACAAAATATTGTTTTAATTTTACTAGTGTAGATTAAGGAGGATTTTAACTTATACGTCAAGCACTTTTAGGATTTCTGGTTCATGTGTTCTACATATCGATCGTCCGAATACGGATCCACCCATGCCAAACACGACATAAGAGAACTTGATTTCTCACTTACCCACACACAATAGCTAACAACTTGTTTAAGGTGTTGAAAATAAAGACGGAGAATCCCAGTTGTTTGATTTTTCTTTTTTTATTTTGGTCAGAGTCGTTGACGTTCATTGAATGAGAATTGCGTCCAAGTGTGTGGAGGTAAGATCTTGATTAATCATCATATACCTATGTAAGATCAGTTTGAGCCCTCTCATATCGAGTTGTGTAGGGTTTTCGTGGGCTCTTGGGATGGCCATTGGTCTTCCAAACTCGTACGAATCAGGGTCTGGGGCAAGCAGATTGACTCATGGGCTGAACCGACCTGAACTGACATACAGTTTTTTACCTATAAATATTTAGAGTAAATTACGTATTTAACGTTTAAATTATGACCTTTGTGTTAATTAAACACTTGAACTTTTTTTCGAGTCAATTAAACCTCTAAACTATCTAATTGTTTCAATCAAGCCCTTTTGTTAGGGTTTCTAATGGAAAGGTGTAGAGTATGCTGCTCACGTGCCTTTTTTAGGGGCGTTTTAGGCATACCCCAATCAAGACATGCGTGTATTACGTATTTAGCCCTTAAATTATGACTCTTGTGTCAATTAAGTCCCTCAATATTGTAGATGGTTGGCCTTTCGCTTATGAATCTCAAAGAGCAAATCTTAAACTAAAAACCTAACCCACTACATGAAGCTTCTATAAGTCTTTATTGTTCATACAATTTCGGTCATTAACAACTCATCATTCGTGTATGTGTTCAAGCACACAAAAAATGCAAACTTAAATTATATAGAGCACTTACGATACATTTGATCCGGATGAAGTACTTCATTTGCATCACGTATTAACCACTCCATTGATGAGTTGTTGCTTACCGAAATTGTATGAACAATAGAGACTCACAGAAGCTTCCTGTGATGGGTTAGGTTTTTGGTCGGAGAGTTGCTCTTCGAGATTCACAGATTAAAGGTCAACCATTTGTAATATTCAGGGGCTTAATTGACACAATGGTCATAGTTTGATGGCCAAATACGTAATTTACTCATGTCTTTAACGGGGATTGCCTAAAACATCCTTGAAGAAGACACGTGACCAGCACGCTCTACACTCTTCCATTAGAAACCCTAACAGAAGGGCTTGATTGAAACAATTAGATAGTTTAGGGACTTCATTGACTCAAAATAAGTTCAGGAGCTTAATTGACACAAAAGTCATAATTTAAGGGCCAAATACATAATTTACTCAAATATTTATATCTCATTCCTTTGCAATTATTGTTAAGTTTACAGTTTTGAATATAAACCATGGAAAGTTTAGATATTTTAGTAACGAAATTTTAATGAAGAGGACCCTACCCATGTGTCATATGGACGGGATGTTTTTTGGACTCTCTCTCTCAATTATATTTATTTTGGAGATATTTTGACTAAAGAAATGCTTTTTACAACTAATATACTAATTTAATTGAGTAAACTACACATATGACCATCAAATTATGACATTTGCATTAATTAAGTCCATAAACTTTTTTGTGTGTGTCAATTGAGTCCCTGAATTATCTAATTATGTCAATTGAGGCCTTTTGTCTGCATTCGTTAGAGTGTATCATTTACGTGACTATATGACACAAAAAGATCAAATAGCTTAATAGACATAATTAGATAGTTAATTGACTCAATTGACAATACAAAAAAAATTCAGGGGCTTAATTAATATAATAGTCATAGTTTGCGGGTCATATGTATGACACACTACACTATTTTCCATTAGAAAATCTAATGAAAGCAAATCAAATGACTCAATTGACACAATTAGAGAGTTTAGGGACTCAATTGACATAAAAAAAGAAGAAGGGGAATTACACTCAAACTCCTTGAGGTTTGTCACTTAATCAGTCACTCCCCCTAACATTTAAAATATTATACACAAACTCCTGAGGTTTGTATGCATGTAACACTTAGATCCTTGACGTTAATATCCGTTAGTATATCAATTTGTAAATTATATCCAGACCTCCTGAAATTTGTACGTGTATAATACTTAAACATCTCAAGTATAAAATTTTATTCTTAGACAAAAAATACTCCAATTAAAGATAGAATATCTAATATTTTGAATTTTACAACCAAAATTCATGTTCTATTATGACATTTATTAAAATAAAATAAAATAAAAAATCTCATTTTTTTATTAAAAGAATCTCATTTTTTCTTTTAAAAAAATCATAATTAGTATACAATTATACTATTTATTTGAATTTAATTTGGTGGTTTAAAGGATCAAATTAAACTACCAAATTAAACTACCAAATTATCCCAATTAAAGATAGAAGATATTGTGTCTATTATAGTTTGATCCCTTGTTTATTTTTTAGTTTTATTCCAATAGATAATATAATTGTATACTAATTATGATTTATGACCAAATTAAACTATCAAATTACCCCAACTAAAGCTAGAAGACATTGTGTCTATTACAGTTTGATCTCTTATTTATTTTTTAGTTTTATTCCTAAAGATAGTATAATTTTATACTAATTATGATTTTTTAAGAAAAAATTAGATTTTGATTTTTGATTTTATTTCAATAAATGTCATAATAGAACATGAATTTTTATTGTAAAATTTAAAATATTTGATATTCTATCTTTAATTAGACTATTTTTGTTTTAAATATAAATTTAAAGGGTCTAAATATTACGCACCTACAAATTTCAGGAGGTCTGTGTGTAATTTACTAACGGATATACTATCGAACATTGATAGTAGGGGTCTAAGTGTTAAGCGCGTATAAACCTCAAGGAGTTTGTGTATAATATTTCAAATGTCAGGGGTTCGAGTGATTAAGTAACAATCTGAGTATAATTCTCCCTAAACAAATTAGAGGCTTAATTGACACAATAATTATACTTTGAGGGTCATGTATAAAATTTACTCTAACTTAATTTTTCATTACTGTGGTATGTGCAGTAAGTCTCATTACACGTGATCCACTATGAATCCAATAGCAATAATGAATAAGATTGATATTTTCTAAAGGGCGAATTATAATTTGTACATTGAAAAATTTATGAATTCTCACTTTATACTTTTAAAAATAATTTTTTTTATATTTTATTTTTAATGTATTAAAAGTATTGTAATGTGATTCTTCTGTGTTTTCATTGCTCATTGTTAATTCCTTCAATGTTAATAGGATAACTTTTGACAAATTAGAAGCGAAATTTAATCTTTTAGATCATAAAATAAAAAATTTGAAATCTTTTGGAGTGCGAAATGAGATTCTCCCTTCTCTAAATGGGCAGGGCCGGCCCAACAGTATGGAGAGAAAAAAAGCATGGGCTTTAGGCCCCAAATTTTTAGAAGACTCCATAATTTTAGGTACATCACTAGCTCACAAAAAAAATTAAATCCATTAAATTTTAAGCCTTACAAAAAAGCTCCAAAAAATTAAATCCAATCAAAATTTTTATGTGAAAATTGAATGTGAGTCCCCCTAGATGGACTTATAATGACTTGAGTCTTGAAAGGAAACTTATTTGGGGGTAAGTCCATGTTTAAACTTATATGTAGGTACTTAAGTTCACTTATTTTTTAAATCTCAAAATTACCTTTAACGGTGTTAATTTTGTCAAGTTATAGAAAGTCATATAAGTTAGATCATTGAGGTATATATGAAAATTCTTGATTGAGTTATATATGGAAACCGTTTATTAAATATTATGATAATTAACAGAAGTTTTATATGGAAGTTATATATTCTGATAGTTTTATATGGTAGCTTGATGTACGAATAAATCGTTGGTCTATTAAGTCAAAATAAGATCACAAAATTTCCATAACAATTCAAAATTTCCTTAACATTAGTGTTACTATAGTGAAAAAAAAAAAAGTGTTACTATAGTGATACGAATGAGATTGTTTTCCTTAAAATACTCAATACCCAAAATGAAAAATTCCACCATTTCAAATAGTAACACAAATCCAATCCCAATTTCGATTTTACTATTCAAGTTTACTGTAGAATCCATTGACAAAATTACATTTGATTCTTTGCATTCAAAACATCTTTACAACTTTGGAATTCAGAAATAGAGTTAAGGTATGTGGTTTTACATGAAAGTTGATGTTTATTGTAGGGTTTTAAAAAACTTATACATAATATATAGTTCAAACTGTCCGTTTTTTTTTTGTATTCATAATTTAAACATTGAGATTCATTAGTACTAAATTAAAGTGCTATATAATTCGATTTTGTTGTTTTCTTTGTTGTGCAAGACATTCAAAATACATTGGTTGTGTGTCTGTGAAATAGATCGTGTTACTGTGTAGTAACTGGAAAATGGATTTCAGAATTTCGATGTCTTGATGTTCTTGATTGGTGTTGAGTGTCTTAATTCAACTGTCAACGGTGTGTTACTACTAGAATTTTTTAAAATTTTTAATTTGTGGATCGTATTTTCATTATAATTTTTCGAAAATTGATGTTACTGTGAAATCCTATTGCCTTGTATTTTGTAAAAGTCGATGTGTTACTGAGCACAAACATTTGATGTTACTGTGACAATTAAATGTGTATGTTACATAATATACGTCTAAATATTTGCAATTGGTAGTGTAAGTGAAAATTGGGGTTGTGTTTGTGTTACTATATGAAATAGTGAAATTCTTCATTTTGGGTATTGAGTATTTTAAGGAAAACAATCCCATTCGTGTCACTATAATAAAATTAGTGTCATTATAGTAACACTAATGTTAAGGAAATTTTGAATTATTAAAGAAATTTTGTGATCTGATTTTGACTTAAAAGACAAACGATTTATTCGTACAGCAAGCTTCCATATATAACTATCAGAATATATAACTTCCATATAAAACTTCCGTTAATTATCATAATATTTAAGAAACATTTTTCATATATAACTCAATCAAGCGTTTCCATATATACATCAATGATCTAACCTATGTGAAGAAGACGATAAGTCAAACGTCGGTTTTTGCTTTTCCAAAGGATAGGAGTACAATAGTAAACTTGACAAAAAGTGGATTTAAAACCAAATAAGTTTCCTTGCCGGACTTATCTCCAAATAAGTCTATATAGGGGGACCGGCCTCCAAATTTTTCAATTTTTATTGCAATAATTTAGGCCTATAATCCAATCTATAACATTAAAAACTTAGAAATAAAAAAAATAAATAAAAAATATTCAAAAGTCAACTCATATTTACTCTCACCCACCCACTTTCTTCTCTCTCTCTCTCTGGTAAAAAAAAATAAAAAACAAAAATAAAAGTTGAAATTAAACATACTCTTGCCCTCTTTGCGGTAAAAAATAAAAACAAAAGTTAAAATATCTTATTCGACAACATTAACACATCTTTCTTTTGTCTCGCTCTCACATAGAAAATTAATAATTTATTTTTTTTTTAAAAATAATACAAAAAATAAAAAAGCATCTATTTAATGTTTTCACTTTAGGCCTCAAATTGACTTGAACCGCCCTGGGAAAGTGTCACTCATGATGCATGCACATAACATTATACTCAATCTTGTCTTTTGTACATGCGTTTTCCTTTTTCGATAATCTTTCGTGGAATTGATTCCCCTAATACCATTTCTTTGGGCTTTTTTTTTTGGTTAGGTGAACTGGTGGCTTCAGCATTTTTGTCTTTTCCTATCTTCATTTTTATTCTATTCATATTTGTTTATTTATTCATTCATCTTTCATGTTTTTCACGAAAAATGGTTTCACATTGCTCAGCCCATTGTATAAAGAAATGAACAAGAAAATGACTTGATTTGGATTGATCACCTAAGATATATTGAAAAAGATTTGTTTTTAGGTGGACCCTCAAAATGTTTGCAGCATCTCTAACTCTTACTTAAATTTATACTCAATTTTAAAAAATCCTAAAAAACTTGCTCTAACTTTTGACTCAAACTTATACTAAATTAAGGGAGACTCAATTTTTTACTCAAATTAAGGAAGACTCAAATCCTTACCTAAATCTTTCATAGTGAGATTTCAACTTCTTTTAAAGATCCAGTGGAAGAAATTATTTGAGAACTATTTTAACGAGCGTTAATGGAAGAAATTCTTTTTGAATCATAAATATGAAATATTTAAATTTTAAGGGTGCAATTTTTAATTAGTCAAAACTTTTTTAATGGCAAAATGAATGACAGTTAATCTCAGGTGCACATTGATACAAATTTATGTCTTTTATGGTATAAATTAATATTTTTAAACTTTGAGGGTGCAAATTAAGATTCAAGTGATCTTTTAAGGTGCAAGTTGAAATTAGTCTTAGATTTTTATATAAAACGAGAATCCCCGTGTAACTTTAGCAAATGAAATACCTCATAACTTTGCAAGTTTTTGACATTGTACCACTCTCTCATGGAATTCTCATCTTCTTCCAAAAGACAGAGTGATATCCCCAAACCTAGAGAGGGTGAGGAAGATGAGTGTGATAAAACCTACCAAAAATACAAAGAGAGAATATTAGCTCTTCCTGTCTGGATAGACAACCCTCTTGACCTCCAAGTCTACCAGTACCAAAACTTTTGGTTCATGGATGGCTTTCTAGAAGGAGTCATGTTTGTTCAAGAACACTTTAGACCTCAACCGTCAGATATAATTTTGAGCAGTGTTCCAAAGTCTGGCACTACCTGGCTTAAGGCTTTGGCTTTTGCCATTATAACCAGAAACCATTTCGATGATTCGACGAACCCTTTACTAACTATGAACCCCCATGATTGTGTACTCTTCTTGGAGGTAGATTTTGCCAGAAACCCACCCAATCGGCACGTACAACATCCTCTCATATCCACACATATTCCCTACAGTTGTTTGCCAGAATCTATAATAGCTTCTACGTGTAAAATCATATATATCTGTAGGGACCCAAAGGATGCATTTGTTTCTTTGTTGTACTTCATTTGGAAGTTAATACCCATGGAGTCAGAACCAATTACCATAGAAAAAACATTTGAGCAGTTTTGCGAAGGCCTATCTTTTTATGGACCATACTGGGACCATGTATTGGAATACTGGAAAGCAAGTTTAGAAAGGCCGGACAAGATCTTGTTCTTAAAATATGAAGATTTGAAGCAAAACACTTTGTCCAATGTAAATACATTGGCTGCGTTTATGGGCCAACCGTTCTCTCTGGAGGAAGAGAAACAAGGTGTGACTGAGAAAATTATCCGACTTTGTAGTTTTGAGAATTTGAGCAATTTGGAGGTGAATAAGAGCGGAAAACATCGTCCAGACACCTCCATTGCAATGAATAATAATGCATACTTCAGGAAAGGTAAGGTGGGTGAATCCGACAAAGTTTTAACACCTGAGATGAAAGAGCGTCTGGACCGGATCACGGAAGAGAAGCTGAAAGGTTCAGGCCTAACTTTTAATATCCCATCAACTTGAGTCAATCGAAAGTATTCTAAGCTAAATAAATGTCTATTCGAGCTGGCATATACAATTATGAGTGTATTAATAATATATTTATGAATGTATTATTCTCCATTCATATAAGTTGCCAAAACAATTAAATTCAATGTGTACTGGTAAATGTAAGCTTTGCAAATTTCAATCAACGTAGAAACTGTTAGTGTGAGCCTTTTCTTGATATTATCCAAGCCCCCTTCTCCACCAAAGTTGGTGGCATTGCACCGGCAGTACAATACCACCGCCTGCTTGCTTCTCTCTCTCCCTCTCTCTCTCTCTCTCATAGACACACAGAGTTTCGGTGTGCATTAGTTTGTTGTTGTCTTGGCGATGATTGCTTGATGTATTTTGTGGTGATTGTGGTCAGCGGTTATGGCTAGTTTCCGATTTGAAAGTGAGAAAATGGGAAGTCAATGTGAGAGAGAGGGGAATAAAGGAGGATAACAGACTTCTGGTTTTGGAGATGGCCCCCCACGTTTTTCATGCCATGGAGGTGTATTACATCCTTTTGCTAAACTCACTGGAGTGGAGCTTGATGTCATAAAACACTTGCGCGCGTGCACACACACGCATATACTATTTATAAATGTCAATATTTTTAATTTTTAATTATTATAAAAAATTAATTATATCTACATATTTATTTTTTATATCTATTTGACTTTCAAGTTCTTTTGAACTCCTTTATTAGTAGTATTTTAACTTCTAAAATTTTTTGAAGTCATTTATTACTTGTACATTTATATACAATTTTTTCTATTTATATGGGAGTAAAGTCCAATCTATATCCTATTATTATACATATATAATTGTTAGGTAGGATTTTACGGTCAAATATAAGTTATACTTGATTTTTTAGTATACAATAATATCATAATATTATAAACAATAGTATTATAATTTAATAACTTTCTTTGATAAACCCAGAAAAAAAAAAAAAAAATAGATGAGTAGTCAAATGCACCGCAAATATTTTTAAGCTTTTCCTGGATGCTAAATCTTTCTGAAAATGATAACCCTCCTACCCTCATAGAAGCAGACCGTTAAACAATAGATTGTTAAGTAAAAGTTATTGATGGACCATATTTTGTATTAAAGGAGAGGGACCCACATTATATGGGTGTATCATAATATGACCCATAATTTATCTTCTCAAGGAGACATAAAATTGTCAGCTTTCTTGATTGACCAATTGGAATCAAGCACAATTTTCAATACGTACAACGACACATCTTAAGAATGTATTAACCCAAGGAGCATGACCTCTTTTTCTATAAAGAGGGGTGAAGACCCAACGGTACGGAGACCTCAAGTATGAGTATCTCGGCTCCATACTCCACACACACACCTACATTATTTTCCTAGTTTTATACACTAGCCTATTTATGTGTTGATTGCGATACTAACTTAGGCATCAGAGGAGCCTCCCTTGGCGCAATGTCGAGGGTCTCTCTGACCACTCTCTGATTTTGCAGTTCATGGATTAGATGATATTCGAAGATTAGGGGCGCATCTCAACACATTTCAGTGATTGTACGAATTTTTGCCCTCACAGTTATTTAAGTTTTGGATGGATTTTGAAGCAATATTTGAATTGAACTTCCATGTTCCAACTACACTCATACAAGGGCATTCCACCAATATCATAGCTTTAGTCATTTAGCTTTGAATAAATAAATGGAGTCATGTAAATCAAATGACAGAAAGTAGGTTGGCTGTTTTTCGTCTGCTTGTTCAAAACTTTTTTAAACCTGTGCAACAATGTCAAGGCATCCGTTAGAACCCACAGGTTACATCTATACCTATAGAGAAGTTGAACAACGGTAGTCAAATTTGAGTGCCTAATTACAGTGAAATTTTACTGACTAATATCATAGTGAAATTTTGCTATCCAACTTTCTTGTGAATTTCATAGTAAAAATTCATTGTCTTTGACTAAAATTGATTAGTTAAAAATATGTTTCACTGTTAAGTAAGTGAAATTGGTCTATAACACAATGAAATTTCACTTTACTGAAAAGTTTGCATAGAGATGGTGAAAAAAGGTTGATTTTGGACAGAGATGTGAGAGCAATAGCGATGTGAGAGCCAAAAAAAAAAAAAAATTCCAAAATCCCACAAAATTTAGTATACCAATTCCCAAGTCTCTAATACGTTGTTGTACTATATAGAGATTTGAGAATGGGGGAAGTGTTTAGAGGATTAAGAATTGAAAAGTTTAAATAGGTATCCTTAAAAAAAATAAAAATATTTTGAAAGGGACTAATTTTGAGAAGCCATCTAAAATTTTTAAACATTAAAAAATTAGCATTATAGAAAAATAGGATTGGATGTTTGGAAGCCTCTCAATCCTAAAACATTTTGTGTGGGCTTAAAATATAAAATCTCAAGAATATTTAATGCATTCACATCTTGCAATCCGAATGTATTAAGAAGTCATGTGGTAGAATCTGAAAAAAAAAGGTAGGAGATGATCAGCCACAACTACTTTTGAAAAGAAGAATAGCCAATGGAAAGTTACCAGTTAGATAATTGTCGATACAACCGTCGAGGCCAATGACTATAAAAGGGCATGTAGTGGAGAAGATGAATGATACATTCAAACTCTCTCAAGACCCACGATCTAGATACATTTAAGAATAGTTTTAGATTAGTTTTACGAAGTAGTTACTGTTGCAATCGAGACTTTTCATTCAGTGTTTTTTTATAACCAAAGTCCATTTGATTGAATTAATAAAAGAATTATTTTTTATTAGTTCCCTGTATTGTATATTTGTCCATTAAATTCATCCAAGAAAGTCCCGAAACAAAGTATTTGAACCCCTTACAAATAATCGCTGAAAATTGTTTGTCGAATGAGAATTTTTCGTCATACATAATATATTTTGAAGCAATAATATTTTGGCACGACTGGTGGGACAGTATTACTAACTTAGATTAAAAAAATGGTTAGAACTACACAATAAGACGAGATTGTGTTTGACATCAATGAAACTGTGTAGATGACGCCAAACAGTGGCAATCATGAAGCAAGTTCGAGTAACAATCTAGTGGAATCTGCAAATCCAAGAAATGGCCAATCTAGTGGCCAAGATAGTTTACAGATACAAGAATTTGTGCATAACTTGAAATAGGTATTGCACAATCCCAATTCTAAATTAGACACGACTAAGTTAATGTCATGCATGAGTTATGAACGTCCAGACACCAATGTCAGGGTCAATTAATCAAAAATCAATTGCCGTAGTTAGAAATCAAATGATAGAAGAAGGAAACACCAGTCTTGTGGTGCTTCCTGTAGAAAATCATAAACCACCACCGATGGTTACCAATGAAAGATTAGACCCACTATTGAGACTTCAACATTGTATTATTTTATAGTTTAACGTAATCACCGTAGGCTTGCTAACGTACTAATTCACTTTACTTAGTATAGTTTGTGTATTAAGCCTTTATTTCGGTGTTTGTAGGTAAATTGGATGTAAAAGTTGAGTTTAAGCATTAAAAAGATGGAGACAAGTTGAGATTTAGTTTACTCGAGTAGAGATGAAGCAAGGAGTCTTAGAAGCAACTTGGAAGAAAAGAGGAGTTCTATCGGTAGGTTTTATACCAGTAGGAAGACAGAAGAATGAAGGTTCAACCAGTAATAAGTCATTTCTACCAGTAATTTGAGCTACAGAAGATTGATACAGAAGTCCTACCGGTAGCAAACCCTACAAAAGTTTACATCTTGTTCATCAGAGAAGTTCTACCGGTAGTTAAAACATGTTCTACCTGTAGCAAATTTTGTAGTACTTTTATCAGAGAAATCCTATCAGATGTTTTACTAGTAGCAAAGTTTACAGAAGTTTCAGAGAATTCATCAGACAAAGTCCTACTGGTAGGTGAAGGATGTGCTACTGGTAGGTAGAGACAGATTTTCACGAAAGCTTAATTAAAAATCAGATCTCGCCATATCTTTTGGGGATTCTCAACCAATCAAAGAATGAGATAATTTTAGGATGAATATAGGTCAAAGATTTGAAGATTTTCCTTCCAACCAATATAAATAGAGACCCTTTAGGGAATCAAAAGGAGGAGTCTAAAGAATACGTTTAGAAGTTTTTCTTTTACTTTTCTTGTTAAAGAGTTTTAGGGTTATTCTACATAATGTTGCTTTAAGTTATGTTATTCCTTTTATTTGGTCAAGTAATATTTACATTCAATTGTCTTTAATTTCGAAGCTTTGTTATTTACATTCATTTTTTCAATACAAGCTATCAATTTCAATTCAGTCTTTACTCTTCTGCATTCAATTATGTCTTCTTTTAATCTTTGCGTTATTTTTATTATCATGAGTAAGTAGTCTTCTTTTGGATGATCTGATGAAGGAGTCCCAACCCTATGAAGTAGGGCGTATGCCTTAAATTAGGGTTTTAACGTTTATGTGATTGATTGAACATGTTATGCTTTCGAAAACTTAATTGGTTTGCATAGATCTCTGTTATTTGTATGCAATAAGGCTTTGTACAAATAATTCTAGTATTTCCTGCAACCTTTAGAGTACCGATCCTTTCATCGTAAACCATCTTTCAGTTGCTACAGTAGTTCTTTCCAAGTTTTTAGTTGAAAATCATCCGTCTCTAGTAGTTTGAATACGAAAGCAGATGAGTTAAAGATTTAAGGTAGAAACTCTTATTCATAGGTGGGACGAATTCTGAAGATTATCTAGTTTCTCTATTTATTAAATTTCAATTTCATTAGTAGTTAATTCTCAAAAATTCTCAAATTCAAAGAGTTTTTTCATTTTATTTTTCATCACCTTGGATTTCAATTCTTTCCCTAGGGAGATGACCTTGAACTTTTTGTTCAAGTTACTATAAAATATCTTTCTCTTATGCGTGGGATCTTTCATGAAAATACAACCCCTTTAGAGGACGAGTATTTTTGGTGCCGTTGTCGGGGAAGCTAACGGTAATCTAAGGCGATACAAAAGTATTCAGGTAGGTTTGTGATTTTCATCATGAGCCCAGGTATGTATCTCTGTTGTAATTTATTTCTTATTTTCTTGCATTTTAATTTCTAGGTTTAGTATATTTGCATGTGGGGTAGAGACCAAGCAGACCGACTTGTTAGACTTAGACATGACTTACCACAAGTTGTAGGTATGACTGCCCAGAATAACAATAATGACATTGATCCACCCATTATTATACCAGTGGGGATAATGGTGAAAATAATCCGATTATAGTTCCCGCTTGGTCAGACTTTGAAGGATTATCTTCAACTGACCCACTCTTCCTCGCCATTCTGCATTGTACTTCGAGTGCAGACAAACCAATTCATTGTTAAACCGAGGATGCTTCTGTTCCCTCAATTCCATGGAATGGCAAGTGAATTTTTATCTCCATCTCAAGGAATTTGAGGAAGTAGTTAGTACATTCTTGGAATAAAATGTGTGAGAAGAAATGGTTAGAATGAAACTTTTCCCTTTCTCACTTAAAGATAAAGAAAAAACTTGGTTAAATTCATTGAAGCCACGAATGATCTCTACTTGGGATTAAATGCAAAAATAATTTTTGACTAAATTCTTCCTCGTTCATAAAACTACTGCTTTAAAAAAATAAATTCTAAATTTTGCTAAGAAGCCAAATGAGCAGTTTTATGAATGTTGGGAAAGATTTAAAGAGCTCTTAAACTCTGTTCCGCATCATGGCTTTGAACTGTGGCAGATGGTAACTTTCTTCTACAAGGGAGTTACCCATGCACATCGTCAATTCATTAACATGATATACAATAGAGATTTTTTACATAAAGAGTCTGAGGAGGCTCTTGATTATTTTGATTGTTTGGCAGAGAGTGCCCAATCTTGGGACATCTCAGACCCTGATAATCGATTAACATCATTAGCAGCCCCTCAATCGTCCGGTGGAGGAAAATATTTATTCAGAGAGCAAGACGAGCTCTTAGCCAAGATTGCTAAACTTTCAAGGAAGGTGGAGAGTTTAGAGTTACAAAAGGTTAACGAGGTGACCAGTGTGCCCAAGGTTGATGACCCTTGTTCGATATGTGAGTCCGTTTAAGAGCAGGTTAATGCATTTAATTATCCAAGACAATCATTTCCTCCATACTCCAATACTTACAATTCGGGGTGACGACACCATCCCAACTGTAGTTGGAGATCCGACAACACTTCCTAACCTTAACAATACCCCTTGCCACGCATCAGCCATCACTAAATTATGTCGGTTCCTTTAATGTTAAACAGGTCCCTCCGCAAGGAGCTCTATAGCCACAAGCTCAAGGGTTTGGCCATCAAGGTCCACCTATAGTACCTCCTTACCAACCACCCCACAAAAGGGGCACAAAAGAATCATTACAACAACATATTCAGACCCAGAATAACATCAACAATCAAACTGCTCAGGCTCTAAATGAGATTAAGTCACAAATCACAAATATAAACACAACCCTAAGGGTAACGCAACAAGAGAAAGAGAAATTTTATGCTTAACCTCAAGAGAATCTCAAGGGTCAACACATGATTGAGACCACTGAGAATGTTGAACCGCTGAAGTCCATTACAACTCTTAGGAGTTGTAAAGAAGTAGATAAGAATATCCTACCAAAGGTCTCTAAGCCTACAAAAAAAAGAAAGAGACTTTAGGTGCTTTAGAAGGAACTAAGCTACTTGATGTTGCTAAAAATAGTTGTCCTATCCTCGCCCCATACCCTTATAAATTGTGTATGCCTGCTAAGTTATTTGATGCATCTAAAATTCTTGATATTTTTAAGCAGGTGAAAATTAGCATTCCTCTTTTGGATGCAATTAAGCAGGTACCATTATATGCCAAGTTTCTGAAAGAATTATGTACATTGAAGAGGAAGGTAAATGTGAAAAAGAGAGCTTTCCTCATAGAGCAGGTAAGATCCATCTTAAGGACGAACACTCCACCCAAATACAAAGACCCCGGTTGTCCCACCATCTCAATAATCATTGGAGACTGTCGGGTGAAGGAAGCATTTCTAGATTTGGGTGCAAGTGTAAACCTCCTTCCCTATTCCGTATACATGCAGCTTGGATTAAAAGAATTAAAGTCGATACCCATTACACTCCAGCTTGCTGACAGAAGTGTAAAGATGCCACGAGGGATAGTGGAGAATGTTATAGTCCAAGAGGAAAATTTTTACTTTCTAGTTGATTTTATTGTTGTTGATACTTGTCATGTCGCTAACCTGTCTGTTCAGATCCCTATTATTTTGGGATGATCATTTCTTGCAACCTCTAATGCCTTAAATTAATTGTAGGAATGGTTATGGATTTAACCTTCGGGAATATGACTTTGGAGTTGAATTTGTTCAATATTGGAAGGCAGCCCGAGAATGATGGAGACTTACATCAAGTAAATTTCATTGACTCCATAGTGGAGTAACAAGCGGAAGAGTCAGTTGGCAAATACTTGGAGATCCTGCCTGGGGAAATAATTGTTCAAGAAGAAGAAGCATTTGCTCTAGGTTCGTATAATTACAAGTAGGTAACAGGAAGGTCACAACAACATTCTTTGTGGTTGATTCTTCATTCAACTTCAATGCTCTTTTAGGAAGAGATTGGATACACACTAATAGTTGTTTGTCATCATCCATGTATCAAGCACTAATCTTCATGCCAAAAAGTGATGATAAAAGAAGAAAAATGATGGAAGTGCATTGGGTAGATACTAATCTTTTCTTTGCAGAGGCACATAATGTAGAAGTCCAGTTCTATTACAAGGATCTAACTTCGATTGGGAAAAATAGTTACAAAAGCCAACTTAGTAAGTATTTTGAAGAAAGCTTACATTAGATTTGCTATGACATGGCCAGGCCCGGTCTCTTATAGCCAAGACTTGAAAGTGAAGAATTCAAAGAGATTGATGGATAGAGCCTACAAAGGGTTCTGAAATGGCAAGATGGCTGCCATTAAAGCCACACTAACAAGGTTAGTTGCATATACCTTGGAAGAAAGAGTGAAGGCATTAGGAGATGTCTCTGCCGATTGTGTTGAGTGTGTATTATAAAGTGGCCAGTGAGTATAAACCAAAACATAGGAGTGAAAAATATTCAATCTGCACTTGTGAAGTTAGATGATGTAAGGGAAGATGTCCAAGACCCATTAGGGGATGAGGCTGACAAAATGCCTATATACATTAATGCAGCCCTTGGAGCTTACTTCAAATAAAGGTTGGTTGAATTATTAAGGAAATTCAAAGACTGCTTTGCATGGAGCTATGAAGAAATGTCTAGTTTAGACAGATCATTGGTAGAATACCGACTACCAATCAAGAAGGGTTTTCATCTTCACAAACAATCACCTAGGAGGATGACCATTGAGGTTACACTGCTAGTAAAAGAGGACATTGAAAGATTGTTAAAAACAGGCTTCAGAAGAATTGACAGGTTTGTTGAATGACTTTCTAATATTGTTCATGTGATAAAAAAGACTATAAAAATTAGGATATGTATAGATTTTAGGAATCTAAATACTGCAACCCCTAAGGATGAATATCCAATGCCTGTATAGTAGATATTCTAATTGATTCTAGTGCTAGACATGCTATTCTAAAATTAATGGATGGTGATTAGCCATGCATATTGCATGATTTCTATGTTAATAGTTGGCTAATTACATTGGGCAACACATTAATTGTATTGAATTAATTGAGATTTAGATATTTCTTTCTCTTTGCAGTGTTTGTCTAATTTTGCAATTAAACTAGTGGAATTAATGATGTGAAGGACGAACTACATAAAGGGAGGAGATCCAGATCAATATGGAATAAAAATGAGCATTCTGTCTAATGCGTCTAGACAGTCAAAGAGGAGCGTCCGGACGAAAGTTCTAGAGACTGCTAAGGAAAAATTTAAAGACATGCATCCGGATGGAGGAAAGCAAGCGTCTGAATGTGAACTATGATAAGAGCAGCTATAAAGGTTCTGCCAAATGCATCCAGAGGGAAGAATATGCGCGCTCGAACGCGTGTTGCTTAGAGGCCAAGACACCAATGTGGATCCGGATGGAAGAAAACACGACTCTAGACACTATGATAAGATTCAATCAATAATTTTAGAAACCTTTGTAAATTAGGTTTTTTCTTCCCCGAAGCCTATAGAAAGAGGCATAGACCTTGGTTTTTATTGATTCTTTGCCTAGCCTCTTCTTTACCTAGTATTTGTATTATTTTCCTATGTCTCGCTAAAAAATCCAACTAAAGTAAGGGAAGATATTTTCAATAAAACCCAATATTTATTCTTGATCCAATGTTTTAATGCTTGATTCATTCTTTTAATTCAATTCTTGTCTTTTAGTAAAATTTTTGCTCTGTTTAATTTTCTGATCCATTGTGCCATGTACATCGAATGCTTGTGATTCCCAACAAATTAAATAATTGGTTATTACATTCTTGAATTAATTAATTAGAATTTTCATAAGATAATTGATATATTATTTGCAATAAAATAGGGTTTATTTGTAGGAGAGCTTGATTTATCATAGACTCCAAATACGATGAATACTTGTAATTTACACATGAATTCCAAGATTTATTTGGATAATTTATTAATTATAACTTTTATGTTTTAAATATTATCACTGCTAAATATTTCGATTGAGATCACTCCTCAGATGATTCGCAATTGAGTTAAAAAATTGGATCATTAATAATTGTCATGTGGAATTGAAAGGGTATCCTCAATATTTTAGTATTTCAAATTCCTATTTTTCACCAATCAATTTATGTTCTTTTGAACAACCACTTTTCTTAAACGACCTTCCAAGCAATTTTTTTTTTTCTCATGCGTTCCATGTTTTCCTCAATTCCTTGTGGTTCAACCTTAGACTTTCAAGTTTTATTACTTCGCTACAACTTGCACTTGGATGATTAATTCTAAAGTTGTAGCAAGTTTTTGACATCATTCTCGAGGAAATTGTTGGCAGACAAGGACACTGCCATAACTATTGAGGTTTGCTTGGTTTGAAATTCGTCGAAATCTGGTAACTTCGTTCCACCTTTATTTTTCATTATTAATTTTTTTTGTCATTTAATTTAGTGTTTTCTGCTTTTACCCCTTTCTTTTTAATTTTTGTATGAGTTGTTTGTGTTGTAAGCATAGTGGACGCTTCGTTAAGGAGATTTAAAAACGTTGTTTTTAATTCTCTTGTGCAATCTCACACACCGAATATGATGACTGATGATCTTCCTAATATTTGGAGGAATAACCTTGGGGATCCTGATGAGGTTAGGAGTAATCAGAATGACAATGAAGTTAATAATGTGCATGCTAATCCGACTAGGACTTTGTATGAATATTTGCAGCCTACATAACACACTGCACCATCATGCATTATTTTTCTTTTGTAGGCCACTAATTTTGTTTTTAAACCTGAGATAATAGCATTACTCCCTAAATTCCATGGTATGGACTCTGAAGAAGTTTGTGCCCTATTCCATGACCAAACCGTGATTGAGAATACAGTTAGGTTGAAGTTTTTCCCCTTTTCTCTAAAGTATAAAGCTAAAAATTGACTATATTCTCTTAGACCTAAATCAATTGGCACCTGGCAAGAAATGTAAAAGGAATTTTTGAAAAGTTTTTCCCACACACTGAACAAACTCTTTAAAAATACAAATCATGACTTTTTCTCAAAAAGAGAATAAATTTTTTTATTAGTGTTAGGAATGATTTAAAGACTTACTTGCATCTTGCTCACATCATGACCATAAAAGCTAGGACATCATAAGTTTTTTCTACGAAAATTTATCACCCCAGTTGCACCAATTTGTTAAAATGATGTGCAATGGAGAATTTATGACCAAAGAACCTGATGAAGCCTTTGATTATTTTGATCATCTGGCTGAAGATGCACAATCTTGGGATACTTCATCCATTAATTCTTCATTCAAGTGCTTCATTAGGTGGGGGTGAATACCAATTGAGAGAGGAGGATGACCTAGGTGCTAGAATTGCCACACTGTTTAGGAAGGTTGAGGCCATGGAATTTAGGAAAGTTAATGAGTTACATGTTGTTCCTCAAGAGAAGATTTGTAGTATTTGCAAGATCCCATGATATTTTACAAAAGAGTGCCCCACAATTCCTACTTTCAAAGAAGTCTTTACATGATCATGCAAATGTTGCATATAATTTTTCTAAGTTGTATAATAATTCGTACTCAAACACTTCTAATTCGGGGTAAAAAAAATCATCCCAATTTTAGTTGGAGGAGTGATAATCCTACACCACAACCACATCCACAAGGTCCCTTTAATTTTGTGCCTTATATTCCACCTCCAAAGAGGAACCTTGAGGAGGCAATGCAACAATTTGTGCAAAGTCAGACCAATTTCAATTATAGTCAGACTAATTTCAATAATTAGACAACTCCACCTCTTAATGATATTAGAAGCACCCTCACTAAGTTGACCACTACCATGTTCCATTAAGAGAAAGTTAAGTTTTTTGCATAACCATAGTTAGCAGGTTAAGTCTGTCACCTCCCTCTGTAGTGGAAAAGTGATTGAAAAAACTATTTCAATGAAGGCCCAAAAGCCTCAAGAATTTACAAAACCTACGGGGGAGAGTGACAAACTTGGCCAGCTTGATTCTATATAGCCCATTAGATGTCTGATTCCTGCCCCCTTCCTTTAGAGATTATTAACTCCATCAAAGCCCAATTTGAATATTGAGATTCTTGAAATTTTTAAGCAAGTCAAAATCAACATACCTTTGTTAAATGCAATCAAACAGACACTTTCTTATGCAAATTTTTTGAAAGATTTGTGCACCATTAGGCAGAGGCTAAATGTGCAACAAAATGCATTCTTAACTGAGCAAATAACTTCCATTATTCAACACAAGACCCCACCAAATTGTCCTACTATCTTTTGTGTGGGTGAAAAATTTAGAATTGAACAAATTTACTTGATTTGGGTGTCAGTATGAATTTGCTTCCCTATTCGGTATATGAACAGTTAGGTCTTGGTGAGTTGAAGCCCACCACCGTGACACTTCAACTTGTTGATCGATTTGGGAAGATACCGAGGGGGCTGATTACACTTCAAACTATTTCCATGATTTGCATGTTCATCGACAAAGGAGTGCATAAAAGGCACTGGGACTCTCTGAGTGAAGCCAAATTAAATTGTCTGGCTAGCTGACTAGGAGAGTAATTTTCAAAACTGCACCTGGAATATTTAGAATCATAAATTGCGCCACCTATATGGAGGTAGCGAGGAAGGAGAACACTTCCCCAAAAAGTGTGGAGATAATTGACTTGTTCATTTGTAGGATCGAAAAGTCGTTGAAGAATGCCCTAAGGTGCAAAGAAGAGTAAATGCATTCAAAGAAAAACAAGAAAAGAGTAGGATATCTGTCAAAAAGTCATAAAATGCCTTGAAATAAAAGCTGAAGTCCTTCTGCAGAAATGGGGAGATTGACATAGGAAAATAGTGGGCATAATTGGTATGACAAAATTTCGAAAAAGGGAGATATTCGATGGTCCAGGTTTTAGGAAAATAGGCATATAACCATTCTTGGAACAGCCCAAAAGGCCCTTCATAATTACTATCGATTCCCTTTTCGGCCATATCGAAAAGGCCTCTGTAAAGAGCTCTTAAAACAAAGGAAGCTAAAGTCAGCATTTTTTGATTGGGTAGAAGAATGGTAATGTTGTAGTAATCCCTATTAATCTTGAGACTAGGAACACAAATAATGAAACAATAGAGCCAGTAAAGAAGGAAAACCACATGCTCCTTACAAAAGGAGGGGTAGAGTTTGGCTTGCAAAAAAAGGCAGTATGGTCTGAATAATTGAAGTTATCTGTAAAGTCTAGTAGAGTACGATCAAGTTTTAGATTTGCAGTTATCACAATCGATGGGAACTCTATTATATGTACAACATCGAGAATAGATGGAGACACCATGCTGGGAGGAAATAACATGACATTACAAGTCTTTGACTAAAAACAAATGGCTACACCTACAAGCCAATGGTTCATGTACAATAGGCTCGTTGAGAGCTTTATTTGTTCATAAATCTTTTGTTCCTTCCATTGATCAGAAAAATGTGCCTTCATTCGTTTCACCCAATTAGACCATTGTTGGTCTGGATCAGCCTAAGATTTAAGAGGAGTGATCCCTAGATCCCAAGATTTTAATCGAAGGTAGGGATGATGAAGCGTCATAACTTCTTTTTTGAAAATAGGATAGTGCTCAGATAGCACTAGAAAGATGCATGATATAAAGGCACCTAACGCAAAGTTTGAGCCAAAATCTACAAAGGTGATCGAAATGTTGTCATCCATCAATTCTCGGATGGCATATATATGTGACTAGTAGGAAAGCGAAGAACAAGAGGAACATCCGGGGGAAGAATAGGAGAAAAGGAGTGACCCATTTTTAATTTAGACGCCTCAGAGAAAGTCAAAAGAGTAAAGACAAAACAAGAAGAAGTCATCAAAGGTAAAGGTGACAATGAGAAGTACGGAAGAAGATGTAATTGAAAAGTGCAACAGTCGAAGTCTTTAGATATACATTCAAGAGTTAAACAATTACAAACTGTTCATTTACCTGAGTTATCACTCAATTAAATGAGGGGACGTTGTTTGGACTTAAAATATAACATCTCAGGAATATTCAATGCATTGATATCTGGCAATCCAAATGTATTAAGAAGACTCCATGTGGCAGAATCTGAAGAAAGATGAGAGATGATTAGCTCCAGCCACATTTGAAAAAAAGAATAATCAACTAAAAGTTACTAGTCAGATAATCGTCAATGGAAACAAAACTGTCGAGGACAATGACTATAAAAAGACATGTAGTGGATAAGATGAAAGATGCATTCAAATCCCCACAAGACCCCACGATCTAAAATTTTTTAGGAATAATTTTAAATTAGTTTAAGGAAACAATTACAGCTGCAATTAAGGTTGTTCATTCAGTCTTTTTCTATAACTAACGTCATTTCGATTGAATTAATAAAAGAATCTTCTTTTATTAGTTCGTTGTACTGTGTGTTTTTCCATTAAATTCATCCAAGAAAGTACTGAAACAAGACATTGAACCTCTAACAAACAATCGTCTGAAAACTGTCTGTCAATTGGGATTCTTCTGCCGATCACAACAGATTTCGGAGCAACACATTTAAATAGTATACAGAGATTATGCGACTAAGATTAAAAATGGGAAGAAATGGTGGTTTTAGACAATAAAAAAATTATTTCACCACCAAAATAAATATTTAATTGTCTAATGTGACTGAAATTGCTTAGTAAAATAGGAATTTCGCTATTGAATTTTCACTGTCAAACCAATGGATATATGATAATGAAATTTTTTATTGTAGTGACAAATTTATTGCTAGGGGAAAAGAACTCGTTTTGGGCAGTGAAAAAAAAGGCAGGTTTGAATAATTTCACTATCCGGTAGACAGTCAAATTGGCACAGGACATTCAAATTTCATTGGATTGTTGAAAGAGATAAATCGTAGAAAGACAAAAATGATTTTGGACCGTGAAATAAAATATCAGTGCACAATTTCATTATCATAGGACAGAGAAATTGTGTTTCGACTGTGAAATTTCACTGTCCTAAGTTGGATCTAATAAAAATTAAGGGTTAATAGTACTTTTTGGCTTTAAAATATGTTTTTTTTTTCAATTTAGTCCTCAATGTATCAATTTTATCAATTTGGTTTCTAAATTATTCAATTCGTGCTATTTTGGTCCCCATATAGGCGGATTGTTAAGTTTTTGATAGAATGCTCACATGTTGTGCACGTAATACCATCTCAAAAAATGACACGTAGTCACTTCCATCAAAAAACTTAACGGTCCGTCTCTGTGGAGACCAAAATAACACAAATTGAATACTTTAGGAACTAAATTGATACATTGAGGACTAAACTGACAAAAAATACATATTTTAGGGACCCAAAATTAATTTAAGAGTATACTTTTGGCCAATTTTTAATATTTTTTTTCTCCACTTCAATTCTTGATAGATCACCACGGACTATGAATTAGTGAGAGACAGATTAATATACAACTTGAATTCATGATTGATGATTTATTAAGGAAAAATAGAGAAAAAATACATCAGGGTGGGTGGATCTTACTCCTGCTCTCACAAACATTCTTGATTATAAGTTCCTTGCACAACAAATCCAACTATAGTTATTAAATCCATTATATTCAATTGCAGACAGAATTAATTGAAATAAGAACAATGTTATTGAAACTTAATTTATTAACTTAATTCACTATGTCATTTTGATTGACTTTGGACCCCATCAAACATTAGAACTGGATACTAATCCAATAGTTCTAATGAAATTAATCATTAAATCAGAAAATTAAGTCAAAATTTTGAGATTTTAATAGTATTACTCTTCAAATAATTGAGTACAATGTCAAGAACTTAATAGTAAAATTGGGATCATTGTTTAAGGAGCAACATATAATTTGTATTAAAAATAAAGAAGAAAAGGACATGGATGTAGATTGATCACCAAAGATATCTTGAAAAAGATTTGGTTTTACGTGGATTGTCAAAACGTTAGCATTGTATTCTTTTAGTTGAATCCATTTCTATATAAAATAAGAATCCCCGTGTAACTTTAGGAAATGAAAATACCTCAAAACTTTTCAAATTTTTGACATTTTACTACTCTCTTCATGGGATTCTCTTCTTCTTCCAAAAGACAGTAATGTCCTCGAAACCAGAGAGGGTGAGAAAGATGAGTGTGATAAAACCTACCAAAAATACAAAGAGAGAATATTATGTTTTCCTGTCTGGACAGACAACCCTCTTGATCTCCAGGTTTATCAGAACCAAACTTTTGGTTCATGGATGGGTTTCTTGAAGGAGTCATGTTTGTTCAAGAAAACTTTATACCTCAACTGTCAGATATAATTTTGAGCAGTGTTCTGAAGTCTGGCACTACCTGGCTTAAGGCTTTGGCTTTTGCCATTATAACCAAAACCATTTGGATGATTCGACGAACCCTTTACTAACTATGAACCCCCATGATTGTGTACCCTTCTTGGAGGTAGATTTTGCCAGAAACCCACCCAATCGGCACGTACAACATCCTCTCATATCCACACATATTCCCTACACTTGTTTGCCAGAATCTATAATAGCTTCTACTTGTAAAATCATATATATTTTTAGGGACCCAAAGGATGCATTTGTTTCTCTGTGAGTACTTCACTTGGAAGGTAATACCCATGGACACAGAAACAATTACCATAGAAAAAGCATTTGAGCATTTTTGTGAAGGCCTATCTGTTTATGGACCATATTGGGACCATGTATTAGTACTGGAAAGCAAGCTTGGAAATAACAGACAAAATATTGTTCTTAAAAATATGAAGATTTAAAGAGAGACACTCACTGCAATGTAAATACATTGGCTGCTGATGAGCCCAGATCCAACTAGATCTAGACCAGTTCATGGATTGAGTCCAAATCATCAAAAGGCATGCCAGACTTAACTCTGGGCCTCAGTCCACTCCAAAGCTCAAAAGCCCACTAAGAGTCAACACACATGGGAAAACAATAATTTGGATATTGATTACTCCAAGATAGTGTCTATCCTCAATTGTACCTATCATCTTCGATAAATTAGTAGTTTTACCTCTACGTCACCGCCACAGTTAGGGCTCTATGCCTATAAATTGTAAACCTTTACACAGGAGACACATTGCACCTTGAGCGTACTTTTGTTTTTTTTTTTTTTTCTCTCTCTCTCCTCCTGCTACATCGTACTCTCTCATTAATAGAGTTTCTCTGGCAATCGTTGCCGCTTTCAGTTGTTAGGTCACCCAGACCCAACCACTCAATCTTTGTCTCTTATTATTAATTGCTTCATTAATTGTTTTACACCACATATTCGACTGATTTGATTGTACATAATCAACTTTGTGCGTCATCAGCTGCATTTATGGGTCAACCGTTCTCTAGGGGGAAGAGAAAGAAGGCGTGGCTGAGAAAATTATGTAGTTTTGAGAATTTGAACAATTTGGAGGTGAATAAGAGCGGAAAACATCGTCCAGAGAAACCTATTGTAATCGATAATAATGCATACTTCAGGAAAGGTAAAGTGGGTGATTCCGACAAAGTTTTAACACCAGAGATAAAAAAAAAAAAAAGCGTTTGGATAGGATCACGGAGCAGAAGCTGAAAGGTTCTGGTCTAACTTTTAATATCCCCTCAATATAAGTCAATCAAAAGTATACATATCTTTGTGCAAGATGTGAACGATGGGGTTTTCACACTTTGTACTTTGAAAGATTCAAAATCCTCATTTTGTATTCTCAAATATTAAATTTTTTATATTGGACCCTCAATGTATCAAAACTGTTATAATGTGGTATTTCTGTTAACTTCAGTTATTTTTTTCATCAAAAAATAACTCATTGACATTGACAGAAAAACTAACAGAAGAGTCATATTAAAACACTTTTGATACATTGAGGGTATAATGTAGGAAATTTAATTTTTGAAGATACAAAATAAAAAAAATTGAAATCTTTTACGGTGAAAAATAAAATTTGTCCAATAAATAAATTGAACAGTGGCCGTTGAAAATATTGTATATTTGCTACAAGTAAAAGATGTTATCACTAAAATTTTACAACATTAGTCGCTAAATTTAAATTGTTCTCACTAAATATTTGGAATTAATGGTGAATTAGTGATATGTTTTTTACTGCAACATTCAAATTGTCACTAATTAGATTCACTACCATATCTTCGGTAGTAAAAATAATTTTTCATCACTAGTTATATATGTTTGGTGGCAACAAATAATTATGGCCACTAAATAATTTGAACATCATATCTTCAGTAGCGCTAATAATTTTTTATTATTAAACATATGTATTTATTGCTAATATTTTTAGCTACAATTTAAATCTAGCGGCTAAAAATGTAATTCCTTATAGTGTCATATCTAAAGCCTCGGTTTTGTTCCAGATTTTAGATCTAATTTATGCTAAGCTTGAGATTTGTCTTGGGTTTGGATGCAATTTCTGTTGTTCAGTTATGGCGTTATGAATGAATGAGAGTAGATGGGTGTTGTCCACGCATTGGACGAGAGAATGTAACTTGTTAAAGAGAGAGAATTATGTGCTATGAGTGTTCTTGAATCTGGTGTGTCTTTATTAATTTGGAGGCATTTGGCTGACATGTTAGTTTTTGATTGGATACCAGTAAACTAAGAGATTTGCGGGTAGTCAGTAAAGAATTCAATCCCTTAGTATGAACATCTCATCAAGCGAGAGAAAATGAAAACTTTGTTAGTGTTTGTTGTTTTTTTTTGGTAAGTTGGTGTTTATTGTTAGTAGCTATTTTCTTTGGTCGATATGTTTTTGATTAAGTGACTAGAGATAGTTACGGCCATGCTGCTAGTGAGGCTTACTGTTGTAGAGTGTAGGTGGGGGGTTAAAAGAGGTTGACACACGTGTTTATACCAAGGGTAATCGAAGGGGGTGAGCAGGACAAGTGAATGGGATGGAAGAAACTCAAGCAGCCTGTTAACGAAGGAACGAACTAGTTGGGTAGAGGGTAGATGAAAAATGCTCTCACCAACCAGAAAATCATCATCCGCAGTAGGCAAGTAATGTGGGTATTTATAGCACAGTGCCCAGACAGGTCGGGCTGCCCAAAGGGTTGCCCGCCGTGACCCCCTATCACCCGTGCGAACCCATAACTGCCTCGACCGCGACGATACCAGTGGCCGTTAACACAAGTCATGCATCCCAACATTAACTAGGCAGATGTGATGTTTTCCCAAACGCAACCTGGACATGGCCCTAAGGAAGGTGCCACAGCCAAGGCGAGAGCGGGCTCCCAAGGTCCATGACTGCGACTGGTCACCATGGGACCATGACCTGGAGAGGGCCATGTCCGCGATGCCCCCAGCGCGCTCCTACCCAGGATCCTTCTTTCCCTCTCTAGACTATTCCTCGAGACCTTTGTCGAGGTGCCCAATAGAGAAAACTCACATAGTTTCGGTCCTTCAGCCACCAATCCATATGTCCCATCATCCCATATATTGACCCGGACCAATAACCCCAGTTACCTTAGGAGTCCCTCCGGATCCCAACCAAGCGTATCCCAACCAAGCGTATCCCAATGGGTAGTGAGCCATACATTGGGAGGCCTGCTCGAGCAGACTAAACCTTTGAGACCCTGCCCCAGGCCGAGGTTGACAATCGTGGTCGTCCACCCCCATTACTTAGTTCTTCCTTGAGGAAGACCATACTTCTATGTCCCTAGGTGGGGACATCTCCTGTTAGTCCACTGGGCCAGTCGAGCAATGGTGTCCAATAGGTTGAGATACCACTCCCGCAGTGGGGGAGACAAGTTTCGCCGAGGTTGCCCCATACTTCTACGATTCCACTTCTGTCCACCCTTGGTGAAGGGTCCACTTTTCCACTTCTAATGCGATGGGGATGTACGTCGCCCTGTTGCGATGTTGTGCCTGAGGGCGTCGCACATGGGCATCGCGCCTGAGGTGTCGCACATGGGTGTCGCGCCTTGGACATTGATTAACCATCAAAAGTGTTATTTTATTATATTTAAATATTGATTAATTTCATATTATTTGTGATTAAATGTGTTAAATTCCTTTATTTTCTAGTTTGATACTTTTTCTAACTGTTTGGTTTATTTTGCAGGTAAATTGGTTGATTTAAAGTAATAATGAATAATGCAAGTGAACCAATCACTAAAGGAAGAATCATAACTGATAAGGATTGAAGAGTCAAGATTGAGATAGGAATACTTGAAGATAATTTAACAATTTAATCCTTATAAGAGTCCAAGTTTGAAGAAAACTCATTTAAAGTTGGATTGAGAAAGTATCTTAGAAGATAAGGATTTGGAACGTCTTCATTATTTCGGTCATAACTTTTGACTCCGATATCGGATTGACCTGATTTTTGTGGGGTTGGAAAAAAGACTTCAAGGGTTACAAAAATGTATTTCACGATTATTTTGTGATTCGGCCTCTAAATATGCGAAATTCATGCTTGAAGTCTGAACAGATTTTGTACCCACGGCTCGAAGATTTTATGCACGAGATTTAACCTTAAAAGACTTCTTTTTGGAAAAGAATTCTTGTCAAGCCAACCTTATATTTTCTACCTATACCTAGGATTTATTTTACTCTAAAAGACCAACTAAAGTTAGGGGAAATACTTTCAATGAACCACAATATTTATTATTGATTCAATGTTCTTTTTAATGCATGATTTATTCTTTTAATTTAATTTTTGTATTTTAGTAAAGTTTTTGCCGTGTATAATTTCTTGATTTGTTGTGCCGCGTACATCGAATGCTTGAGATTACATGCGAGTCAAATAACTGGTTATTCCATGCTTGAATTAATTAATTAGAATTTCTTATAAGATAGTTGATTTATTATTTGCAATAAAATAAGGCTTACCTATTTGAAAGTTTGATTTATCGTAGACTCCGGGCACGGTGAATATTTGTGATCTACAAGTAAATTTTTATATTTATTTAGATAATTCATTAATTATAACTTTTGATGTTTTCATATTATCACCGCCAAATATTTCGATTAGGATCACTTCTCAGTTGATTTTCAATTGAGTTCGAAAATTAGATCATTAATAAGTACTGTGTGGATTTGAAAGGGTATCCCCGATGCTTTAGTATTTTCAATAATTCTTTTAAAACCAAATTTATTGTTTTCTAATTTCAAAATCTCTACAACAATTCTTTCAAAACAATTTTCTTTTATTTTTCTTTGTGGTCTAAGTTTTTCATAATTCCCTATAGTTCGACTTTGGATTCTCGAGAAATTTATTACTTCGCACAATCTGCACTTGAGTGATCAATTCTAAAGTTATTGCAAGTTTTTGGTGCCGTTGCTGGGGAATTGTTTGAAAAAATATGAGCAAGTGTTGTAAATTGTGCTTCTAAATGATAAAGAGTGAAAGACTATGGAAAGAAGTTTGGTTGTGTAATTTAAATGTTCTCTCGGGATAGTCTTTTGAATTCCTGAATATCCTTCGTTTCAAAACTCTAATCCCAAGGCCCCATTGCAACCTTAAATAAAGACCTATCTGATCTCAAGAGTATATTGGTGGATGCATGACTTGTGTGAGTAAGGAAGAGAATGATGATTATTTGTTTATTGTGTGTTGATTTCCTTTCATGAGATTATGTCAAATCATTTTCTTTTGGATTACACTTATTTTAATAGACATGTGAGCATTATTTTGTTTTGATTTAAATATATTCTTCTCACATGTGATATTTGAGGAAATAGTCACTATAATCTGATAAAATCTTTTATGAGTGAATTGTCTAGTAAGATTTGACATTGAGACGAATAGTTGATAGTTATAGAGGTGATTACCAGATAAATTATTGACTTGGTATAGTTAATTCACACTACACACGATTTTATATGGGAACATGATAAGTGCATACATTTATATAACGTAGAGTTCTATATTTTGCTTTGCATGTGCTTATAAAAAGAAATGCAGTTTAGAATTTTTATAATGTGGTAGCAATTTATGTTATAAAATTATTACTCAGATATTTGATCACAGGTTGATGTTTGTGGGTATCATCTCTGGAAACCCTCATGAGATTATACTCGTCCACTAAGGGGAATCTAGAGGTTTAAAGGCCTGTTGCATAAGCTAAATGCAATCGTGAGGCCTACGAAAGTGGATTTGTGTTTTATTTTATGAGGTCATTTTGTTTTTAGTTTTTAGATTTTGAAATCCATGTATTACTAGGGACTAGTAATATTCAGGTTGGGGGGTGTGATTAACCATCAAAAGTGTTATTTTATTATATTTAAAGGTTGTTTAATTTCATATTATTTGTGATTAAATATGTTAAATTCCTTGATTTTCTAGTTTGATACTTTTTCTAGCTGATGGTTTATTTTGCAGGTAAATTGGTTGGTTTAAAGTAATAATGGATAATGCAAGTGAAACAATCACTAGAGCAAGAATCATAACTGATAAAGATTGAAGAGTCAAAATTGAGATAGGAATACTTGAAGATAATTCAGCAATTTAATTCTTATAAGAGTCTAAGTTTGAAGAAAACTCATTTAAAGTTGGAGTGGGAAAGTATCTTAGAAGATAAAGATTTGACACATCTTCAGTATTTCGGTCATAACTTTTGACTCCGATATCGGATTGACATGATTTTTGTGGGGTTGGAAAGCAGACTTCAAGGGTTACAAAAAATGTGTTTCACGATTATTTTTTGATTCGGCCTCCAAATATGCGAAATTCAAGCTAGAAGTCTAGACAGATTTTGCACCCGCGGCCCCAAGATTTTATGCATGGGATTTAACCTTAAAAGACTTCTTTTTGGAAAAGAATTCTTGTCAAGACAACCTTATGTTTTCTACCTATACCTAGGATTTATTTTATTATAAATAAAGACTATCATCTATTGAGAGGGGACAATTATTATTAGAATTAGGATTATAATTATTATTTCTTTTCTTTTCTTTTCTAGTTTTTGTTCTAAGTTCTATGGCTTGCTAAAAGCCCAACTAAAGCTAGGGGAGATACTTTCAATGAAGCACGGCATTTATTATTGATTCAATGTTCTTTTTAAAGCATTATTTATTCTTTTAATTTAATTCTTGTCTTTTAGTAAAGTTTTTGCTCTATATAATTTCTTGATTTGTTGTGCCACGTACATCGAATGCTTGAAATTCCCTGCGAGTCAAATAACTGGTTATTCCATGCTTGAATTAATTAATTAGAATTTCTCATAAGATAGTTGATTTATTATTTGTAATAAAATAAGGTTTACCTGTTAGAAAACTTGATTTATTGTAGACTCCGAGTACGGTGAATGCTTGTGATCTACAAGTAAATTTTTATAATTATTTAGATAATTCATTAATTATAGCTTTTGATGTTTTCATATTATCACCGCTAAATATTCCGATTGTGATCACTTCTCAGTTGATTCTCAATTGAGTTCGAAAACTGGATCATTAATAAATATTGTGTGGATTTGAAAGGGTATCCCCGATACTTTAGTATTTTCAATTATTGTTTTAAAACCAAATTTATTGTTTTCTAATTTCAAAATCTCTACAACAATTCTTTCAAAACAATTTCTTTTATTTTTCTTTGTGTTCTAAGTTTTTCACAATTCCTTGTGGTTCGACTTCAGATTCCCGAGAAATTTATTACTTCGCACAACCTACACTTGAGTGATCAATTCTAAAGTTGTAGCAGGCATCACACATGGCATTATTATCTACACCAATCCAGTTGATGCTGTTAGGTGCCATTTCCATATCAACTGATAATTGTTGTCACTTGTGCTGTTATGGTGGAGACATGTGTCTTGAAGTTTTCGAGTACTACATTTGCCCCCTATGCGCGCCAGGTCGCGGGAAGCGTCTTGAGCGCACACCATTTTCTGTCCGCACTTGTCATTTGACTGTAACTGTCGTTTGTGAGCTGACCGTAGTGCTGATAAAAAACTAAATTTTTTTCGTAAAATTGGCCCAAGTCCTTTGTTGTCACTTCTCTATTGCCAAAAATATTGTCATGGTTAGTTGCCTCTTGCATGCATGGACCTTATTTTGATGGGCTTTGCATGCATAATGGCCGCGAGGAGTTGTGTATTTTTGTCCTTTTAAAATTTGGAGTAGGCCTTTGCGTCCCTTAGTGTACCATTGCAAATTCACTTGGATGACCCACCACAAGAAAGGGCTCAGTTAGGGTCAGTCGAGGTTTTGAAGTATACCTCGTGGTTTGGGCTGATGGACTCAGTCAAGGTTGTGCCAAGCACTTCTCGAAAAATGTGGCATAAGCGCTGAAGATCACGACCCTTGGTCTTGAAAATTGCCAACAGTATTCATTGAGCATCCCGATTTAGGAGGCTTGTTGCGTTGACCAAATCAACATGTTGCACTGACTATGATTTTGGAGTGAAGGCTGGCTCAACTAACGCGAGGTCTAACACACTGACCAAAGTCCGGCCCCTAATGCGAGGCTTGAGAGTCAGTCTCAGTCTGACAGAGATCATAGTTGATGGAAGTTGCGATTGACATGGGACTTCGTGACGCTTGTGAGAGCCTGAATAGACTGATAGCCGAAGTGATGTGTCAACTTAAAGGGAGCCTGGATTGACTGTTGATGTCTACATTAGCCCCTTGTTTGATAGAAGCGTTTAGGCCAACCACTTCTATCAGACACAATACAAAATGCCGAATAATTGTCAATCTACTCGAACCAGTCCAAGGCAGATAATAATGGCCTTTCGAGATGCTTTTGGTTCGTAAGTGAAGCGTGAAGAATTTTCAACAATGAACCTCCATAGTTGGGAATGTGGCAATAGTCAAGTAATCGCGCCTGTTGGAATACCAAGTGTTCTGGATGAGAGAGTCTAATATGTGTATGATAGCGCTCCAAGAATACTAGTGATTGAATCCATTTCTACTACATTGAGCATATGAATATATATGTGTATCTGTCCTCTTAGTGGTGGACTGACTGTTAATAGGCAAGATAGTTGTCGAGAATGTTTCCCCCCTCTTGCGCAACGATTAGTGCACATAAATAAAGTGACCTTTGCACAACTGAAGTATGGAGTCACCATTGCGCATGTGTACGAATTGAAATCTGCGGATATAAGATGACCTCTGCACATATAGGGTAAATCCTAACGCACCTTTTAAGGTTGACCACGGATAAAATTGAAATATGCCTCCAAATTATATAAAATATGCCTCTAGATTATCACCATAACAAAGTGCAGATGTAAAACTCATGAAAAACCAACCCCCTGAATAGGGTAACAGAGTCTATATTACCTCCAATTTGAGGTGAGCCTGTACAAGTAATGTCAGTATCCATAGAAAATAATGAACTCTTATTGAAAAATACCAATACGAGGATGGCCAAGAAATCCCATTTGTTGATCCAGACCATCGACTCTGTGTAAGAACCTTTCCAGATCCTTGTCAGGGCCAACCCAATGAGCAGCGAGCCATACAACTGGAGGCCTACTCTAGTAGACTGGGCCTTCGAAGCCTTGTCTCGGGCCAAGACTAAAAATCATGCTCATTTTATATGTTGATCCAAACCATCGACCCCTTTATCGGAGTCTCTCAGCATCCTGGTCAGGTCCGACCCAATAAGTAATGAGCCACACATTGGGTGGCCTGCTCCAGCAGACTAAGCCTTCGAAGCCCTGTACCTCGGGCCGAGACTGCAAATTATGCTCTATCCGCACTGCTTTATGTTAAGGTCGGCAGAGCAACAGTGTACTATTTTACCTCTGAGGGTATCCAATTACCATTTACCATTTTCGTGGTGGGAGAGAGGCGAACTAGCTAAGTCACACTAGGATTGCCCCCAGATGCTCGCAGTGCCACTCTTGCCCTTTTGGACAAGGATCCATTTACCATTTACCATTTCTACGGCGATATGCTTGTGGTGCCACCCTCGTCTTTTGGACGAGGCTCCATTTGTACTTCCCTAGCGAAGGGCAAACTATGTGTCGTGTGTTCTTCTCAATGTTCACGACGTCATTCTTGCCTTTTAGACAAGGCTCTAGTAATGTGAGAAAAAGAATGAATTTTCCATATTAGGATACCTCCTTGGATTAAGCAGTATCATATGCAAGCTGATAAGATATTATGAGCCATTATACTTGCCCCTGTGTGCATTCGGTTACGATGGAGAATCCATGTGTACATCATTTTTGACATCACCTTGATATGATGTTAGAGAATACCATTTTTGAACTAGGATAATATAGACCACTTTAATTAGTTGCAAAATGATTTAGCTACACCGTGACCATTATCTGCTGAGGGACCCATTTTGCGAGGCATACAGATGGTCCGAGGTGATACCATAGTATTTTTGAGTGAGGGTCCCTCGGGTCCAATACTGCCATTTGACATTAGGTCATAAGAAAATATGCATCAATTTGACGTACTCTCAGATGCAGCTTCGGGTAGTGCTCCGAGGAAGTTCTTGGCTGGAGATAAGGCCTCCAGAAATATGGCAAGAAATGAGATGTGTAGAACTATTGCCTCTGAGAAAAGAACTTACTAGGGTACAAGATTAGCCAATAGAAAAGCTATCGCCCTTGTGCAGAAAGCCCATGAGATTATGCTCCATGAAAATATCCAAGCTATTGTGGAGACCTTTCTTAGTTTGATATGTGTAGTCATACAGTTGCTCGAGGAAGCCTTCATAAGTGTTGCCAAGAGGCAAAGTTCCATTGTGAAGTGGGTAAAATAATCCCCTGCCTTAGATGTCAAATTCATAGAGCATTGCCGCAATGTAGCAAAGCCAAGAATAATAAGAATTGGGTGCCCCTAAGTAGTAGAGTTCCTTTATGACTTAACTGAATAATTGCCGAATCAAGCTCCACAGAATAGGCTGCTCGAACCAGGATGACTCGTTCTAACTTGTAACTCCAATAATGTGCTCTATATTAGCACTCCAATATATATGTTCAACCCATCAGCTACGAAGCAGACATAGAAAACCGAAGTCGTGCCTTCTCCACAATAACTTATAGTGGGGAAATGAGGTTGCTGTGACCAAGGTTCTTTGTTGGGGACATCTAGCATTAGAGAGGGCCCAATGAATTTTATCGCGAAAACTCGAGTAATCTTGTAGTAAATGTTCACCGAGAAATAGTTGTTGTTGGAGTATGTCGCGAACCAAAGTGCCATGATGTGGTGCTCGTGCAACCTTGAGGGTTGGGCCATATGGCATTCCGGGTAAGTAGCTCATCCCCTTGAAGTATAGCTCAAATTAATGGGAGTGGAAGCCATTATGTGACCCTATAGGGGCTTTCAAGAATAAAGTTTTTCCGGTAGCTTGAAGGTCTATCCCTCCATATTGATAAGGTTGAGAAGATATAAATGCTCCGATACATGGAAGAGATTTTGTTCAAACATTATCCATGAGAATCCAAGTGTAAGACACAAGTCGGTAGTTAGGATTCCTCGCGGTAGGCTCCATAACAAGCCGTGAATATGTGTACATTTCTTAGGCCCTTGGTTATCTCCATTTATTATATTGAAAGAGCAATGTGTATGTGACATGCCATGAGAGGGAAGGATCACCTTGGAATTAGTCGTGGTAATTTTGAAAATGTATAACTATGCAAGATTTCCATATTCCATGGCCACTTCCTGAGCTTGTCAAAGCCATAGTTCACTAGTGGGAAGTGCATGATTATAGGTTGCCCTTAGCAATGGTGTTCCTCGCATAAAGAAATGCCATTAGTTAGCATAGGTGGGATAACAATCATTAAAATATCTATCTACATTAATGAGCCCATGAAAATGCTAAGGCAGGCTTTACTGCCCAGTTATGATAAAGTGGATATGATCACGTGTCGAGATGGTCCTGAAGTCTGATATGGGGTACAAAGTTTCAAAAGTGTAAGATAATTGTCCAAAATAACTTCAGTACAATATACCCAATTGCTATTTTTGTAAATTTGCCCCATCTTTCGCATATCTGGGCATGCTTATATATGTATATGACAATGTAAAACTCATGCAGAATAAGGCCAAAAATCATTTGATGCCCTGCCATGACAAGCAATAGTATCATCCCCTTCCCCCTCTTTTTTTTTTTGTAAAAAAAAAAAATAGTTGGAGATGAGATATAGAGGATAAATCATTCTGAGCCATACCACCATGTGACAACTCAGTAGTAATGTATGTTTGAGAATAAATAACTTGTAAATATTTTATGATGAGGCATGCAATTCAGCAAACCATGCCCAGCTCTATGGGCCACCATGTAGAGTGGTCAAATAATAATTTCATGTCTCCATGTGACAGTTTTGTCAAGGTGGTGATGACTACTTGAATAAATATGTGCATATACATAACGTAACAATTCATGCAGACATTCAATATAATAAAGATAGGTGTGTGGCTCATGCAAATACCGATGTAAGGAAGGAATGAACCTCATAGAAAGTTTGCGTGTAATTCCTTAGTGCCATGCCATATGCATCCCTCAAATGGTTCATTTATGTGTTACTGGAATGGTGAGGCCCCTTCGAGGAACACTGAGTCATGGGTGCTGCAAGGGAGAGTTCTGAAGGCCCTTTTTTGAGGAGTGCATTATTTGGGCACAGGACGGTTCGGAAAATCAGGAGGGATTGAGTTGTGTGTTCTCAGGCATGAGAATAAATTTATGTTTGGTAAACTCACGATGACATCGCCACTGCCAAGTTGATGTTCATGTTGCCGCGAGGTGTTTATGTAATATTCTTTCTTGCAAGAATTTAACTCCCTCTTTTTTTGGTCATAACAAGAATTTAACTTCAAAGATGGAATAAACTTCTTTAAAGGAGATGCACCTAGTTCATCTATGCCACCTCATATGAATCCCTCAAAACCATTCATTTACGAGTTACTCGGGTGGTGAGGCCATTTCTAGTGGTGCAAGTCATGGGTATTGCGAGGACTACGGGGCTTTTTTGTGCAATTTTCGAGCAGGTGCATGAGTCGAGAAGGCAACAATCTGACTGAAGACATTGGTTGCGACTTGCGACTGCTCATTTTTTAAAAGAGTAATGTTAGATGGACTTAAAAACTAGACTTAAAAATTAGACTTGATAATCTCAACCATTGAATAGGTAGTGGGTCCCAATAAATGCTGGGACCTACAATGAAATCAATGGTTGTAATTATCAAGTCTAATTTTTAAGTCTACTTTTTAAGTCCATGTAGCATTGCTCTTTTTAAAATAAACATGGACTTGGCCAACCCAAGGTGACACAACCACTACCAAAGTAGCTGTTCGCGTAGCATCCTTGTAGGGTAGTCCTTCATGTTCGACTTGCCAAGGTGCAGCAAGGTCCCAAGGTGCTTGGTGTCGGAACGGTGGGTCACGTGACTCACGCGGCAGACCTCAACTTGCCGAAGCGGTAGTACTTGTGCCGCAGCGGTGGGTCACGCGACTCACACGGCAGACCTCAACTTGCCGAAGGTGATTAGCCTAGCAAGTCTTCGTGGTCACAATCAATAGGTACCTAAAAAACCAGTCGAGGAAGTATGTTCAGGTTCACAAGATATTTGGTGCCGCGGTGGTGGGTCACGCGGCAAAATGGTGTCACGACTATGGACCATGTTTTCCTTGAATTTAGAAGTATATCAACAGCTGAACTCCATTTTATAATTTGAACCATTGGCAAAGAATCAATGTGAGCCGACCCCAAAGCCAGCGAAGGAACCTTGTTATATGAAGACCATTGCAGAGACCTTATTATTGTTCCTCGAAAAGGTGAATATGTCATGTAGTCTCTGTGGTCACAACATAAGTAGCTCGCCAACACACATGCCTAATAATAAGAGTGGGGACTATTTGCAAATAATAAAAACTTTATGCATTTCATGTATAGGTGTATCCTGATCGAAGGGCCAACTATGCAATGAATATTCTTAGATTGGTATGGCAACCCACTTGAACTATTGGTCAAACCAACTGCCACACGAACGACTAGATGTTTCTTGCCATACATTTCAAAATCTAGATGATGTTTTCTCTACAATACAAGGACTAGTTTCATGGCTTTCTCACAGAAAATTATCGAGTCAAAAAGAGTTTCGCGGGTTGCGTAAAGACTTACTAGGTAGTGCAGACATATTTATTTGTTCATTTGTATACACATTTTTTTTTTACCCAAATATTTCTATGATTTCGGCCTTACTGTGCGGCCATATCAATGGTTTGGTACCAGGTCCACCTTATCAAGCTACTGCCCAAGTTAATGGCCGCTCAAATGAGGCCAAATGATACTATGATTTAATTGGAGTTATATAGTTTCCACCTTAGATTTATGGGACCATTCCCATGAGTTTTCCTTTAATAAATTACTAAGTTGAACATTGGTCCAGTGGTTGAAGCGAGGGACCGTCAAGGTAGTGACCCACTTCTTATATTTTATTAGCTATACCACCATACTCCAAATGATGGAAAACCAGTTAAGGATACGAAAAGGATTCCGGGCCGATGAACCATGAGGTGCTTTGTGTCGCGACATTGGGTCACGAGCGCGGCAAGCCATCGAGGTGGTTTGTCTTTGCGGTCATAATACTTGTAACTTGCCAACTTAGACACCTCATAACATGGATGGGGCCCATTTATGTACTTTGTTCACATCAACCGAATGCTTAACCTTTTGTCTTTTTGTCTTTATGCAACAGCTTTTGTACTCATGACTTATCATTTTGAGTTGGTCACTTAGTATAACCGCGAGTGACTATGTTCCATTGTTGCCGCGGTCATAGTGATTAAACTAGTGAGACATTCATTTTCCAATAATATATGTGGCTAGTGTGTTCAAGTGACAAGTCTGAAGGTTGAATTTTTTTTTTTAATAAAATAAAAGCGAACTGGAGTAGCCTGCTTAGGGACTCCTCCGTATGTGTTCCTAGACTCATATGAAGGCATGTAAATATAAGATATAAAACATGCAGCAGGATGATTTATGTGAGCAATATAAAATATAGAACAAGGATAAAAAGACAGAACCAACTTCCCTTCTTATGCAGACAACTTCACTGGAGGCGCTTTTCACACGAAAGCTCTTCTCGCTATGCATGTTGAGTCCTTCACAGTGGAAGCTTTACTATTGCTATGTCATTTTAACTATCATTTCAGAAGGTAGACGAGTAAACAACGGCGGCCAAAGCCTAGCGCAAGAACATAATTGAACATTTCCGCAGAACACACGGTTCCTTTCTCTAGTTCCCCCCCTTTTTTTTTGTTGACCAGAAGTAAAGAAAAAGAATCATGACCTTTGGTCATGTTTTCTAGCAGGTAACGTAGTGAAAGCGAATAGGTGTCCAACTCAAAATGGCATTGTCATCAGAAAGCGAAGATACCATTCAGAGTGTCACCTTCCCAGTGGAATCGCAAAAAATGTAGGTGGGGGGTTAAAAAAGGTTAACACACGTGTCTATACCAAGGGTAATCGAAGGGGGTGAATAGGACAAGTGGATGAGATGGAAAAAACTCGAACAGCTTGTTAACGAATGGACGAACCAGTTGAGCAGAGAGTAGGTGAAAAATTCTCTCACCAGCCAGAAAATCATCCTCCACAGTGGGCAAATAATGTGGGCATTTATAGCACAGTGCTCGGGCAGGTCGGGCTGCACGCCGCGACCCCCTATCACCCGTGCGAACCCATAACTGTTTCGACCGCGACGATACCAGTGGCCGTTAACGCAAGCCATACGTCCCGACATTAACTAGAAAGATGTGATGTTTCCCCAAACGCAACCTTGACTTAGCCCTGAGGAAGGTGCCACAGCCAAGACGAGAGTGGGCTCCCAAGGTCCATGACCGCGACTGGTCACCGTGGGACGATGACCTCGAGAGGGCCATGTCTGCGATGCCCCCAGCATGCTCCTGCCCAGGATCCTTCTTTCCTTCTCTAGACCCTTCATCGAGATCTTTGT
The DNA here is from genome assembly GCA_951799425.1 of Ilex aquifolium. NCBI lineage: Eukaryota > Viridiplantae > Streptophyta > Magnoliopsida > Aquifoliales > Aquifoliaceae > Ilex > Ilex aquifolium. The sequence continues at coordinate 17,030,681 of OX637407.1, read as the reverse complement.
TGAGGTGCCCAATAGAGGAAACTCACATAGTTTCGGTCCTTCAGCCACCAATCCATATGTCCTATCATCCCATATATTGACTTGGACCAATAATTCCAGTTACCTTAGGAGTCCCTCCGGATTCCAGCCAAGCGCATCCCAATGGGTAATGAGCCATATATTGGGAGGCCTGCTCGAGCAGATTAAATCTTCGAGACCCTGCCCCAGACCGAGGTTGACAATCGTACTCGTCCATTCCCATTGCTCAGTTCTCCCTTCAGGAAGGCCATACTTCCATGTCCCTAGGTGGGGACATCTCCTCTTAGTTCAGTGGGCCAGTCGAGCAATGGTGTCCAATAGGTTGAAGATACCACTCCCGTAGTGGGGGAGACGAGTTTCGCCAAGGTTGCCCCATATTTCTGCAATTCCACTTCTGTCCACCCTTGGTGAAGAGTCCACTTTTCCACATCCAATGCGATGGGGATGTATGTGCCCCTGTTGCGATGTTGTGCCTGAGGGCGTCGCGCCTAGAGGGCGCCGTGCCTAGAGGACGTCGCACATGTGCGTCGCGCCTAGAGGGCGTCACATATGGGCGTCGTGCCTAGAGGGCGTCGCGCTAGAGGCGCCGCGCCTAGAGGCATCACACCTTGGATGTCTCGCCTGAGGTGTCGAACATGGGTGTCGCGCCTTGGGCATCACGCATAACATTGTTATCTACACCAGTCTAGTTGACGCTGTTAGAGGCCATTTCCATATCAATTGATAATTGTTGCCATTCAGGGGCGGCCCAATCTAACTTGGGGCCCTAGGCGAAATGTTATACGAGGCCCTATAGATATTTATTTAGTAATAATAGTAATATTAAATACTTATTAAAATATGTTTATTTACAAATTATTTGTTGTCTTTTGAGATATAACATACTAATTCAATTTTTTAACTAAATTTTAAAAATAAAAATTGTGTTAATTGAAAGTCAAATACGAAGATCAAATACAATAATACATACTATTTGTTTAAGATAAAAGAGAAACATAATTGAAATTTAGGTTGACTAGTAAAATAATTTTTTTATAAATGTATATAAAAATAGGAATTTATATAAGTTGAGTAGTCCTAAAATAAATGAGATATTGTTAGATATCATAGAGAAAAAGAGCAATTTTTAAATAAAAAATTTTAGTAAGACAACTATGGTTAATTAATTTAAGATAGCTAATGTGTTACTTCTACTCACTCTATTTTATAATCATCTTGTGCATAGTAAACAAAGTTAATAAAAATGAACCCAAATTTAACTTATACAAATATAAAATTATTATTTGTACATATTATATGATAGACAGTTAATTTTAATTATAAGACAGCAAAGTGATAATGCATATAATATAAATATCGAGTGAGATAAAAAAATAAGCTGAACTTTAAGGCCCTAAATTTTTTTAAAAGAGGTCCTAAAAATTTTACAATAATGCTAGTTACACTTAATTGGAGGACTAAGTATATTAGATAAATAGTGAATTTTGTTTAAACTTAGCACTCACTATTAATTCAATAATTAAAATATATTAAATATTTAAATTATATTCTAAAATAATAATTATTTATTTTATATTGGGGCCCCAAATTTTTCTTCCAATTTAGGGGCCCTAGGCAATGGCCTAAAGGTTGGGCCGGCACTGTTGCCATTTGTTCTGTTATGATGGAGATATGTGTCTTGAAGTTTTCGAGGACTACATAGAGAAAGCAGATAAAGATCAAAACACTTGATCCATAGAAATTTGACTTGATTGTGTGGGTTTATGGTTCAAGAAGCACCTGAACATAAATGCTTAATGGCCATGCAATTCCAATGGCTCACTAGGTGCGTAAAATGGGTTTATGAATATTCTCAGTTATATGTTTTGGATAGCTCAATAATATGTCCATTTGGTTGTGTAAAGCCTGGTTTTTCGATGAAATGGTGATCTCTATTTAAGAGTAATGTTATTTGGATCTAAACATTTGACCTAGTGATGTGATTTTATTAGGACCATTGGATCAACACCAAGTTTCAACATTTGATAGAATCCACAATCAATCCAAAAGTCATAGTGAATTAAGCCAACAAATTAAGTCAATAAATTAGGTCCTAATAACATTACTCTTTCTTTAAATTAAATTTTTTGTATCCTTTTGTAAGCTTAGTCTCTTGGATTGTAGAAGTTATCTTTTTTTATAGACTAGGTTGTTTTGCTTTGAGCACTTTACTTTTGTGACAATCCTGAATACTCTCTTCCCCCTTTGGAAGTTTTGAGTTTTAATGTAATATCTATAGTTTTCGGATCAATAAACTTATTAATCTTCTAGGGAAAAAAACACGCCCCCAACAATTTTTATTTAAGGTCCCGTTTGGTAACGTTTATGTTTTTCGTTTTTAGTTTTTATTTTCATATTTGGAGAAAATCAGGGAAAAAAATTCGTTTGGTAACGGTTTTTGTTTTTTTTGTCTGGCATCGTTTTCAAAACGATGAACGATTTTCAAAAACGGAAAAAAGTCGTTTTTGAAAAAATCACAAACGTTTAATGCGCGTTGAGCATTAATGAGGTCAAGTGATCGAACTTTGTTAGGATCAAAAAAATACATTTATTGGCCACCCATATAAATAGCATTCATCAAGGTGAACCCTAACCCCACAAACCTCTCCAAGCAGCCGCCAGACCCCCTCCCTCTCTCTCTCTCTCGCTGAAGGTGAACGGTGAAGGTGAAGGTGAAGGTGAAGGTGTTCTAATCTACGTCGAAGCTCTCCATCATCAAGGTAAAAAATCTTCGTCTTTGATCTTTGATCGTCTTTGATCTTCGTCACTGTACAAAACCCATATCAAAATCAAGAACAAAAAACCCAAAATCAAGAACAAAAAACCCAGATCGTTCACTGTACAAAACCCAAATGATCAAAATCAGTCCATAGCTTGCCTTAGAATCCCTCTTGTAGTTTTCAGTGTCGAGTGCCATTTTTAAACTTTTTTTTTCCCTGATGTGATTGTGGTTGTCCATTTGTTTATTGCTAAGTTGTTTGTGGAGCTAAGTTATGCTTCAGAATCCTTCTTGTCCATAGATTGTTTATTGTTTGGTTGTCCACCTGATGTGATTGTGGAGCTAAGTTATGCTATTTTTCTGAAGCTTTTAATGGCAATCTAGAGTGAGCTGCAGCTTCTTGATGCACCAAAATGTGTTCTAAAACCGTAATTTGAGGAAGCATCCGCTGTGTGTGTGTGTGTGATTCATGTCAATTATGGGTTACAAACGTTCGTTCAGCATCCACGCCTGGTAAACAATTGAATTTTTCGAAAATGATTACAGAAATTTACACAAAAATATGAGATTCAACGCAAAACCCAAATGAAAATCAAGAACAAGAGTCAAAACTATATGTATTTTACATAGAAATAGAAGGTGAATTTATTGTGTATTGTTTTTTGATTACCTATGATGAAAGGCATGCTTCTGTGTGTGTGTGTGCCTTAATATTATGCAATGAGTTGTTGCTGATTTTTTTTTGCTGATTATAGTTGCAGAATTACTATATGCTGATTATAGTTGCTGATTATATTTGCTGATTTTTTTTGCTCTCTATATCTACTGAGTTGCTGATTTTTGGGGGGCAAAAAAAATGTATGTTAGATTCATGATTTCCATACTTTGAATTGGGAAATTATTATGGTTGTTTGTGAATGTAGATGGCCAATGTGAAATGCTACTCAGAACCTGGATAATGTTGATGTAATGGAAATTGAACCAACCAAAGTTGATCAACCATGTACTGACAATGCGGGATCGACTTCACAAAACCCAATTGAAGTAGATATCAGTCAAAACCAACTTCGCCAGATGGCTCGTGTGAGAGATGACATTGCTACTGAATTGTGGGCAAGAGTGCATGGGCATTGATATACATTATTGTTGTTGGTGTTTATGAACTATAACTTTTGTTGTTGGTGGTGGTGCTAACTTTAGTGTGGTGTTATTAGTATTAATATAACTATGAAGTATGAGATACTTAGGTGGAATGTTTGAAAATTATGGCATATATTTGTAGTATGTTTGAAAACTATTGGATGATTAGTTATGAATTGTTGTTCTAACTTTTTAATAGCATGAAATTATGTTAATGTATACAAGCTAGTCAAAAAAAAAAATTCAAGTGTTACATCCAAATGAGTTTTCTGTTTTTGTTTTTAGATTTTTTTACAACTATAAAAGCAACCAAATACGTTTTCTGTTTTCATTTTTTACTAACAAAAATTTAAAACTGATTCTGTTTTTCATTTTTTTTAAAAACCAAAATTGTAAACATTTCCAAACGAGCCCTAAATTGATGTAATGAAAAATTCCTAACACTAGTTGGAGATGTAGGAATTTAATTATTGGTTAAAAAATGTAATTCTAATTTTGTGCTGTTTCACATTCATAATTTAACCATGACATTTTCAGAAATCTTATAAATTCAAACCAAATCTAAGCCGTTTTCTACTTTCAATTTTTTTCTTAATACCATACAATATGGCAATCCATTGTAATGTCCTCTTAAGATTGTAGTTTTCTTTTTTTCCCCAAGAACAAACTGTAATCATTTTATATTAAGATGGAATATCTGATAGCAAGCAAGCAAAATAAATTCTGGTGTATGTTCATTCCAGATATTCAAGTGATCAATACAATGAGCATGGTACATGACAAGTTAGTCTATTCCCAATCATAGATACCGTTAAGAAATGCCATTTTGTGATAGATTTCTCAGAATCCGCCCAAAAATTGCACTTGATAGTGTGCAAAAATAGAATATGAATTGAGAACGACAAATAAAAAATTGCATTGTGATAAGTCTTCGGCACCACAAATAATTGTGGGTGCCATATAAAAGTTGATTAGGAACCGCAATTTTTTATTTGACTAATTTGTACTCATTGATTGTAAAAATAAAAAAAATAAAACAATATATTTTTACGTGGTTAAACAAAAATAGTATTTTTGATTCTGAAATCTTCTCAACTCCTAAAGATGTCCACATATCCAATTATGTGGTTATCAATCTTTTAGAAAAAGTCTTGCCGGCCCTGAAACACCCCTCATCACATGTCACAACAAACACTTTATCGTTATCTCACTTGTATGATTGTAGGACTGTTATTTGCACATGTAATATTTTGGATGAATTATACTTTAACCTTTTAAATAATAATGTATGTTTCAGCTTGGTTTCTCAATTATTGAGTTTCTTATATACACTAACTTCTCTTTAAATTGGTTTTAAGATAAAAATAAATATCTGACATAGTTTGGATCAAAGATGTTCCACTATATAGTATAACACACGTTTTTATTGTGGGTAAATAGTTGGTGTGAAATAAATAACCATGATGGAGGTGTAATGTGAGAAGTGTGTCAATTAATTAAGGGGATAGCGTGAGAAAAAAAAAACAAAGAAGAAGAAATAATTGAGTTGGTCAATATATAATTTGTTACAATTTTTATGTAAAACGAGAATCCCCGTGTAACTTCAACAAATGAAATACCTCACAACTTTGCAAGTTTTTGACATTGTACTACTCTCTCATGGAATTCTCATCTTCTTCCAAAAGGCAGAGTGATATACCCAAGCCCAGAGAGGGTGAGAAAGATGAGTGTGATAAAACCTACCAAAAATACAAAGAGAGAATATTAGCTCTTCTTGTCTGGACAGACCACCCGCCTCTTGATCTACAAGTCGACCAGTACCAAAACTTTGGTTCATGGATGGCTTGCTTGAAAGAGTCATGTTTGTTCAAGAACACTTTATACCTCAACCGTCAGATATAATTTTATGCAGTGTTCCGAAGTCTGGCACTACCTGGCTTAAGGCTTTGGCTTTTGCCATTATAACCAGAAACCATTTCGATGATTCGACGAACCCTTTACTCACTATGAACCCCCATGATTGTGTACCTTTCTTGGAGGTAGATTTTGCCAGAAACCTGCCCAATTGGCACGTACAACATCTTCTCGTATCCACACATATTCCCTACACTTGTTTGCCATAATCTATAATAGCTTCTTCGTGTAAAATCATATATATCTGTAGGGACCCAAAGGATGCATTTGTTTCTCTGTTGTACTACATTGGGAAGGTAATACCCATGGAGTTAGAACCAATTACCATAGAAAAAGCATTTGAGCAGTTTTGCGAAGGCCTATCTTTTTATGGACCATACTAGGACCATGTATTGGAGTACTGGAAAGCAAGTTTAGAAAGGCCGGACAAGATCTTGTTCTTAAAATATGAAGATTTGAAGAGAGACACTTTGTCCAATGTAAATACATTGGCTGCGTTTATGGGCCAACCATTCTCTGTGGAGGAAGAGAAAGAAGGTGTGGCTGAGAAAATTATCCGACTTTGTAGTTTTGAGAGTTTGAGCAATTTGGAGGTAAATAAGAACGGAAAACATCATCCAGAGACCTCTATTGAAATCAATAAAAATGCATACTTCAAGAAAGGTAAGGTGGGTGAATCTAATAAACTTTTAACACCTGAGATGAAAGAGCGTCTAGACCTGATCACGGAGGAGAAGCTGAAAGGTTTAGGCCTAACTTTTAAGAGCAATGCTATGTATCCCAAATTTCTAACCCAAATTTTCATTCCAAATCAAGGGAGACCATTGGATTAGTGGGTCCCATTTTAAAAAGTTGATGGGACCCACTCATCCAATGGTCTCCCTTCATTTGGGATGAAAATTTGGGTTTGAGATTTGAGATACATAGTATTTCTCAACTTTTAATATCCCATCAACATGAGTCAATCAAAAACATTGTTAGCTAAATAAATGTCTGTTCGAGTTGGCATATACAATTATGAGTGTATTAATAACACATTTATGAATTTATTCTTCTACATTCATATATGTAACCAAAACAATTAAAATCGATGTGTACTGGTAAATGTAAGCTTTGCAAATTACAATTGATGTAGAAACTGTAAGCCTTTTCTTGACACTAGTTAATACACACGTGCGTTGCATGTGGACAATTTACGATCAACATTTGAGTTGCATTTGGAAAATTTGCAAGCATATCATCTTTTTAATGATATATATTTCTTATCATGGAAAGTCCACTGACAAAATAAGGACAATGCCTTACTTTAAGCTTTGCTGACTTGTTCCCTCATCAATAATAAGAATGCAGTTTCTGAAAGACAAAATCTTAACTCTAACTTAAATGTGTTGAAAAAATTGGAGTGACGTCTCTATACAATCAAGTGTATCCTATATAAAAAGTCATTTTAATGTCTTCATGTAAGCCTTTAATTTCTCCTTTGCTTAAGTAATGATTTTCTATCTAACCTTTAATTTCCTATTGTTCCAAGTAACAGACATTAAATTGCAATGTTTTTTTTTTTTTGAAAAGTCAAGGGTGGCCTACTTATAGCACTTGGTTATCTGAGATCACTCTTTCAAGAGTGACCCAACTTGAAAAAAAAAAAAAAAAACTCCATAAGCTATTGTATCCTGGTTAAACCTCAAATCTTTCCCAAATAATACACGTGCATAGTATGTAATGGCCTACAAAAAGTTCTAACTCTTGAAAGGGGCACATTGAACCCATAGACTCGATTGGACTGGCGAAACATGGTTTGGACTCTACCCCTCAAAATAGCATATATTGTAATTACTAAATAGATATGAAAAGTGTAACATATTTCTAGTTTAAACACACTAAAAAATTTACTATTCATTTTATTGTGTCTTGAATCAGTGGAAAGAAGACAAAAAAAAAAAAAACGACTTTAAAAGGGTCGACCAACTATTGTAAGCAAAACAATCTTACGCACAAGACTAATTTATAATAAAGCTATATATTCACAATAAGATTCTCATCTCAAAACAAAAGTAGGGTGGGGTGATACGGTAAAATTGGCTCTTTGGACTAATTGGATTGAGCCCCGATATCGAAATCTTCTAAGTTACAAATTAAACATCAAAGTAAAGCAAGAACTACTAGAAATTGATAATTTTGGGATATATCCTAGTTTTTGAAAACAAAGGTGTAGAAAATGAAATAAGAAGAATAAGCGTAGAGGCTAGACTGAAGTTGTTCTAACCAATGAAACACTATATATATGCTTCTAAATGCATATGCCAGATCGCTTACTACTTTGGTGTAAACAATAAGAATCTGAAATGCTTTGAACCCCTCGTAAATACAAAAGGCTAGATCTAAACATATGGAGTGCTGTTTAGGTCCAAAATTAGGAGCTTCCAAACTAATTGGCCTTTAGTGCGCGTACTTCCCAATCCAAAGTGACTATTAATGAATTGACATAGACAGTGATGCGTCATCCATTTCATTGCCACATAATTTCTTAGTAGGATCAAGTTGAAAACTGGAGATAACACATTGCAAATCGCAAATACCATTATCAAGTGGATACCCAAGGAAAAAAATGAGAAATGATCAAAGACTGTTATAGAATCAATGTGTTGTGTAAAAGAAGCTTGCATACATTACTAATTTAACAACAATAACGTATAATAGGACCACAAATCTTTATAATGTGCATTTTTCATTTCTCTAGTTGCAATTTGATAGGGTGTAAACAATCAACTGATCTAACAAAATGTGCTGTCAGAAATAACATAGAAACAATATACTTATAATTTCAAGATTCCCTTTACATTTAACCTCCATGTATTGGCTATTTCCATGAGAAAATTAAATATATTCAGGAGAGAATGAGATACCGACACGACTTTCTAGCTCATATAGCATAAAAACAACCAAGTGTAGTAAAGTTACATTAGGAATTTTAATAAGAAACTGTGTTGATGTGGTTCAACAACTATAGAAAAAGCTAATTGGTTATAGTTGTAGTCCTGGTGATCTATGATGAGAAGGTAATTGCTTCAACTTTAATATTGTAAAGTCAAGCGTAGGTTAAGCGAAGTAATATATTTCTCGGAAGACCGAGGTCGAACCCTTAAGGACTTGAAATATAGTAGCAACCACACAAATATTGTAACAACTTGTGAAGACAGTTTGTTTCGAAAGATTGTTGAATTGAGAAAAATTGTTTGGAGTAATTTAAACAGTATAATAAAAATACTAGAGCATCAGGTACTCCCTCTCAATTCCATACAATAATGATTAAAGACTTAATTCTTAATTCTAGACAAGAATCAAATGTTGATTGATTCAAGTCACTAAATTAAGCAATAAAACCACAATTTATAATCAAAGGATTATTCAGGAACCTGAATAACCATCTAATTATATTATTCTATGAAATAATGATAATCAACTTAAGCGTGGAATAACCAGTTATTTACTCGCAGGGAAATTCAAGCAATCAATGTACGTGACACAATGACTCAAGGATTTTTGCTAATAAATCAAAAGCTGAATTAACATACCTTCCGAAAAAAAAAAGCTGAATTAACATAATATCATATATCATTAAGCTCAGAGTCAATAACATTACCGTACTTCATTGAGAGGTCATCCTCTAGCCCTAGCTAAACCTTTTAGCCAGACATCATTGACGAAAGCCAAATAAAAATAGAATGAGAATTTTAAATAAAAGAAATCGATCACCTTTACCAAGTCTTCAACTCTTATTTATAACTTTATTGGGACAAAAATTGAATTGGACTGAAACTCCATTCTGGCGGTGGCAGACCAATGACACGCATCCGGACGCGTGTTTCTTTACCGTCCGAACGCAACTTCCAGTGTATCCCTCTTTCAACTTCCATCTTTCTGCCTCTCACGTCCGGACGTGTGATCTTCATCCATCCGGACGCGCATCACAGTGTGCTCCTTTCTCAGCTATGCTTTAACTTGACTTAATTTCCTTCAATTTAACGCCTTTTTCCTGCAAAATAAATACAGTTCATCTTTTCTAAGCATAGCATCCATTCGTAAATAAATTATCATATTTGGCAAACTTTCATAACTAAATAATCAATCTTTTCCACTAAACAATGTAAATATTTGACCTTAATCAATAATAAGATAAAAAGGATAGAAGGGAAAACATGAGTTGGCTTATTCTCATTTGATACATTGTGGAAAATCGGTAAAGTACTGGATTTAAATAGGAATCATACCACATTTTTTAGAATGTCAAATTGTTTGCAAGGAACTGTTTCTCAATCCCTGACTCACCGTAGGCATCGCAAACACCCTACAAAAATAGATTAGCAACAGGCAAATACATAGACACAAAATGATGCCAATACCTGATAAGCAACCCAAAGGTTAGCCCCTTCAAAAGCCAAATTGGATGGGTTGAAGTTAATAGCCCTGAACTTATGAACTTTGAAGTAAAAGAGGTCTTTGGAATTGAACTCATATGGATACTCGTGTACGTTTTTATAGAGTGATTGCGTTGGGTGCTCTTGTTTTTTACTCAATAGTTATACAGAGTTCTAGACTGGCGTATTATGACAAAATTCCTATTTACTGCTAGAATCCCCATTGACAAAAAGTTAGAATAGTTACAGCCTTAACTCATGGCCTCAAGATTAGATGCCTACAAAATGTATTATCTGCAATAATCCCACAGGTTGTGCCAAAAAGATTAAATGAATATGATACTTTATCATTATTTATACTCATATAATATTGCGCTTATACCTTAGATGAATATGTTGAAAAATTACCTAAAAAATAAGGGTCGCCATTGTCACCTGACCATGAAAAACATTATTTTTATTCCGCTCAACCACCTATTGAAATAAAATGATCAAAACTGAATCATTGATCAGATTGTGGCAACCATAAGAGAAGGAAGGCACAACACAATATCATAAAGTGGTCCAGAAATATACCATTGTGTGGATGACATGGAGAGGCAGCAACCGTGAAATACCCATTCTGACAACTTTGCTTCACATACCTGTGACAACAGATTTTGAAACTTAGCATCAATTTTAAATCAAGAACTTCAATTAACAGATTGGTACAAATATAAAGAAACAACTCTCTCTTATTTTTTAAGTCACATTGGATCAAAAGTCAAGCTAAGGATCTGATGGAAACTAATTATTAAAGTGCTTTGTATCAAAAGTCAAACTAAGGATCTGATGGAAACTAACAATAAAAAGAGAGAGGCTATCTGACCGTTTACTGATCTGAAAATTGGATTGAGGGGAAGAAAATTTTGAGTGACTAAAACTTTGAGGGGCCTTTCCCCATATAAACTCACAGGAGGCTGCATTTTTGTGTTAGACACCGATAGATCCATGAAATGGCTCTAGAAACATAAATTTACAACACAATATTAAAAATTATGAATAAGAACACCTTCGCCAAGCAAAAGGTAAATTTCAAATGAAAACTCCCAACAGTAAAGTTATCATTAAAAAAAAATTTCTGAATTCAATAATCAATTTGTTTACTCGGACTCAAACTCAACACTTCATCATTAAGTCATTAACATACAAGTTGTAAAGACCACAAATATTCAATATAAATAGAACAAATTTAAAAGATATAAATTAAAAAAAAATAAAATTATCACAAGTCTATCAAACCGAACTTCGATATATGAACAATTTAACCCATCACATGGTCCTATCCACTGAAATACTATAATCCAAATGTCATACATAATCGAAAAATTCCAAATGTATAAATCAAATTGAATAGAACAACATTTAATTGACATAATCTGGTAAAACTTCAACCTATCATAAAACAAGCAAACTTAAATTTCAAGCAATATAGCAAAACAATTTAATCCATGATAGAAAATTTTAAAATTCCAGTGTAAAAATTTAGTTCCAAATGAAAACTTTCATAACTAAAACAAAAAAAATCTAGGTGTTTCGTATAGTATGTGTTTATGCTATCCATGTTCAAAAGTTTAATATGTACGAAAACATTGAACAAAGCATTAAGACAATCAACCTTGACAAAAACAAAGTAAAGAAATGTCCATTCTATGAATCAATATTATTGAACGTGTTCAGTAATCTATAGCACACTGTTGCTTCAATAGGATATACTTAGAATAATTATACAAGAATGTGTCAAAATCAGAATTATGACACATGAATTAGCTAATTAATAGGGTGCATTGGTGAAGACAAAAATGATAAGCTTAATTGAGGTTGTGGTTGTGCTATTTTCTTTCTTTTTTTGCTTTGATCTTTGATCTTTGCATCGTTGTTTGAGATTCTTAGATTGAGTAGGCACTTTCAGAGAATGAGTGGACTTTAGATTTGCTTTAAATCATAACTCAAATGTGGCTACTGTTGTAATTTATATCTTCATAGGATAAAAAAAAAAAGAAATGGTGGAATAGATTCCCAACAACAAATACAACAAACTGAGTAAAGCAATCATCAACCACAAACAAATAGAAAAACAGAGAAATACTATAAGAAAAGAGAAGCAGAGTACCCCTTGAAGAAGAAACAAAGCTCCACGGGTTCGACAATAATATGTCTGCGTCAGAGAGAGCAAGGGAGCAGAAGGAAGATGCAAAAACTGGTGGAAAACAACACCGTTGGGTTGGCATTTGTGAGATATTCATTCGTAACTGAAGTAGCCTTTGCTGCTACCATTAATGTTTGAAATCTGAATAGCCGAAAGATGAGGCTTAGAAAATCAGTAGATAAAAAGAGAGAGATGAATGGGTGACGTTAGTTCCAGCGGCAGGTGGTAGAATTTAAGGCAAGTATATAACGGTAGGTGTAAAGCCCTAATTAACACAATTAGGTTTATGAGGACCTGAAATTCTTCAACTTTCATTGCAGGTTAGTAATGTATAGAAGGACTTGAAGAGTTCCTTAGAAGCAAGAAGAACGAGTTGAGAGATGTAGCAAATGGAGAGGCAGAGAGACGGGTGGGAGTCGTTTAGGAGAGAGAGACAGACAGACAGACAGAGAGAAACGGTTGGAAGGAAGAGGAGAGGTTGGGGGAAAGGCAGCAAGGATTAGGGAATAAGTAGAATTAGGGAATAAGTGAGATTAGGGTTTGAAAGACATTAAATATGAAGGATAAGGATGAAATAATTATATTTTTGAAGAACAAAGTTGAAAAAAAAATGTTTTACAAGTATTCTGCTATTTTAAAGTAGTATAGATTATCCAAGCTCCCTTCTTCACCAAAGTTGGTTGCATTGCACTCGCAGAACAATACCACCGCCTGCTTGCTTCTCTCTCTCTCACAGACACGCACACAATTTCGGTGTGCATTAGTTTGTTGTTGTCATGGCGTTGATTGCTTGATGTATATTGTGGTGATTGTGATCAACGGTTATGGCTAGTTTCCGACTTGAAAGTGAGAAAATGGGAAGTCAATGTGAGAGAGAGGGGAATAAAGGAGGATAAGAGATGGGTTGGCCAACAACGAATTGAACATTAAAATAATGTAAACATGCCATCAAGAGAGAGAAAATGAAAACATTGTTAGTGTATACTGTTAGTAGCTACTTTTTCGGTAGATGTGTGCTTGATTAAGTGACTAGAGATAGTCATGGCCATGCTGCCAGTGAGGCTTATTGTTGTGGATAAAGCAGATAAACAGTAAGCCTGGTTTAAGTGCTTGATTAGAAATGGACATGTTATTGAGCGTTTCCAAAACATATAACTGAGCTCAACAAAATATTCAGAAAGCACAAGCTCTAAACCCATTTTACGCACCTCGCGAGCCATTGGAATTGCAGTAATACACTTAATGATGTAGTTTTATTGGAAGTATTGGTTCAACATCAAGTTCTACTATTTAATGGGGCTCACAGACAATCCAAAGGGCATAGTGAATTACATCAATAAATTAAATCCTAATAACATTACTCTTTCTTTAAATTAAATTTTCTATATCCTTTTGTAAGTTTAGTCCGTTGGATTGCAGAAGTTATCTTTTTTTACATGCTTTGAGCACTTTACTTTTGTGAGAATACTCTGTGTGCTCCTTTGGATGTTTTGAGCTTTAATGTAATATCTATATTGTTTTTGGATCAATAAACTTATGTCGCCAACAATTTTTATAAACTACTTTAATATATCAGTATATGTGAAAAATATTTTTTTCCATTTATAACCTTAAACAATACAATTAGTCCATTCTTATCCTTTGAGCCATATTGTACTGCTACCAAACAACATCTTGGACTACTTTAACACATGCACATTACTTCACCCCCTTCAAATCTCCACCTCTTCCTGTCCGTCTGTGCAATGAATATTCAAGGGATTAGAAGATGAATCATTTCATTCATTTTCCATGCTCGCTTGATTCACATATTTCTGATGTCATTGGTCTATTTGTAATGCATTGTGTCTCTTTAGAAACCCTTCTGTTTCACCAAGTCAAGTACTGTTGCCTCTCTCTTTCTTCGCTGCAAAACCATCAGGCTACTTCAAGGGGTTCGACTTCCATGATTTGGTGATTGAATCTTCAGCTTTTTCTTTTTTGTTGACATTTTTATCTTGTAATAAACACGGTTGTGTGTGTGTGCGCGTGCGCGCGTGTGAATTAGAGGAATGGTTGTTGTTCAGAACATTAATTTTGAAGTTTGACTCAAGTGGCTTTGATGGCGGTACTACTACTGTCAGAATATTCTAAATGAGGAGATGAGAAGACCTTACAATATCTTCAAAATGATGCTTTAGATATCTCAGAATGCAAAGTTGGTGTTGTCCTTTTTTGATTCTATTGTAGTAGCTTCGTTGAGGGACTTAAGCCTCCGAGCTTAGTTTCAAATACAATGAATGATAAGTCCGAGCTGCTCCAAAGGTTGAATCTTTGTGGAATTCGGTTATTTAGCGAAGGTAAGAATTTCATGAATGAGTTGTTCTCAAATAAAACTTTTAAGTCAAATTGGTCAATGTTTAGACTTTATATTTGATAAAAGAAATTAAGAGTTGTCAGGACCTTATGATCTCAGTTGGGATTGGTTTCAACCTTAAAAAAAAACTTATGTCTATGTCGCGTACCATATAGGCTCATAACACTGGTTATGTATCATATTAGATGCCTAACTGCTGTCAAAATTATATGCACAGAATTAACTTTCCTGTAGTTATCTATAAAGTAAAGGTAGAAATTCTCTGGTCATATGGGTGAATCAACACGCAAAACACGCATATCGCACAGCTTGCATAAGGTGTTCGGTCAAATGCCAAAGAGGTCTCAATTTTCGTTTTCAATTGCCAAAGCTTATGTGAACCAATTCAATAGTAATTATCTATATCTACATTTCCTCCAAGACTTGTTATTTTATTTTATTGGTAAAATTTTTGGATTAACTAAATTCATAAACAATGATTGTATCACTTAGTAGAAGCTAGAAGCACTCCCTGGCACAAGAACTGATCTTCTAACATGTGCAAGTTCTATTGCAACTCATATCTAAAGGCTCGGTTTTGTTGCAGATTTTAGATATAATTTATGCTAAGCTTGAGATTTGTGTTGGGTTTGGATGGAATTTTTGTTGTTCAGTTATGGCGTAATGAATGAATGGGAGTAGATGGTTGTTGGCCACGCGTTGGACGAGAGAATGTAACTTGTTAAAGAGAGAGAATTATATGCTATGAGAGGCATTTGGCTGACATGTTAGTTTTTGATTAGATACCAGTAAACTAAGAGATTTGCGGATAGTCAGTAAAGAATTCAATCCCTTAGTATAAACAGGTCATCAATAGTGAGAAAATGAAAACTTTGTTAGTGTTTGTTGCTTTTTTTTTTTGGGTAAGTTTGTTAGTGTTTATTGTTAGTATTTTCGGTCGATATGTGTTTGATTTTTTGATTCGAAATGATAGAAATTTTATTAAGAAGTCAAGTCTGGGAGAATAGATGGTAGTAGAAAATTTGGTTCCATCTCTTACCAAACATCAATATTTCCACCTAATTTGACCTTTCAAGCCAGTTGGTGAGCTACACAATTTTTTGAACGTGTAACTGTGGACAAAGAATAAAAAAAAAATAGATGAAGGAACTGCTGCACATCTGCAATAATAGCGCCTATAAGAGAAAAATCTTCAAAATTATCATCAATCCTCTTCATAATTACAAAAGAATCCCCTTCCAACGCAATCTCATCACACCCAATTTACCTAGCAAAAAACACAGCTTCCCTTGCAGCCATAGTCTCTGCAGTTTGCGCTTCTCTCAAACTAATTAACTTCTTAGACATCATAGCGATAAACGCCCCAACTTCATTGTGTATAACCACCCCCACCCTAATAGCACCCTCTATGCCAAACACCACCCCATCGAAGTTAACCTTAAAAGGATCCAGATCTTAGAGGAACCCAATGTTCTAGTGCACCTTCCTGACCAACACCTTGACCAGAATCCAAAGTTTGCTCATACTGCGAAATAAACTCCATTGCCATATAATAGAACACCACTGGGTCATTTTGCCTCTGTTGGAAAAGAACCTCATTCCTGTTACACTAAATATACCAACATAACACCTAGAAAATTGCACCAAATTTTGGCTTAAGCTGCAAAATAATTTCCCAAAACCAATCGACAATGTTCCTAGCAACTCGATAGATTATATGACAAAAAGAACTCACATTCCACTAGGCTTGTCAAAGTCCACAATTAATCGATGAGAATTACGCGGGTTTGGGTGAGACTTTAACGGGGTTTGGATGATAAACGGGTTGACCCATTAGACCCGTTTAATAAATGGGTCGTGTTCGGGTGAGACATGTCAATCCGTTTACCTATTTAAGGAAAATTAATATAATAATAAATTAATAATTATTTAAAAAAAAATTAGCCAGATTTTTTTTTTTTAATGACAGCCATAAAAAATATATAAGCTATCTTTCAATATTTCCTAATTCCAAACCCTAATCCTCATCCAGTCTCGTTCTCGATATCTTTGATTAATTTGGCGTTTACTCTTATGAACCAATGAAATATCTATGGTTTGATACATAATAAATTGTCCATCATTTTTTACAAACAGACGAACCGATTCGATAATCAATATCCCTTTTTTCATTAATTCTGTAAGACGTAAATTCTTTTGAATCAGCATTATATTCAGACTCATTTCTCTTCTTTGAATAGAGGATATAGTAATTTTTCTTGGGTTTCTTAGTCTAAGCAAGAGACAATATACCTTAATATTATTGATCATTATTTGATTCAAAGCATCGTCCCATCTCAATTGAAAAAGCAAACCGTTTCCTCTGTGCCCTTCACCTTCATGCTTAAACTCGCGCCTCCAAGCCTCCAAGTCTGCAACTGAAGCTCTTACTCCTCCTCCTCCTCCTCCTCCTCCTCTCTCTCTCTCTTGCTCGACAACGACTTAGTAAGTAGCTGGTATCTTCGAGTAGCTGACAACTAACCAGGCTGGTATCTTCGAGCAACTGGTATATTCGAAGATTTCGACGATTAACCAAGCTGTAAGTTTTTCTTTTCAATTTATGTTGAACAAGCTATCTTTTGCTCCACATTTCGATTGAACAAGCTATCTTTCTCTTCACATTTTCGTTGAACAAGTTATCTTTCTCTCCAAATTTCTATTGAGCAATACCCAGAAGCTAACCCCCTTTGAAATTAAAACCTGGATTAAAACCCTCCCCACCAACCCCTTTTGAAATTAAAACCCTACCCACCAACCCCTTTTGAAATTAAAACCCTACATAATTAAACAGATTGTCTGACATAATATATGTTTAGGAATATATAACAGAGTATATGACGGAATATATGCTCCTAAATTCAACAAATTGCCTGATATCAGCATTCTGTATGGCCTAAGGCTATTGTGTTATTGTGTATTTGTGTTGGCTTGAATGGCTTTATGTATTTGTTATCAAAATATATGCTTAAGGTTATTATGTTGGCTTGATATCAGAATATATTCTTGAGTTTGATTAATCAGCATTTTGTATTTGATATCAGCATCCTGCCTATTTTTATTATTGGGTATTAACATTGGTGTAATTGTTCTTTGGTGTAATTGTGTTATTTCGGATTGTATTTATGATTTGTAATATGGTTGTTGGTGGAATTTGGTTGTTTTGGATTGTTGTTTATACTTTGTAATATGGTATGGTATTTCTAAATATCATATTTTTTTGTGTTAGTTTGTTAGTTTTATAAAATTATATAGCATTTTTAAAGAAACGGGTAAATGGGTCAAACATGTGGTTTATCGTGTTAACCCTACCCTACCCAAAACGACTCGTTTAAAACAAAACGTGTTAAACGAGCTGTGTCATGTTACCTATTTATTAAATGGGCCGTGTTCGTGTGGAGGTTTTTCACCCGTTTATTAAATGTGTTGTGTACGAGTTTACATGTTTTCACCCGTCACCAGTTTAACCCGACACGTAACCGTTTAATCCGACACATTTGACACCCCTACATTCCACACCTGTCTCACCCACGAACATTCTTTAATGATATGTATCATAGTTTCAACAACCTCCCCACATACACAGCATACCCCATCCGGTCTAATCTTTCGACGCCACATATTTTCGTTAGTAGGGAGAGCATTTAAGATCATCATCCACGCAAAAATTTTAACTTTACAGGGAACATTTTAAGTGACTAGAGATAGTCACAGCCTTGCAGCTAGTGAAGCTTACTGTTGTACAGAAAGCAGATAAAGATCAAAACACTTGATCTATAGAAACGGAGCTTGATTGTGTGGGGTTTTGGTTCAAGAAGCACCTGAACATAAATGCTTAATGGCTATGCAATTCCAATGGCTCACTAGGTGCGGAAAATGGGTTTATGAATATTCTGTTGAACTCAGATCTATGTTTTGGATAGCTCAATAACATGTCCATTTCATTGTGTAAAGCCTGGTTTTCTGACGAAATGGCGATCTCTATTTAAGAGTAATGTTATTTAGATCTAAATATTTGACTTAATGATGTGGTTTTATTAAAACCATTGAAATTGGATAAACACCAAGTTTCAACGTTTGATAAGATCCACAATTAATCCAAAAATCATAGTAAATTAAGTCAGCAAATTAGGTTAATAAATTAGGTCCTAATAACATTACTCTTTCTTTAAATTAAATTTTCTATACCCTTTTGTAAGCTTAGTCTCTTGGTTTTAAGATAAAAACAAATATCTGACATAGTTTGCATCAGAGATGTTCAACTATATAGTATAACACATGTTTTTATTGTGGGTAAATAGGTAGTGTGTACCCTCCTTCATCTCATTTCCCTCCCAGACCTCTCCAATCTTGTTTCTTCCTTCTTCTTCCTGTGTTCTGTTTTTATCCTGTTTCGTTGCTCTGCCTTTGCCCTAAGCTCCCTTATTTCGGTCCGATTCTACCCCAATCGATCTTCCCATCTTCATTTTCTTCAATACATACCTTCCTGCCCTCCTTACCCCCTTGTTTTGCTCCTCACCTACTCATGGGTGACGAACCTAATGGCCCTTACATTAAGGGTTCTGAACCAGTAGGGGGCGGCATAGCCAATGCCGATAGTTGCAAATTAATGGAGGCTTCCTCAAAGTCACAACAGGTACCAGTCAAGGGATCCATCATGGCCAATGTGGAGAAGGGGAGTAGCGGCCCAAGTTGTATAAAGGAGTGTGGTACTGCAGGTGGAGCATATAGTACGCCTTGGAGCCAAATTGTGAGCGCTGGTAGTGCGAAAAAATCCTCTATCCCAGTGGAACAAATGAAGCTCAGATATATTGAGCCTATCAAACGTGATTCCAGGACTATTGTTCAACCCCCCCCCCCCCCCCAGGAAGTAGCTACTCAAGGTAGCAAGGATTGGCAAACCTGCTGGTGGGTTATTTCATTGAGAAAAAACTTCCATTCTCTTCTGTGAGTTTTCTAGCTCATAAGATGTGGGATAAGTTGGGCTTGTTAGAGGTTTATGCTAATGATAGTGGATTCTTCGTCTTCAAATTTATGGATGAGGAGGCAAGAGTTAAAGTGGTGGAAGCTGGCCCATGGCTCTTCTCTGGGAAACCTTTGATCCTAAAGAACTGGTCTCCTAGCTACAGGATGGCTAAGGAGGTCCATTCTGTTCTTCCTGTTTGGGTCAAACTACATAATGTTCCTCTTCAATTTTGGAGTGAGGAAGGAATTAGTCACTTGGCTAGTGATGTGGGTAAACCATTATATGCTGACACCCTAACCTCCACTAAAAAGAGGATTAGTTTTGCACGTGTTTGTGTGGAAATTAATGCAGTTGAACAACTGGTCAATTCCTTTGATTTGGATATGGGCTCTGGGGACTCGAGTGAATTACTTGAGATCAAAGTTGAGTACCAATGGAAGCCTAAGCAATGTCTTCGATGTAAGATCTTTGGGCATAATAACTCCTCATGTCCCAGACAAACTCAGACCAGCAGTGAGAAGCAACATTCAGATTTCATAAGCAAAGGAAAAGCCATCTCCTCCACGGTTATTGTTGATCCCCCTATGACTGTGAGCGAGCCTCAGGTTGACTGTTCTTTCAATCTTCCGGGATCAAGCGGTGTAGACCATATGCACTCAAATGAACCCCCTCTAAAGGAGAATGTGGTAACCTCTATCTCTGTTATTGATAGTTTACCTGATATGTGCCCTACCCCCGCCTCCCCAAACAAATTTGGTTGTCTGGAACTCCAAGGAGGTCAAATTGTGGTGGATCTCTCCCCTAAAGTTGTTGATAAACCATAGGGGTCCTACGAGATACCCAAATCCCCTAGGAAGCTACTTGGTAAAGTCAAGAAGAAGAAAGGAAAGAACAAAAAATCAAGGGTGGAAGTATGGAGATCCTCCTTAGCCCCTCTATCCCTAAGTCTCCATGTTGAACATCTCTTGTTGGAACATTAGGGGCTTAAATGACCCTATTAAACAGCAAGAAATAAGGAAAATCATTGGCAATCAAAAGCTTGATATGATTAGCATTGTAGAAACAAAAGTGAAACCTGTAAATAAGGATTTTGTTTTGAGTAAAGTTTTTAGACAGTGGAATTCAACCTCCAACTATAGTAGTCATCCTTTTGGTAGAATTTGGGTAGGGTGGAATCCGAATGTTTTGAAGGTGAATAAAATTACTGAAACTGATCAACTTATTCTATGCAATGTACAGTCCATTGATGGTATTTTTGAATTCTATGTGGCTTTTGTGTATGGGGCCAATGAAGGCCAGGAAAGGAAGAGACTTTTGGGTGACCTCAAGTATTTTGCTCTCACTATTGCACCTATTCTTTGGCTTGTGTTAGGAGACTTCAACGTTGTTAGAGGAGTTCATGAATCTGTGGGGTGTCCTGGGAGAAGAACTATTGCCATGGAGGATTTTGATGAATGCTTGCAATGTGCGTCTCTTGAAGACCTAAGGTACTCTGGACATTTTCTCACCTGGTGTAACAATAGACATGATTGTGGCATTGTTTGGAGGAAATTGGATAGAGCTCTTGTCAATGAATATTGGCTCCAAAAATTTCCTGTCTCTGAAGCTGTGTTTTTGCCTTCTGGAATTTCTTATCACAGCCCAATTTTAGTGAGGATTGGCCCCCAGAAAGTGAAGTGCAGATACCCATTCAAATTCTTCAATTTTTGGGCTGAAAGGGAGAACTTTATTCACATTATTGCTCAAGTTTGGAGGGAGGAGGTCCATGGTACTCTACAATACCAAGTTTGCACCAAACTCAAGAAACTCAAAGTTGCTCTGAAGTTATTGGGTAAGGAATCTGGTCTATGAGAACTAATGTGGCCAGAGAAGAACTTGTTAATTTCCAAAACCAACTTGCTCTTGACCCACTCAACACCACTCTTAAAAAACAGGAGCAAGCCCATATGCTCAAGTTCACTAAAGCCGCCAAAGAAGAGGAAAGTTTCTATAGACAAAAATCTAGGGTCAAGTGGTTACAAGAGGGGGATAACAACACCTCATTTTTTTTCAAGTCACTTACCAATAGAAAAAGCAAGAAAAATATCATGTCCCTAAGAAGAGTTGATGGATCACTTGCCTGTAATGATTCCGAGGTAAAGAAGGAAGTCGTTGATTACTTCACCCAACTTCTTGGGGGTTCTTTCCCTACTATGGAAACTTTTGACAGGAAGGTCTTGTTGAGCAGAATTATTCAAAACAAGATTTCTACCGAGCAAGCCCTGTCTTTGTCGATGGATATCACTCCGATTGAAGTTAGAGATGTTTTCTTTTCTTTCAATGATAACAGAGCTCCAGGTCCCGATGGCTTCAATGGGTGTTTCTACAAGAAAGCTTGGCCTGTCATAGGTCAAGATATTATAAGGGCTGTTATGGAATTCTTCTCCTCTGGCAGGCTCCTCAAGGAATTCAATGCAACAATTATTTCTCTTGTCCCAAAGGTTCCTAATCCCACGGAGGTTGGGGACTTCAGACCCATCTCATGCTGTAATGTTTTTTATAAGGCTATTGCTAAGATCATTGCAAATAGGATCAAGGTGGTCTTGCGGAATATCGTTAGTAACAACCAAGCTGCCTTTATGCCTGGAAGTAGGATTGGGGATAATATCCTTCTTACACAAGAAATTTTGAGGGACTACCATAAGAATAGTGGGACTCCCAGATGTGCTGTTAAGGTTGACCTCATGAAGGCTTATGACACTTTGAACTGGGATTTTTTGCTTGATATTTTGAAGGGCTTCAATTTTCTCCCTATTCTTATTACCTGGATCAAAGCCTGCATCTCTACTCCCAAATTCTCTGTTAACCTTAATGGTGAACTGGTTGGTTTCTTCTCCAGCTCCAGAGGCATTAGACAAGGAGATCCTCTCTCCCCTTATCTCTTTGTTATGGCCATGGAAGTTCTCACTCTCATCAATCATCACCTCATTTCTACTTGTCAGGGTTTTAAATTCCACTGGAGATGCAAAAAGATTAAACTTACCCAGCTTGCCTTTGCTGATGATCTTTTCCTTTTTTGTTTTGGGGATCCCAGGTCTGCTAGCTTACTCAAGGAAGGCTTGGACTTGTTCCAGTTTTTGTCTGGTCTTCAAGCAAACCCCAGGAAGAGTAATATATTTTTGTCTTCTGTCAGTGATGAGGTGAGGATCTCTTTAAAGATGATTTTTCGGTTTGAGGAGGGGACTTTGCCTATCAAATATTTGGGTCTTCCCCTTATTTCTTCTAGGCTTAAAGCTGCCCATTGTCACTCTCTTCTTGAGAAAACTGAAGCTAGGATCAATAACTAGACCAATCGAAGTTTGTCTTATGCAGGAAGGCTCCAATTGATTCAGTCTGTGTTGTTTAGCTTACAGCTTCACTGGGCTTCTCATCTGAAACTTCCTCAACAGCTTCTTGACAGGGTTGAACAGCTTTTAAGAAGGTTTTTGTGGAAGGGTACTGAGCTCAGCAAATCTGGTGCTAAGGTTGCTTGGAGTGATGTATGTAAGCCTAAAGAGGAGGGAGGTTTAGGTATCAAGAATCTGAGGCAGTTTAATGATGTTTTAATGCTCAAGTATTTATGACAACTCTTTACGGATAAACAGAATATCTGGTGTATGTGGATTCATTCCTATCACTTACATGGTAAAAGTTTATGGGAGGCAAAGCCATCACAGTCTAGCTCATGGAATTGGATCCAAATGCTCAAGCTCAGGGACCTCATCAAACCTCACCTGGTGCACATTATAGGGAATGGTTCTAATACTTCCCTATGGTTCGACAATTGGCACCCAAATGGGCCTTTATTAGGAGCAAGGGACCAGCACATATTCAACACATCTAGACTTCCGAAGGATGCCAAAGTGTCTATGATCATAGATAACAACCATTGGACTTGGCCTGTGGGTAGATCTAGGTTCTTGGATGACATCAGTAGCTCTATGCCCAATTATTCTCCAGATTCTACAAAGGAAGACATTATCAAATGGATCCCCAAGTCGGATGGCAGGTTCACCACTGATTCTGCTTGGAACATCTTGAGGACCTGGAACACTAAAGTTCCTTGGTACAGCCTGGTATGGTATGGTCATTTTATACCTAGAATGAGTCTCATCCTTTGGTTGGCTATCAGAAATAGATTAAGTACAAAGGATAGGATCTCCTCTTTTGCTCCACAGGTGGATTCCACTTGCCCATTGTGTAACCAACTCCCAGAATCTCACAATCATCTATTCTTTGAGTGCCCTTATACTTTCGATATTTGGAATCAATTGTTGCAGCAGTGTTTCCAACTCCCTCAAGCTCTTCAATGGAATGCATTCATAGCCTGGGTAAGTGATAACTGGAAAGGAAAATCTTTGAAATATGTTCTCCTCAAGCTCTGCCTTTCTGTCACTGTCTATAACGTGTGGATGGAGAGGAACAATAGAATTTTTAACAATCGGATTTCGTCTCAACATAGTTTGATTTTCAGAATTCAATCAACTATCAGAGAAAGACTTTCATTTCTTAAATTCAAGGCGAATCCTCAGAACCTGCTCTTAGTGCACACTTGGAACCTTTCTTCTATCCTTGTTTGAATGTTTTTGTGATCTGGTTTCGCCTGGTTTGGGATGTGTGCTGGATTTCTGCTTTTGTTTGGTTATGATATGTTGTGCGGAATTGTTTTTGGAATTGTTTTTGGAGCTTCTGTGCTGCGCTGGGTTGGTATTTTTACTTGTTCGGTGCTGGCTGTCATGGTGCAGGTGGCTTTTTGCTCTGTTGCGGGTGGATGTGTTGTTTACTTGGGGCTGTCTACTTGTAATGTTGGTCTGCTCTGTTGATCTGGGATGTATTTCCTTGATTTGAGCTGAACGGTATGGCTGGATTTACTGTTCACGTGACTGTTCAAGTGAACAATTAATGTTAAATCTGTTTTCATCAGCTGGTAACTCTCAGTTGACTGCATCCTTCTACAGGTGTTTTTCTGATTTTCTGGAATGATTTTGTTTGGGCAGCTTCTGTTCAAGCGCATGGTCACGCTCTTGGTGCTTGCATGTGCCTTGCACTTTTTGGCTGCTGTCCTGGCCTTTCTCGGTGGTGTACAGGAGCTGAATTGTCCCTGTTTTTGTATACTTTGGTTCCAATGTAATTTTTGTCTACAATTATGTGGGAGATACCCTTACTCAGGGCATCTCTTACAGACTTGTGTTTTGTCTCATTGTACAAATTGTGGGTAATTACCCTTGATTTACTAGTTTTTAATACACTTTACTTTCCGAAAAAAAAAAAAAAAGGTAGTGTGAAATAAATAACCATGATGGAGGTGTAATGTGAGAAGTGTGTCAATTAATTAAGGGGATAGCGTGAGAAAAAAAAAGAGTAATGATTGAGTTGGTCAATATATAATTAGTTAGAATTTTTATATAAAACGAGAATCCCCGTGTAACTTCAGCAAATCAAATACCTCACAACTTTGCAAGTTTCTGACATTGTACTACTCTCTCATGGAATTCTCATCTTCTTCCAAAAGATAGAGTAATATCGCCAAACCCAAAGAGGGTGAGAAAGATGAGCGTGATAAAACCTACCAAAAATACAAAGAGAGAATATTAGTTCTTCCTATCTGGACAGACCACCCGCCTCTTGATCTCCAGGTCCACCAGTACCAAAACTTTTGGTTCGTGGATGGCTTGCTTGAAGGAGTCATGTTTGTTCAAGAACACTTTATACCTCAACCGTCAGATATAATTTTGAGCAGTGTTCCAAAGTCTGGCACTACCTGGCTTAAGGCTTTGGCTTTTGCCATTATAACCAGAAACCATTTCGATGATTCGATGAACCCTTTACTAACTATGAACCCCCATGATTGTGTACCTTTCTTGGAGGTTGATTTTGCCAGAAATCTGCCCAATTGGCACGTACAACATCCTCTCATATCCACACATATTCCCTACACTTGTTTGCCAGAATCTATAATAGCTTCTGCGTGTAAAATCATATATATCTGTAGGGACCCAAAGGATACATTTGTTTCTCTGTTGTACTACATTGGGAAGGTAATACCCATGGAGTCAGAACCAATTACCCTAGAAAAAGCATTTGAGCAGTTTTGCGAAGGCCTATCTTTTTATGGACCATATTGGGACCATGCATTGGAGTACTGGAAAGCAAGTTTAGAAAGGCCGGAGAAGATCTTGTTCTTCAAATATGAAGATTTGAAGAGAGACACTTTGTCCAATGTAAATACATTGGCTGCGTTTATGGGCCAACCATTCTCTATGGAGGAAGAGAAAGAAGGCGTCGCTGAGAAAATTATCCGACTTTGTAGTTTTGAGAATTTGAGCAATTTGGAGGTGAATAAGAGCGGAAAGCGTCGTCCAGACGCCTCTATTGCAATGAATAATAATGCATACTTCAGGAAAGGTAAGGTGGGTGAATCCGATAAAGTTTTAACGCCTGAGATGAAAGAGCGTCTAGACCTGATCACAGAGGAGAAGCTTAAAAGTTCAGGCCTAACTTTTAATATCCCATCAACATGAGTCAATTGAAAGTATTCTTAGCTAAATAAATGTCTATTTGAGCTGGCATATACAATTATGAGTGTGTTAATAACACATTTATGAATGTATTCTTCTCCATTCATAGATGCAACCAAAACAATTAAAATCGATGTGTACTGGTAAATGTAAGCTTTGCAAATTTCAATCGATGTAGAAACTGTGAGCCTTTTCTTGACATTTTCCAAGCTCCCTTCTTCACCAAAGTTGGTTGCATTGCACAGTTAGAACAATACCACCGCCTGCTTGCTTCTCTCTTTCTCACACAGACACAGACAGAGACACACACACACAGAGTTGCGCTGTGCATTAATTTGTTGTTATCTTGGCTTTGATTGGCTTGATGTATTTTGTGGTGATTGTGGTCAGCGGTTATGGCTAGTTTCGACTTGAAAGTGAGAAAATGGGAAGTCAATGTGAGAGAGGGGAATAAAGGAGGATAAGAGATGGGTTGGCCAACAACGAATTGAACATTCTATTTTAATGTAAACATGCCATCTAGAGAGAGAAAATGAAAACATTGTTAGTGTATATAGTTAGTAGCTACTTTTTCGGTAGATATGTGCTTGATTAAGTGATGTTGCAAGTGAGGCTTACTGTTGTGGATAAAGCAGATGAACAGTAGGCCTGGTTTAAGTGCTTGATTAGAAATGGACATATTATTGAGCTTTCCAAAACATATAACTGAGCTCAACAAAATATTCAGAAAGCACAAGCTCTAAACCCATTTTACGCACCTAGCGAGCCATTGGAATTGCAGTAATACACTTAATGATGTAGTTTTATTGGAAGTATTGGTTCAACATTAAGTTCTAATGTTTAATGGGGCTCACAGACAATCCAAATGGCATAGTGAATTACATCAATAAATTAAATCCTAATAACATTACTCTTTCTTTAAATTAAATTTTCTATATCCTTTTGTAAGCTTAGTCCGTTGGATTGCAGAAGTTATCTTTTTTTACATGCTTTGAGCACTTTACTTTTGTGAGAATACTCTATGTGCTCCTTTGGATGTTTTGAGCTTTAATGTAATATCTATATTGTTTTTGGATCAATAAACTTATGTCGCCAACCATTTTTATTTAAATTGGTGTAATGAACAATATATATATATATATATATATATATATATATATAAAACAATACAATATTACAATTAGTCCATTTTTATCCTTTGAGCCGTATTGCACTGCTATCAAACAACATCTTGGACTTCTTTAACACATGCACGTTACTTTACCTCTTCAAATCTCCACCTCTTCCTGCCTCTCTGTTCCGGTTATTCCAGTTTTTCCAAGATATTAGTATCTGTGAAAAACATTTTTTTCCCACTTATAACCTTAAACAATACAATTAGTCCATTCTTATCCTTTGAGCCATGTTGTACTGCTACCAAACAACATCTTGGACTACTTTAACACATGCACATTACTTCACCCCTTCAAATCTCCACCTCTTCCTGTCCCTCTGTTCTGGTTACTTCCAGTCCCACAGTTTTTTTTGGCTATTTATTACATAGATAATCAATGTGCAATGAATATTCAAGAGATTAGAAGATGAATCATTTCATGCATTTTCCTTGCTCGCTCGATTCACATATTTCTGATGTCATTGGTCTATTTGTAATGCATTGTGTCTCTTTAGAAACCCTTATGTTTCACCAATTCAAGTACTGTTGCCTCTCTCTTTCTTCGCTGCAAAACCATCAGGCTACTTCAAGGGGTTCGACTTCCATGATTTGGTGATTGAATCTTTAGCTTTTTCTTTTTGGTGACATTTTTATCTTGTAATCTACGCGGTTATGTGTGTGTGTGTGTGCGCGTGCGCTCGTGTGAATTAAATGAATGGTTGTTGTTCAGGACATTAATTTTGATGTTTGACTCCGGTGGCTTTGATGGCGGTACTACTACTGTCAGAATATTCTAAATGAGGAGATGAGAAGACCTTACAATACTGTACAAGAAAATTATTTTTTCGTGATGAATTTTGGTGACGAATAGCATAATTTGTTGTAAAAAAGTGATTTTTGGTGACGATTTCAAACATTCTTCGCAAAAAACTTTTTTATGATGTTTTTTGCAACAGTTTCTTTTAGTCGTTGCCAAAAAGCTTCCCAAAAACGTTTCTTGCAAAAAAAATTTGGCGCTAAATGCTAATTATATTGGCGACAAAATTATTGGTCGCTAAAAACTGTTTTTCGGTCACAATTTTTTTTATCAAGTATAGGAAAATAAAAAAATTAAAAAAAAATTTAGCGACGATTTTGTTTGTCACAGAAAAATTATTTAATTTTAATTGTTTGGCGACGCACATTATTTTGGTCGCATAATTATTTAATGTAAAATAATTATTTTAATTGACAAAAATGACATATCCAAAACGCCGTAGTTTTAGAGAGTTACTGGTTCCAACATTTTGGAACCCTAGACTAAGGTAATTCTACGCCTCTCTCCACTCTGGTCTCCTGGTTCATTGCAGGGTGGTTCGTTCGACGAGGTGAAGGCACAGACTTGGGACACCGCTGGCCAAGAATGGTGCCCATTTCCTCTCTCTCTCTCTCTGTTCATATGCGTTGTCCTTGAAGCTTTGTAGCTCCGCAATTAACCTTTGTTGTTTATTCAAACTAAACCACCAGAGTGGGACACACACACGCGCACAGCCTACCGGAGACAGCTTCACACACAGAACACACACACACGCCTCCCTCTCTCACGCACAGCCCACTCCCCAAACCACCTTCACGTTTTTCTACCTTCTTGGAACAAAATTTGTTATTATTTTTTTGTTAGAGCTAGTGCTTTATCTTCTGGATAAAATAGCCAACGTGGTTCTAATAAAAGTTTAGCAGATTTTGAAAATTTTCAGAATTCCATTAACCTTCTAACACTCTGATTTTGATCACACACCAATAACTGATTAGTTTTAAATACAATGAATGATAAGTCCGAGCTGCTCCAAAGGTTGAATCTTTTTGGAATTTGGTTATTTAGCGAAGGTAAGAATTTCATGAATGAGTTGTTCTCAAGTAAAACTTTTAAGTCATATTGGTCAATGTTTAGACTTTATATTTGATAAAAGAAATTAAGAGTTGTCAGGACCTTATGATCTCAGTTGGGATTGCTTTCAACCTTAAAAAAAAAACTTATGTCTAAGTAGCGCACCACATAGGCACATACCACTGGTTATGTATCATATTAGATGTCTAACTGCTGTCAAAATTATATGCACAGAATTAGCTTTCATGTAGTTATCTATAACTACATTTCCTCCAAGACTTGATAATTCATTTTATTGGTAAAATTTTTGGATTAACTAAATTCATAAACAATGATTGTATCACTTAGTAGAAGTTAGAAGCACTCCCTGGCACAAGAACTGATCTTCTAACATGTGCAAGTTCTATTGCAACTCATATCTAAAGGCTCGTTTTTGTTGCAGATTTTAGATATAATTTATGCTAAGCTTGAGATTTGTGTTGGGTTTGGATGGAATTTCTGTTGTTCAGTTATGGCGTAATGAATGAATGGGAGTAGATGGGTGTTGGCCACGCGTTGGACGAGAGAATGTAACTTGTTAAAGAGAGAGAATTATATGCTATGAGACTATGAGTGTTCTTGAATCTGGTGTATCTTTATTAATTTGGAGGCATTTGGCTGACATGTTAGTTTTTGACTGGATACCAGTAAACTAAGAGATTTGCGGATGAGTAATGCTACACTGACCAAATGACATGCCAGCATGTCATTTGGAGTCTTTATTGGGGCCCAAATGACATGACATCAAATAAAGAAACCCAACTCAGCTGCCATGTCATTTGGGCTCTAAATTTGGTCCCAAAATTTGGTCAGTGTATCACTACTCTTTGCGGATAGTCAGTAAAGAATTCAATCCCTTAGTATAAACAGGTCATCAATAGTGAGAAATGAAAACTTTGTTAGTGTTTGTTGTTTTTTTTTTTTTTGGGTAAGTTTGCTAGTGTTTATTGTTAGTATTTTCGGTCGATATGTGTTTGATTTTTTGATTCGAAACGATAGAAATTTGATTAAGAAGTCAAGTCTGGGAGAAGAGATAGTATCAAAAAATTTGGTGTCATCTCTTACCAAACATCAATATTTCCACCTAATTTGACCTTTCGAGCCAGTTGGTGAGCTACACAATTTTTTGAACGTATAACTGTGGCCAAACAATAAAAAAAAAATAGATGAATAATTGCTGCACATCTGCAATAATAGCGCCTATAGGAGAAAAATCTTCAAAATTATCGTCAATCCTCTTCATAATTACAAAAGAATCCCCTTCCAACGCAATCTCATCACACCCAATTTACCTAGCAAAAAACACAGCTTCCCTTGCAGCCATAGTCTTTGTAGTTTGCGCTTCTCTCAAACTAATTAACTTCTTAGACATCCTAGCGATAAATGCCCCAACTTCATTGTGTATAACCACCCCCACCCTAATAGCACCCTCTATGCCAAACACCACCCCATCGAAGTTAACCTTAAAGGATTCAGATCTTAGAGGAACCCAATTTTCTGGTGCACCTTCCTGACAAACACCTTGACCAGAATCCAAAGCTTGCTCATACTGCGAAATAAACTCCATTGCCATATAGTAGAACACCACTGGGTCATTTTGCCTCTGTTGGAAAAGAACCTCATTCCTGTTACACTAAATATACTAACATAACACCAAGAAAATTGCACCAAATTTCGGCTTAAGCTACAAAATAATTTCCCAAAACCAATCGACAATGTTCCCAACAACTCGATAGATTATATGACAAAAAGGACTCACATTCTACTAAGCTTGTCAAAGTCCACCACGACACAATTAATCGATGAGAATTAAGCGGGTTTGGGTGAGACTTTAACGGGTTTGGATGATAAACGGGTTGACCCATTAGACCCGTTTAATAAACAGGTCGTGTTCGGGTGAGACATGTCAACCCGTTTACCCGTTTAAGTAAAATTAATATAATAATAAATTATTAATTATTAATTATTTTAAAAAAAATTAGCTAGATTTTTTTTTTTTTTAATGACAGCCATAAAAAATATATAAGCTATCTTTCCATATTCCCTAATTCCAAACCCTAATCCTCATCCAGTCTCGTTCTCGATATTTTTGATTAATTTGGCGTTTACTCTTATGAACCAATGAAATACCTATGGTTTGATACATAATAAATTGTCCATCATTTTTTACAGACAGACGAACCGATTCGATAATCAATATCCATTTTTTCATCAATTCTGTAAGAGGTAATTCTTTTGAATCAGCATTATATTCAGACTCATTTATCTTCTTTGAATAGAGGATATAGTAATTTTTCTTGGGTTTCTCTAAGCAGGAGACAATATACCTTAATATTATTGATCATTCTTTGATTCAAAGCATCGTCCCATCTCAATTGAAAAAGCAAACTGTTTCCTCTGTACCCTTCACCTTCAGGCTTAAACTCGCGCCTCCAAGTCTGCAACTGAAGCTCTTACTCCTCCTCCTCCTCCTCCTCCTCCTCTATCTCTCTCTCTTGCTCGACAACGACTCAGTAAGTAGCTGGTATCTTCGAGTAGCTGACGACTAACCAGGTTGGTATCTTCGAGCAACTGGTATCTTCGAAGATTTCGACGATTAACCAAGCTGTAAGTTTTTCTTTTCAATTTCTGTTGAACAAGCTATCTTTTTCTCCACATTTCGGTTGAACAAGCTATCTTTCTCTCCACATTTTCATTGAACAAGTTATCTTTTTCTCCACATTTCTATTGAGCAATACCCAGAAGCTAACCCCCTTTGAAATTAAAACCTGTATTAAAACCCTACCCACCAACCCCCTTTGAAATTAAAACCCTACCCACCAACTCCCTTTGAAATTAAAACCCTACCCACCAACTCTTTTTGAAATTAAAACCCTACATAATTCAACAGATTGTCTAACATAATATATGCTTAGGAATATATAACAGAGTATATGACGAAATATATGCTCCTAAATTCAACAAATTGCCTGATATCAGCATTCTGTATGGCTTAAGGCTATTGTGTTATTGTGTATTTGTGTTGGCTTGAATGGCTTTATGTACTTGATATCAAAATATATGCTTAAGGTTATTGTGTTGGCTTGATATCAGAATATATGCTTGAGTTTGATTAATCAGCATTCTGTATTTGATATCTGCATCCTGCCTATTTTTATTCTTGGGTATTAACATTGGTGTAATTGTTCTTTGGTGTAATTGTGTTATTTCGGATTGTATTTATGATTTGTAATATAGTTGTTGGTGGAATTTAGTTGTTTTGGATTGTGGTTTATACTTTGTAATATGGTGTGGTATTTCTAAATATCATATTTTTTTGTGTTAGTTTCTTAGTTTTATAAAATTATATAGCATTTTTAAAGAAACGGGTAAATGGGTCAAACATGTGGTTTATCGTATTAACCCTACCCTACCCAACACGACTCGTTTAAAACAAAACGTGTTAAACGAGCCGTGTCATGTTACTTATTTATTAAACGGGTCGTGTTCGTGTGGAGGTTTTTCACCCATTTATTGAATGTGTCGTGTACGGGTTTACATGTTTTCACCCGTCACCCGTTTAACCCGACACGTAACCGTTTAATCCGACACATTTGACACCCCTACATTCCACGCCTGTCTCACCCACGGATATTCTTTAATGATATGTATCATAGTTTCAACAACCTCCCCACATACACAGCATACCCCATTCGATCTAATCTTTCGACGCCACATATTTTCGTTAGTAGGGAGAGCATTTAAGATCATCATCCACGCAAAAATTTTAACTTTACAGGGAACATTTTAAGTGACTAGAGATAGTCATGGCCATGCAGCTAGTGAGGCTTACTGTTGTACAGAAAGCAGATAAAGATCAAAACACTTGATCTATAGAAATGGGGCTTGATTGTGTGGGGTTTTGGTTTAAGAAGCACCTGAACATAAATGCTTAATGGCTATGCAATTCCAATGGCTCACTAGGTGCGGAAAATGGGTTTATGAATATTCTGTTGAACTCAGTTCTATGTTTTGGATAGCTCAATAACATGTCCATTTCGTTGTGTAAAGCCTGGTTTTCTGACGAACTGACAATCTCTATTTAAGAGTAATGTTATTTAGATCTAAATATTTGATTTAATGATGTGGTTTTATTAAAACCATTGAAATTGGATAAACACCAGGTTTCAACGTTTGATAAGATCCACAGTTAATCCAAAAATCATAGTAAATTAAGTCAGTAAATTAGGTTAATAAATTAGGTCCTAATAACATTACTCTTTCTTTAAATTAAATTTTCTATACCCTTTTGTAAGCTTAGTCTCTTGTTTTTAAGATAAAAACAAATATCTGACATAGTTTGCATCAAAGATGTTCAACTATATAGTATAACACATGTTTTTATTGTGGGTAAATAGGTAGTGTGAAATAAATAACCATGATGGAGGTGTAGTGTGAGAAGTGTGTCAATTAATTAAGGGGATAGCGTGAGAAAAAAAAAAGTAATGATTGAGTTGGTCAATATATAATTAGTTAGAATTTTTATATAAAACGAGAATCCTCGTGTAAATTCAGCAAATCAAATACCTCACAACTTTGCAAGTTTTTGACATTGTACTATTCTCTCATGGAATTCTCATCTTCTTCCAAAAGACAGAGTAATATCCCCAAACCCAGAGAGGGTGAGAAAGATGAGCGTGATAAAACCTACCAAAAATACAAAGAGAGAATATTAGCTCTTCCTGTCTGGACAGACCACCCGCCTCTTGATCTCCAGGTCCACCAGTACCAAAACTTTTGGTTCGTGGATGGCTTGCTTGAAGGAGTCATGTTTGTTCAAGAACACTTTATACCTCAACCGTCAGATATAATTTTGAGCAGTGTTCCGAAGTCTGGCACTACCTGGCTTAAGGCTTTGGCTTTTGCCATTATAACCAGAAACCATTTCGATGATTCGACGAACCCTTTACTAACTATAAACCCCCATGATTGTGTACCTTTATTAGAGGTTGATTTTGCCAGAAATCTGCCCAATTGGCACGTACAACATCCTCTCATATCCACACATATTCCCTACACTTGTTTGCCAGAATCTATAATAGCTTCTGCGTGTAAAATCATATATATCTGTAGAGACCCAAAGGATGCATTTGTTTCTCTGTTGTACTACATTGGGAAGGTAATACCCATGGAGTCAGAACCAATTACCCTAGAAAAAGCATTTGAGCAGTTTTGCGAAGGCCTATCTTTTTATGGACCATATTGGGACCATGCATTGGAGTACTGGAAAGCAAGTTTAGAAAGGCCGGAGAAGATCTTGTTCTTAAAATATGAAGATTTGAAGAGAGACACTTTGTCCAATGTAAATACATTGGCTGCGTTTATGGGCCAACCATTCTCTATGGAGGAAGAGAAAGAAGGCGTCGCTGAGAAAATTATCCGACTTTGTAGTTTTGAGAATTTGAGCAATTTGGAGGTGAATAAGAGCGGAAAGCATCGTCCAGACGCCTCTATTGCAATGAATAATAATGCATACTTCAGGAAAGGTAAGGTGGGTGAATCCGATAAAGTTTTAACACCTGAGATGAAAGAGCGTCTAGACCGGATCACAGAGGAGAAGCTGAAAGGTTCAGGCCTAACTTTTAATATCCCATCAACATGAGTCAATTGAAAGTATTCTTAGCTAAATAAATGTCTATTTGAGCTGGCATATACAATTAATTGTATTAGTCGACCTGACATATACAGTTATGAGTGTATTAAGCATACATTTATGAATGTATTCATATAAATGTAAGCTTAGCAAATTTCAATCGATGTAGAAACTGTGAGCCTTTTTTTGATATTATCCAAGCTCCCTTCTTCACCAAAATTGGTTGTATTGCACCGGCAGCTTGCGTCTCTCTCTCTCTCTCTCTCTCTCTCTCTCTCTCTCTCTCCCACACACACACACGCACACAGAGTTTTGGTGTGCATGAGTTTGTTGTTGCCATGGCAGTGATTGCTTGCTGTATTTTGTGGTTAGAGGTTATGGCTAGGTTCCGATTTGAAAGTGAGAAAATGGGAAGTCAATGTGGGAGAGAAGAGTATAAAGGAGGATAAGAGATGGGTTGGCCAACAACAAATTGAACATTCTATTTTAGTATCAACATATAATCAAGAGAGAGAAAATGAAAACGTTATTAGTGTTTATTGTTAGTAGCTACTTTTTCGATAGATATGTGCTTGATTAAGTGACTAGAGATGGTCACGGGCATGCTGCTAGTGAGGCTTGCTGTTGTAGAGAAAGAAGATAAAGATCAAAACACTTGATCTATAGAAATAGAGCCTGATTTTTTGGGGTTTTGTTTCAGGAAGCACCTGAACATAAATGCTTAATGGCCAGGCAATTCCCATGGCTCACTAGGTGCGTAAAATGGGTTTAGAGCCCAGGTATATGTTTTGGATAGCTCAATAACATGTCCATTTCGATGGGTAAAGCCTGGTTTGCGGACGAAATTGCCATGGATTTGGCAAAGGATATTCAGAGGCTAGACAAAGCTTGAAGAAGTGTGCACCAAAAGCTGAGATTTCCTTAATCTTCTTGGGAATCATCATGTGAGGCGGGCCCTGTTGTGCTATCCTTGGCCCAAGGTTCTGAATGGTAATGGATCCATTAGGTAATCCGTCTCTTATTCCTTTAACGGATGGATGATCTAAGAGTAATGTTATTTAAATCTAAACATTTGACCTCATTTACGAATCTAATGATGTGATTTTAGTAGAACTATGGGATCAATACTAAATTTCAATATTTGGGGCCCATAGTCAATCCAAACGTAATAGCAAATTAGGTTAATAAATTAAATCACAATAACATTACTTTTTATTTAAATTAAATTTTCTATATCCTTTTGTAAGCTTAGTCTCTTGGATTGTAGAAGTTATCTTTTTTTATAGACTAGGTGTTTTGCTTTGAGCACTTCACCTTTAAGAGCATACTCTGTGTGCTCGTTTGGATGTTTTGAGTTTTAATGTAATACCTATAGTTTTCAGATCAATAAACTTATTTACCTTTCAAAAAAAAAAAAGAAACAAGTCATCAACAATTTTTATTTAAAATGGTATAGTGAAAAATTTCTAATATTGGTTAGAGATGTAGGAATCTAATTATTGATTAAAAAATGTAATTCTAACTTTGTCGCGTCTCACTTTCATAATTTAACCATGTCATTTTCTGAAATCTTATGAGATATATATGCTTGCCCAGAGAAAATATTATTGTATATAAAATTTAATTTTTGTAGAAAAAAAGAGTATTTATTTTGGCAAAATGTCGAGGCAAATAGTCATTGTATTTGCTTCGGCAAAATGCTAAGGTAAATAATCATTTTCGCGTCTGTAGAGAGTACTTGCTTTGGTAAAATGCCGAAACAAAAAAGGGACTATTTGCATCGGCAAAATGCCGAAGCAAATACTTACCTTTTGCTTCGATCTTTTTGACTTCTGTAATTTGACGATGCTAATATGTTTTTGCTTCAACAATAGGCTAAAGCTAACCTTTTGCATCGGACACTTTCTACTAAGCTCCCTTTGACGAAGCAAAAGCCCCTCGTTCTTGTAGTGTCACTTGTATGATTGTAGGGGGATTTTTATTTGCACATGTAATGTTTTGCATGAATCATACTTTAAACTTTTAAATAATTGGGTTAATTGTAAATTGTATTCTAAAAGATAGTTTGAATCTCAATTTGCATCCTCAAATATAAAAATTTGTATCAATGTGCGCCTGAAACTAACAACGGTCAGTTTACCATCTATAATTAAATGAATAAATTATACATAGGTCCCCTCATGCTTGTCACTTAATCATTTGGACCCCTCACATTTAGAATATTACTTATACACATCCTGACGTATGTGCACGTGTAACAAGTAACTCCTTGTCGTTGATATTTGTTAATATAACATACAAATTTTTATCTTTGATGGTACAAATTAAGATTTTTATCTTTGAGGGTACAAATTAAGATTCAAACGATGTTTCAGGTTTGAGATTAACCCTTTTAAATATAAACCATGGAAAGCTTACATATTTTAGTAAGAAATTTTAATGAAGAGGACCCCGCCCATGTGTCATATGGACGGGAGATTTTTTGGGCTCTCTCTCTCTCCTCAACTATGTTTATTTAGGAGATATTTTGACTAAAGAAATGCTATTTGCAACTAATATACTAACTTAATTGAGTAAACTACATATATAACCTTCGAATTGTGACGTTTGAGTCAATTAAGTTCATAAAATTTTTTTGTGTGTCAATTGAGCTTCTAAACCGTCTAATTGTGTCAATTGAATCATTTTGTTTGCATTCGTTAGAGTTTATCATTAATGTGACTATATGACACAAAAAGATAAATGATTCAATTGATATAATTAGATAGTTCATGGACTCAATTAACAATACAAAAAAATTTGAGGGGCTTAATTGACATAAGAGTCATAGTTTGAGGTTCATATGTGTGACACACTTTACTATTTTTCGTTAGAAAATCTAACAAAAGTAAATAGAAGGGCTCAATTGACACAATTAGAGAGTTTAGGGGCTTTATTAATATAAAAATATTTAGAGGCTTAATTGACACAGTAATCATACTTTGAAGGTTATACATATAATTAACTCTAACTTAATTTATCATTACCGTGGTATTAGCAGTAAGTCTCCTTACACGTGATCCACTATGAGCCCAATAGCGAAAATGAATAAGATTGACATTTTTTAAAGGACCAATTATAATTTGTACCTTGAAAAATTTATGAATTTTCACTTTGTACCTTTAAAAATAAATTTTTTTATATTGCATCCTCAATGTATTAAAAGTGTTACAGTGTGGTTCTACCATGTTTTCATTGCTCATTCCTTCAACGCTAATAGGATAATTTTTGACAAAATTAGAAACAAATGGGTCACATTGTAATATTTTTAATATATTAAAATTACAAAATAAAAAATTTAATTTTTTAGGCTGTAAAATAAAAAACTTGAAATTTTTTGAAGTGCCAAGTGAGATTCTCCCTTTTTTAAATGGGAAAGTGTCGGTAAAGATGTATGCACATAACATTATACTCAATCTAGTCTCCCTTTTTTGGACCAGGCTACAATGCATCCATTGGAATTTTTGGTACCATACCAAAAATTTCCTTTTACAACCTCAATGATATAATTTACTAAATTTATGGATTATTTACAACTTCAATGACATTGAAATGACACCGGACAAGACATTGAAATGACAAAACAAGACATAAAGAAAAGTCGTCATTATTGACTTGAGGGCAAAATTATAACATTAGTGGAAAATTTACGACTATAGTGAACAAAATTACAACATTAGTGAAAAGTTTACAACATTAGTGAATAAAATTACAAAATATGTGGGAATATTTACTAAATTTGTGGGAATATTTACAACTTTAGTGGTATGTTTACTAAATTTGTGGGAATATTTACAATTTCAGTGGTTTGGTTACCAAATTTGTAAAATTTTTTACAACAAAAAGTGGATTCATTACTAGTCCATGATCGATCAAAACCATATTTGATCGATCATGGACTAGTTCCATACCGAAAAGGATAACAAAATTACAACATTAGTAGCAATAATTACAACTTCAATGAATTTATTACTACATTTATAGGAATATTTACAACTTTAGTGGATTGTTTACTATATTTGTGGAAATCTTTACAACGAAAAGTGGATTCATTACCACTGATAGATCATGGACTAGTAATGATCGATCAAATGTAGTAAACAATCCACTAGAGTTGTAAATATTCCCATAAATGTAGTAAAATATTCATTAAAGTTGTAAATATTACCATAATTGTGGTATGAAATCCTATTTCCACAAATTTGGGGAGATTTGATCGATCAAAACCTTATTTGATCGATCAAATCCTCTCAGTACTTTTACTTCTGATTCACAAATAGAAATCAATAATAACATGATCGATCAAATATATGTTTGATCGATCGAATTTACTTACCAACGATTTGATCGATCAATATATATTTCTGATCGATCAAATGCAATTATAACTGACTGATTAATCTAATTTTTTTTTAAAAAAAATTTAAAAAATTTTTAAAAAAATTTAAATCCAATTTGAAAAAAAAATTTGAAAAATATGTTTGATCTATCAAACATGTTAAATTCAATTTTTAAAAATTCAATTTTTTAATTGTACAATGGATTAAAATCGATTAAACATATTTGATAAATCAAATATATGTTTGATCTATCAAATCTCCCCAGCACTTCTAAATATTTCCACAAATTTGGGGATATTTGATCGATCAAAAACATATTTGATCGATCATGGAAATATTTAGAAGTGCAATGGATTTCATACCACAATTATGGCAAAGTTTACAAGTTCAATGGATTCTTTATGACATTTATGGGAATATTTACAACTTTAGTGGATTGTTTACAACATTTGTGCAACAATTTGATCGATCAAATATGGTTTTGATCGATCAAATCTCCCCAGTACTTTTACTTCTTGTTAAAAGTATATTTGATAGATCAAACATATATTTGATCTATCAAATATGTTTAATCTATTTTAATCCATTGTACAATTAAAAAATTGGATTTTTTTTCAATTTCTTACAAAATTGGTTTTTTTCAATTTTTAAAAAATTATATTTTTTTCAATTTTTAAAAAATTGGATTTTTAAAAATTTAATTTAACATGTTTGATAGATCAAACATATTTTTCAATTTTTTTTTTTCAAATTGGATTTAAATTTTTTTTTAAAATTTTCCAATTTTTAATTTTTTTTAAAAAAATTAGATTAATCAGTCAGTTATAATTGTATTTGATCGATCAGAAAGATATATTGATCGATCAAATCGTTGGTAAGTAAATTAGATCGATCAAACATATATTTGATCGATCATGTTATTATTGATTTCTATTTGTGAATCAGAAGTAAATGTACTGAGAGGATTTGATCGATCAAATAAGGTTTTGATCGATCAAATCTCCCCAAATTTGTGAAAATAGGATTTCATACCACAATTATGGTAATATTTACAACTGGGGAGATTTGATCGATCAAAACCATATTTAATCGATCAAATTGTTACACAAATGTGGTAAACAATCCACTGAAGTTATAAATATTCCCATAAATATCGTAAAGAATCCATTGAACTTGTAAAAATTCAATTTTGGACTAGTTTGGGGATATTTGATCGATCAAACATATATTTGATCGATCATGGACTAATAATGTTTATTCCATTGAAGTTGTAAAAATTTCCACAAATTTGGTAAACATACCACTGAAGTTGTAAATATTCCCACAAATTTAGTAAATATACCACTGAAATTGTAAATATTCTCATAAATTTGGTAATATACCACATTTGTGCAACAATTTGATCGATCAAATATGGTTTTGATCGATCAAATCTCCTCAATACTTTTACTTCGTATCAAAAGTATATTTGATAGATCAAACATATATTTGATCTATCAAATATGTTTAATCTATTTTAATCCATTGTACAATTAAAAAATTGGATTTTTTTCAATTTCTTAAAAAATTGGTTTTTTTCAATTTTTAAAAAATTAGATTTTTTTCAATTTTTAAAAAATTGGATTTTTGATAGATCAATTAAACATATTTGATAGATCAAACATATTTTTGATCTATCAAACATATTTTTCAAACTTTTTTTTTCAAATTTGAATTTTAAAAAAATTTGATAGATCAAAAGTGATATCTTTAAATATTTTTTTTATTTGTAAATTAAATATAAATCGGATGAAATTGATCGCTAGTCTTGATCGCAAGACCCAATCTTGATCGCCACCCTTGATCCCTTGATCCCAATCTTGATCGCTGGATCTCACCTTGATCGATCAAATATACTCAATGATCGATCATTGAGTTACAGATTAGAAGTTGAAGGGGCAAGTGGGATTGCGATCGATCAAAAATAAATATGGTAGATCATGAATCCACTTCAGTGGTAATGAATCCACTTTTCGTTGTAAAGATTTTCACACAAATGTGGTAAACAATCCACTAAAATGGTAAATATTCCCTAAATGTCGTAAATAATAAATATTCCTACTAATGTTGTAATTTTTTTCTCCTTTTCGGTATGGTACTAGTCCATGATCCATCAAAAGCATATTTGATCGATCATGGACTAGTAATGAATATTTACAAATTCCCTTTTTACAACCTCAATGGTATAATTTACTAAATTTATGGATTATTTACAACTTCAATGACATTGAAATGACACCGGACAAGATATTGAAATGACAAGACAAGACATAAAGAAAAACCGGCATTATTGACTTGAGGGCAAAATTACAACATTAGTGAGAAGTTTACGACTATAATG
This sequence comes from Ilex aquifolium, assembly GCA_951799425.1. Taxonomy (NCBI): domain Eukaryota; kingdom Viridiplantae; phylum Streptophyta; class Magnoliopsida; order Aquifoliales; family Aquifoliaceae; genus Ilex; species Ilex aquifolium. The sequence continues at coordinate 16,988,901 of OX637407.1, read as the reverse complement.
AACAAAATTACAACCTTAGTGAAAATTTTACAACATTAGTGAATAAAATTACAAAATATTTGAGAATATTTACTAAATTTGAGGGAATATTTACAATTTCAGTGATATGTTTACTAAATTTGTGGGAATATTTACAACTTTAGTGATTTGTTTACCAAATTTGTGGAAATTTTTACAACAAAAAGTGGATTCAAATATTTACAACTTCATGGGGAGATTTGATCAATCGTTAGGAGATTTGATCGATCGTGGGGAGATTCGATCAATACTGGGGACATCTGCAACAATTTAATCGATTAAATATGATTTTGATAGATCAAATCTAATTTTTTAAAAATTGAAAAAAAATCCAATTTTTTTAAAAATTGAAAAAAATCCATTTTTTTTAAAATTGAAAAAAAAAACCAATTTTTGTTTAATGGATTCTTTAAAAAATTGGATTTTTTTCAATTTTTAAAAAATTGGATTTTTGATAGATCAATTAAACATATTTGATAGATCAAACATATTTTTCAAATTTTTTTTTTCAAATTTGAATTTTAAAAAAATTTGATAGATCAAATGTGATATGTTTAAATATTTTTTATATAAATTAAATATAAATCGGATAAATATTGCCACTAATGTTGTAATTTTGTTATCTTTTTCGGTATGGAACTAGTCCATGATCGATCAAATATGGTTTTGATCGATCATGGACTTGTAATGAATCCACTTTTCTTTGTAAAGATTTCCACAAATATAGTAAACAATTCACTAAAGTTGTAAATATTCTCATAAATGTAATAATGAATCTATTGAAGTCGTAAATATTGTCACTAATGTTGTAATTTTGTTCTCCTTTTCGGTGTGGAACTAATCCATGATCGATCAAATATGGTTTTGATCAATCATGGACTAGTAATGAATCCACTTTTCATTGTAAAGATTTCTACAAATATAGTAAACAATGCACTAAAATTGTAAATATTCCCATAAATGTAGTAATTAATCCATTGAAGTTGTAAATATTCCCACTAATGTTGTAATTTTGTTCTCTTTTTGGGTATGGTACTAGTCCATGATCGATCATATATGGTTTTGATCGATCATGGACTAGTAATGAATCCACTTTTCGTTGTAAAGATTTCCACAATTATAGTAAACAATCCACTAAAGTTATAAATATTCCCATAAATGTAGTAATTAATCCATTGAAGTTGTAAATATTTCCACTAATATTGTAATTTTATTCTCCTTTTCGGTATGATACTAGTCCATGATCGATCAAAACCATATTTGATCGATCATGGACTAGTAATGAATCCACATTTTGTTGTAAATATACCCACAAATTTGGTAAATATACCACCGAAGTTGTAAATATTCTCATCAATGTAGTAAAACATTCATTAAAGTTGTAAATATTACCATAATTGTGGTATGAAATCATATTTCCACAAATTTGGGAAGATTTGATCGATCAAATATTCTCAGTACTTTTACTTCTGATTCACAATAGAAATCAATAATAATATGATCGATCAAATATATGTTTGATCGATCGAATTTACTTACCAACGATTAGATCGATCAATATATCGTTCTGATCGATCAAAATCAATTAAAACTGACTAATTAATCTAATTTTTTTAAAAAAAAATTTAAAAAATTGGAAAAAATTTAAATCCAATTTGAAAATTTTTTTTTTGAAAAACTGGCTTTTTTTTCAAAAAATTTCTAAAATTGGCTTTTTTTTCAAAAAATTGGATTTTTTAATTGGATTTTTAAAAATAAACACCAAATTAACATTCAATTCAACAAATTAACACAAAATTAACACTCAATTTCATCTAATTAACATTCAATTTTTTCTAATAAACATTTAATTCACGAAATTAACATTCAAATTCAACTAGTTAAAATTAAATTAATCAAATAGACTTTCAATTTCTTTCAATTAACACTCAATTCATCAAATTAGCATTCAAATTATCAAATTAACATTCAGATTTATCAAATAGACATTCAATTTCATCAAATTAAGATGTAATTTCATCAAATCAACAACAAATTAACATTCAATTCATCAAATTAAAATTCAATTCATAAAATTAACACCAAATTAACACTCAATTTCATCTAATTAACATTCAATTTTTTCTAATAAGCATTTAATTCAATAAATTAACATTCAAATTCAATATTTAAAATTAAATTAATCAAATAAACTTTCAATTTCATTTAATTAACACTCAATTCATCAAATTAGCATTCAAATTATCAAATTAACATTCAGATTTATCAAATTGACATTTAATTTCATCAAATTAAGATGTAATTTCATCAAATCAACACCAAATTAACAACAAATTAACATTCAATTCATCAAATTAAAATTCAATTCATAAAATTAACACCAAATTAACACTCAATTTCATCTAATTAACATTCAATTTTTTTTTATAAGCATTTAATTCCCGAAATTAACATTCGAATTCAACTAGTTAAAATTAAATTAATCGAATAAAATTTCAATTGAATGTTAATTAGATGAAATTGAGTGTTAATTTGATGAATTGAATGTTAATTTGTTGTTAATTTGGTATTGATTTGATGAAATTACATCTTAATTTGATGAATTTGAATGTCAATTTGATAAATCTGAAAGTTAATTTAACTAGTTGAATGTTAATTTGATGAATTGAGTGTTAATTGAATGAAATTGAAAGTTTATTTGATTAATTTAATTTTAACTAGTTGAATTTGAATGTTAATTTATTGAATTAAATGCTTATTAGAAAAAATTGAATGTTAATTAGATGAAATTGAGTGTTAATTTGGTGTTAATTTTATGAATTGAATTTTAATTTGATGAATTGAATGTTAATTTATTGTTAATTTGGTGTTGATTTGATGAAATTACATCTTAATTTGATGAAATTGAATGTCTATTTGATAAATCTGAATGTTAATTTGATAATTTGAATGCCAATTTGATGAATTGAGTGTTAATTGAAAGAAATTGAAAGTTTATTTGATTAATTTAATTTTAACTAGTTGAATTTGAATTTTAATTTCGTGAATTAAATGCTTATTAGAAAAAAATGAATATTAATTAGATGAAATTGAGTGTTAATTTTGTGTTAATTTGTTGAATTGAATGTTAATTTGATGTTAATTTTTTAAAATCCAATTAAAAAATCCAATTTTTGAAAAAAAAATTTAAATTTTGTGTTAATTTGATGAATTGAATGTTAATTTTGGTGTTAATTTTTAAGAATCCAATTAAAAAATCCAATTTTTGAAAAAAAATTTAAAATTTGTGTTAATTTGATGAATTGAATGTTAATTTGGTGTTGATTTGATGAAATTACATCTTAATTTGATGAATTTGAATGTCAATTTGATAAATCTGAAAGTTAATTTAACTAGTTGAATGTTAATTTGATGAATTGAGTGTTAATTGAATGAAATTGAAAGTTTATTTGATTAATTTAATTTTAACTAGTTGAATTTGAATGTTAATTTATTGAATTAAATGCTTATTAGAAAAAATTGAATGTTAATTAGATGAAATTGAGTGTTAATTTGGTATTAATTTTATTAATTGAATTTTAATTTGATGAATTGAATGTTAATTTATTGTTAATTTGGTGTAGATTTGATGAAATTACATCTTAATTTGATGAAATTGAATGTCTATTTGATAAATCTGAATGTTAATTTGATAATTTGAATGCCAATTTGATGAATTGAGTGTTAATTGAAAGTGTATTTGATTAATTTAATTTTAACTAGTTGAATTTGAATGTTAATTTCGTGAATTAAATGCTTATTAGAAAAAATTGAATGTTAATTAGATGAAATTGAGTGTTAATTTGGTGTTAATTTTATGAATTGAATTTTAATTTGATGAATTGAATGTTAATTTGTTGTTAATTTGGTGTTGATTTGATGAAATTACATTTTAATTTGACGAAATTGAATGTCAATTTGATAAATCTGAATGTTAATTTGATAATTTGAATGCTAATTTGATGAATTGTGTGTTAATTGAAAGAAATTGAAAGTTTATTTGATTAATTTAATTTTAACTAGTTGAATTTGAATGTTAATTTCGTGAATTAAATGCTTATTAGAAAAAATTGAATGTTAATTAGATGAAATTGAGTGTTAATTTAGTGTTAATTTGTTGTTAATTTGGTGTTGATTTGATGAAATTACATCTTAATTTTGATGAAATTGAATGTCAATTTGATAAATCTGAATGTTAATTTGATAATTTGAATGTTAATTTGATAAATTCAGTGTTAATTGAATGAAATTGAAAGTTTATTTGATTAATTTAATTTTTACTAGTTGAATTTGAATGTTAATTTCGTGAATTAAATGCTTATTAGAAAAAAATGAATGTTAATTAGATGAAATTGAGTATTAATTTGTTGAATTGAATGTTAATTTGATGTTAATTTTTAAAAATCCAATTAAAAAATCCAATTTTTGAAAAAAAATTTTAAATTTTGTGTTAATTTGATGAATTGAATGTTAATTTTGGTGTTAATTTTAAAAAATCCAAGTAAAAAATCCAATTTTTGAAAAAAAATTTAAAATTTGTGTTAATTTGATGAATTGAATGTTAATTTGGTGTTAATTTTTAAAAATCCAATTAAAAAATCCAATTTTTTGAAATAAAAACCAATTTTAGAAATTTTTTGAAAAAAAAGCCAGTTTTGCAATTTTTTTTTTTAAAATTGGATTTAAAAATTTTCCAATTTTTTAAATTTTTTTTAAAATAAATTGGATTAATTAGTTAGTTTTAATTGAATTTGATCGATCAGAAAGATATATTGATCGATCAAATCGTTGGTAAGTAAATTCGATCGATCAAATATATATTTGATCGATCATGTTATTATTGATTTCTATTGTGAATCAGAAGTAAAAGTACTGAGAAGATATGATCGATCAAATAAGATTTTGATCGATCAAATCTCCCCAAATTTGTGGAAATAGGATTTCATACCACAATTATGGTAATATTTACAACTTTAATGAATGTTTTACTACATTGATGAAAATATTTACAACTTCGGTGGTATATTTACCAAATTTGTGGGTATATTTACAACAAAATGTGGATTCATTACTAGTCCATGATCGATCAAATATGGTTTTGATCGATCATGGACTAGTACCATACCGAAAAGGAGAACAAAATTACAACATTAATGAGAATATTTACAACTTCAATGGATTCATTACTACATTTATGAGAATATTTATAACTTTAGCGGATTGTTTACTATATTTGTAGAAATCTTTACAAGGAAAAGTGGATTCATTACTAGTCCATGATCGATAAAAACCATATTTGATCGATCATGGACTAGTACCATACCGAAAAGGAGAACAAAATTACTCCCTCCGTTCCTAAATATCTGTCGTTTAAGGTTTTTGCACAAGGATTAAGGAAGCTATTAAATAGTTCTAATATGAGTAAAAAATAATTGCACAAGACTAAAATACCTTTATTCAATACGTATTGGGAAGAAAAGGAATATGAAAGACACTTAGCCAACACTTAATCTAATACATTGAAGAGTTAAGGGTAAATTTGGAAGAAAAAATATTAATTGTGCTTTGGTTTCATTAAACGACAGATATTATGGAACAAAAAAAATTGGGTAAAACGACAGATATTTAGGAACGGAGGGAGTACAACATTAGTGGCAATATTTACAACTTCAATGGATTCATTACTACATTTATGGGAATATATTACAACTTTAGTGGATTATTTACTATATTTGTGGAAATCTTTACAACGAAAAGTGGATTCATTACTAGTCCATCATCAATCAAAACCATATTTGATCGATCATGGACTAGTTCCATACAGAAAAAGAGAACAAAATTACAACATTAGTGGCAATATTTACAACTTCAATGGATTTATTACTATATTTATGGGAATATTTACAACTTTAGTGGATTATTTACTATATTTGTGGAAATCTTTATAACGAAAAGTGGATTCATTACTAGTTCATGATCGATCAAAACCATATTTGATCGATCATGGACTAGTTCCATACCGAAAAGGAGAACAAAATTACAACATTAGTGACAATATTTACAACTTCAATGGATTCATTATTACATTTATGAGAATATTTACAACTTTAGTGGATTGTTTACTATATTTGTGGAAATCTTTACAATGAAAAGTGGATTCATTACTAGTCGATGATCGATCAAAATCATATTTGATCGATCATGGACTAGTTCCATACCGAAAAGGATAACAAAATTACAACATTAGTGGCAATATTTATCCGATTTATATTTAATTTATAAAAAAAATAAAAAAATAAAAAAAATATTTAAACATATCTCATTTGATCTATCAAATTTTTTTAAAATTCAAATTTGAAAAAAAAAATTTGGAAAATATGTTGGATAGATCAAAAATATGTTTGATCTATCAAATATGTTTAATTGATCTATCAAAAATCCAATTTTTTAAAAATTGAAAAAAAACCAATTTTTTAAAGAATCCATTAAACAAAAATTGGTTTTTTTTTCAATTTTAGAAAAAAATGGATTTTTTTCAATTTTTAAAAAAATTGGATTTTTTTTTCAATTTTTAAAAAATTGGATTTGATTGATCAAAATCATATTTAATCGATCAAATTGTTGCAGATGTCCCCAGTATTGATCGAATCTCCCCACGATCGATCAAATCTCCTAACGATCGATCAAATCTCCCCATGAAGTTGTAAATATTTGAATCCATTGAAGTTGTAAAGATTTTCACAAATTTGGTAAACATATCACTGAAGTTGTAAATATTCCCACAAATTCTGTAAATATACCACTGAAGTTGTAAATATTCCCACAAATTTGGTAAATATTCCCACATATTTTGTAATTTTATTCACTAATGTTGTAAAATTTTCATTAATGTTGTAATTTTATTCACTATAGTGGTAAACTTCCCACTAATGTTGTAATTTTGCCCTCAAGTCAATAACGACGGCTTTTTTTTATGTCTTGTCTTGTCATTTCAATGTCTTGTCCGGTGTCATTTCAATGTCATTGAAATTGTAAATAATCCATAAATTTAATAAATTATACCATTGAAGTTATAAAAGGAAATTTTCGGTATGGTACCGAAAATTCCAATGGATGTATCGTAACCTGGTCCCTCTTTTTTTGGTTGGGTGAACCGGTCAATTCAACTTTTTTGTCTTTTCCTACCTTCATTTTTATTATATTCATATTTTGTTTATTTATTTATTCATCTTTTATGTTTCTTTTGAAAAATGGTTTCACATTGCTCTGCCATTTTATAAAGAAATGAACAAGAAAAGGACTTGATTTGGGTTAATCAGCTAAGGTATCTTGAAAACGATTTGGTTTTAGGTGGACCATTCAAAACATTAGCATTACAGTCTTTCAGTTGAATGCTTGGATTTCTATATAAAACGAAGATCTCCATGTAACTTCAACATGAAAATACCTCCAACTTTGCAAGTTTTTGACATTGTACTACTCCATGGACTTCTCATCTACTTCCAAAAGATTGAATAATGTCCCTGTGATGATACCCAAAATTTTCTTAAAGTTGAGTTTGGGTATTCAGCTCGGACATTTCAAGCTTAGACCACTCAGCCCATCACGGATGACTTGGGAATTTGAAGTCAGTACCTCCTCCTCAGCAACTGCACCTCCACAAGAATAGCACAGAAAACAACTGGCTTCCACCCAAGTACCACACATAACGTAATGGTCTTCTATTTGGGCAAAGAAGTCATAACCGTCTCAACGATGTCCATGACAATAGCATAAAAAGCGCAATTGTTACAAGAAGAAGGTAAAGATCACATCCAGGATCATGCAAGGCCTTTGACGACTATAAATAATGGGCACATCCCTCACAACAGGACACAAGCAACTAGCCTAAGAAAATATCTTTTGTAATCTTCCCCCGTTTTATCAATACAATTACCACCAGGAGCAAGAGACTCCCTTGAGAGTGGATTAGCCGAGCTCCCGAGCTAGTAAACCACTATAAACGCTTTGCGCACCATTCCCTATCTCCCTTGTTCACATCTTAAGAGCCTAGAAGCTCTGATTGAGTCATTCAGCCCATTAACCCCCAAGGATCACAATCCCTACTCGATTGTGCAACGCACACCATTATCCCAAACCCAGAAATGCAAAGAGAGAATATTAGCTCTTCCTGGCTCGGTAGAACTCCCTCTTCTCCAGCTCTACCAGTACCAAAACTTTTGGTTCACGAATCGCTTTCTTGAAGGAGTCATGTTTGTTCAAGAACACTTTAGACCTCGACCGTCTGATATAATTTTGAGCAGTGCTCCGAAGACTGGCACTATTTGGCTTAACGTTTTGACTTTTTCCAATATAGCGAGAAACCATTTTGAAACAGAAAGTAAGCAAAATCAAAACAGAAAGTGAATTTTATGAATAGATATATAATTAGATTATATTAAATTTTATGAAGTCTAACTTATGTAATAATAGAATTGAACTTATATATGTATACTGTTATATGCAACTTAATCAAAACAGAAAGGAAGTAAAATCAGTGTACTCACAATAACGCAGATCTGCATGAACCATCAAATAAAAAAAAAAATAGAATAGACAATTCAAGTCTTGTGTAACCACAATCTCCTTAAGATAGAATTACTCCCTCTTGGTGCTCAAGATTGATGAGCAACTGTCTCCAAAGATAGAATGAATTTCGTTTTTGCAAAAGTAACACTTCAATCTCCAAAGACCAGCAAACACAACTTGTGTTTTATACTTGAATCTTATAGAAATGCAATGCAAGAAGAGAGAAAGCAGAAAAATATGAATGAAGACTTCAGGATTTTTGAGATGGATTGAAATGACTAGTAGACTATCTAGTTATAGACTCTTGGTGGTTGTTCACATCGCCTGAAGAAACATGGGTTGTCACTGTTCGGATTGAAGAGACACACACTTTTAATTCGATTAGCCACAAAGACAGAAGGTACCTTTCTGGAACAAATAGACAAGCTTTTTCAATTCGGCGCCAATTCCAAATCTTACGGGAATAACATTTAAAATCCGGTTGGACTTTAAATTTATGTTGGAAGGCTGAGACCGATCCGCGGACTAGACGGTTCGGATTGACCCACAACCCGCACCGCACCAAATGAATTTGTCCAAAAAGATTATACTTTTTTTGCCCAAGCCTGACCGGATCAGGTCGGGTTCAGTTGTGGTCGTGGCGTGGCGAGGTGGGTGGCGCGTGCATAGTAACCAAAATAGTATAGGTGCTCGCTCAGCTCACAAAAATGTGATACTGTTTGGGGCTTGATGGCGTAAACCTTCGGGAATGAGCTATGGGATCGAAGTATTTTGTCTGGGAGATCTGTATAGGGCTTGATATGGTGTCTGAGCTACAAGGCCCATAAAGTGGTGGATGAATGCTACATTTAACGACGTATAGTGTGTGAAAGATGGTAGAAATATAGTGGTTCACCGGCTAGTGAGCTCGGCTAGTCCACTCTCTAATGGAGGCTCTTACTCCCTTGTCTTTATTGATGAAAATCGATGTGTTACAGTAAAATTATCCGGGTCTTAGGGTTTCTCCTCCTTCTCCCCCCTGTGATGGAGGTTGCCTTCCCCTTTTATGGCCTCCTCCTTACCTCTATCCCGGAATTACTTCCTATGTTGAAGGGACCGTGCCCTATCTTCATCCATAATTCCGGAGTTACCTAAACTCCTTACGGCTGGCTTCAAATGGAGAGATCTTTGTCTTCTTTCGTGGGATTCTCCTTAGTTTTAGGAGGGGATCGTAGTTGAATACGGGTTTCATGCCTTGGATTGGTTCTACTTCCTTTATAACTGTATCCGTTGTCATCTTGCTGTCCATTCATCATTTCTCAACATGTGTCCCCGGCTGGGAGCTCTTAGCGCTGACTAGATGAGCTCTGACCACTGCTGGATGAGCTCTGCTTATTCTACCGGAGCTCCCGACCTGAGCTTATTTCCTGAGCTCGTGTCTATTTATTTTAGGCATCATCAGTTGCCCCCCAGCTCTTGCCTTAAGCTGGCTTAGGTAAGGGCTGACCTGCATTCCAGACTGAGTTAAATATTCACGTGGCTAATACGTGACTTGGAGATTTTTGACGGTTTGCAGTAGTCATGACTTCTCCTCGATTCCCGCGCATGTCTCAGCCCACGTTCTTCAAGCTTTAAATACACAGAAACAGCTACATGAACCGTTTTCTTCACACTGTTCATCTCCCTTACTGCTCCTCATCTCCATTTTCTCTGCGATTTCGGACCGTTTTACTTGAGCCTTTCTGCTTTCTTGCTTGAAATCGAATTCCCTGCCCTTGTTTCGAAGATTCGCATCGCCTCCTTCCTCCGATAGTGCTCCAGGCTTCCGTTCACAGCTATTCCTGAGTTAGGTACGTCCTTTGCCCCTTTCTCTTCCCCCTTTTGCTCTGGATCCCTCGAATTCCAGGTGGTTGCTGCATTTCTGGGCTTTTCGATTCTTTTACTTTTGGAATCGTGACCGTTGCTTAGCCCCCCTTCCTCATTTCGTTGATTGGAGCTCTATAGTTCACATCCTTGCCGTCGGGAGTTACTGTGCCGACCCAAGGGTTATCAAAGAGTGTCTGTCCTGTGCTCCTCTGCTTTACCGTTCCTTTAACCTTCCTTTTTCTCTTCCTAACATGTCTGCCTCTTCTGGAGCCACTCGCTCCTCTGTTTCACTTTTAGGGTCTAGGTCAGCCGAAGAGGATTCCGAATTAGGGGAGGTAGGTGACGAGATAGATAACTTCCCTGGGGTGGAAGCCGTTGATTCTGTGGTTAATACCGAAGAGCCTCCCTCAACGTCCCCCTCCCTGCCTCCTAAGCCAGACAAAGGCAAAGGCAAGGTTAGTGGAGTTGGGGTTGAAGGGAAGACCACATATTTGGGGCTTGCCTTTAAGCATGCCGAGTCTGTGGGCTACAGCAAAGAGGCCCCTGAGCTAATGAAAGTTTATAAGATTCGGTACGGCTTTCCTCCTGGGGTCGAGCCTTGGTGCTCAGACAGATCAGTCTACTATGTAGAACAAGTACACAATAGGGTCTGCTTCTTTCTTGCCTCTTTTGATAACGGTCTTCGCTTTCCTCTGCACCCCTTCATCAATGCTATTCTGCAACATTTCCATGTGTGCCCCTCCCAGATTTCCCCCAACTTCTATGGTGTCATGGTTGGTCTTCTAGTCATCTTTAGGAAACATAAACTTGGGCTTCCTAGTATTTCTTTGTTTTTGGAGCTCTTCAACATTAAGCCGACCTCTGGAGGCTTCTTGTATGCCTCTAAGCGTGCCAACGCTAGGCAGCTTATCTCTAACATTCCGACCTCTCATAAGCACTGGAAGGAACACTTCTTTTTTGTCGGGGGCACCAATTGGGAGTATAATCCTGCTGATAAGACGGATACTCTAGGTATCCCAACAGCTTGGGCTGAACCAGACAACTTGCGTGAGTCTTTTCTCAAGTCAACTGAGCTCTAATCTGGAACTTGCAAACCTTTAGCCTTTTCCTTATTGGCACACTTTCTTTTTTCCAGGTGATCGTCTTGAGCTCAGCCCTGAGGATAAGCAAGTGCTAGAGGAGTTAGAGAAGATCAAGCCAGAGAGGTACGCTGACCTGATTGAGTCACGAAATTTGGTGCGGCTAGGTCTGAGTCCTCCTGTGGTGACCTTGGCGATTCCATTATCGATTTTAGGGGCTGACGAAGGTACCTTCTTTCTTTTCCTCTTCGTTGCGCTTCCTTCCCTTCTTCTTCTCCTTACATCTTCCTACTCCCCCCAGACATTCCAGGTTCTTCTACCATGAAGTCTACTCCAGAAGAGCTCAAGGCCAAGGTGGATGAGCTGATGAAAGGTGGTAGATCCAGCAAGCGCAAGTCCTGGGTTAGTTCTGGGAGTGGTCCAGGTATCCGGGCTAAAATCCCCAGACTGGAGGTGCCTTCTCCCCCTTCTGTAACTGAAGAACAGGTTCCAAGCAAGGCTCCGCCTTCCTCCTCTGGGACTCCACAAACCGCAATCCCCTCCTTCCCTCCAGTGGCTCCTTCTGAGTTGACGTCTGCCCAAGAGGGGGGGCAGGCTTCCCCTTCTTCCACTGAGGTCGAGAAGGCTTTGAAATTGATTCCCGACCTCCAACCCAGAAATGTCAAATACAGTGCCTCGGGGAAGGTAATTGAGAAAAAAGGAGAAGATGAGGACTCCTTTTTTGACAACATGGACCTTGCTGCTGGAGCTCTTTCCTCTATTTTTTCTGAATCTGATGTCCTGAAGGCTGCTTCCATGCCCCTTGAGGAATCCATCTCTTCAGCTCTTCAGGGGGCGGCTGCTGTAAGTGCTGGCCCCTTTTCCTCTTTGCTTATTCGTATTTTGTGGTCTGATGTAATTTTCTGTACTTTCTTTATATTCTCAGGCTGCCCTTCATACGAGAGGTCTGCTGCACCAAATCCTGTCTCAAGAGAGCTCCTTTAAGGTCTTGAAGACATATAAGGCCAAAATTTCCGAATTGTCCGTTGAGAACGAAGGCCTTAGAACTCAGAATGAAGACCTCAGAGCTCAGGTGGAGAATCTCAAAGAGCAATCGATGAAGCAAGCTTCCGACCTTAAGCATACATTGACCGTCAAGGTCAGAGCTGAGGAAGGGGAGAAGAAAGCTCAGGACGAGCTGAGGCTGGTTAAGGAGGACCTGCAGCTTAAGGTTGAGGCGTGGACCAAGGCCAGCCAAGAGGCCTTTGACGCCAAGAAAGAGCTCAGCCAGGCCAAGCAAGACTATCTCGCCCTCAATGAGGCAAATGGCAAGCTCTGCGAGGAGCTTGAGGAGCAGAAAAACTTGGTCACACAGAAAGGCAAGGAGATTGCCGAGCTTAAGGATGAGGCCACCACTTTGTGGGCTACTGGATGGGTTGCTTTTAGGCGTAAAGCTATCAAAGCTTACCCAGATCTCGAATTCGATTTTCCTATCCCTACTGAGGAGGAAATGGAAGAATCTGACTCTAGTGGTGAGGAAGACACCTCAGCTCTTCCTCCTGGAGCTCTACTCCAAGATGCCTCTACTTCCCCCTGTACTGTTCTTGCAGTGGCCTCATCTGCTGACCTGGTGACCGAGGCACTCGAACAAACATCATTGCCTGGTACGACAGAGGCTCCTGGGGTCAGTGTTCCCGGAAATTCCACTCCTCCAGCATCAGGATCCTTGCCCCCTGAGCTCCTGGGTTCTGCTTCTCTTGCTGATGCTGTGTCTGCCGAGCTGCAGGGTTTTCTGTCCACTCCCCCTTCAGAAACTTAGGTCTTTTTAATTGTAATTTCTTTGTAAAGAATTTTTGAGATGTAACTTTTGACTTGGGCTAGGACCTTGTGCTACTTTGCAATCGTTCGTCATTTTGTTTTTTCATTGCTGGTTTATCATATTCATATGTCCCTTTGAATTTCAGCACCTATATATTTTTGAATATATCTTTGAATTTCCGCACCTGTACGTATTCAACTTTGTATACTTCCCTTGCCCCCTTTTGCTTTGAGGGGTGCTATGCACTCCTTGAAGCAAAATTACTAGATTTGAAGAAGACAGGAGGCTTGGTGCTATGCTCAACTGCTTCTCCTAAGCCTTTTAAGCTCAGTGGTTGGTACCCTAAGGATCCATTACTTATCCTTCTTCGTTCTGAGCTGCTTAGTCTGATATTCTGAACTGGCGTGCTCGTTCTGAGTTGCATAGCTTGTGCTCGTGAATTCCTGCTGAGCTATGCAGCTCTTCTTCTGAACCTAAGAGCTCTTACTGCGCTTTTTTAGCTCTTTTTGTATCTTAAGAGCTCCTTCTGAGCTACTTTGCTCTGTTGTCTGACCTTAAAGGTTATTTCTGAGCTTCATTGCTCTTTCGACGGATCCCTTTCTGGAATGAAAAAATTTCGTTGGTCCAAAAAATAGAAGACCTTCTTCTACGTTTTACCTCTCTTTTTCCCCCATCTTGTTTTGAGGGATGCTTCAGACCTTCTTTAAGCAAGGTTATGAACTTTCAGAGGCTGTTAAGTTCCTTTGATGAATTCTTCCTCTCTAACGCGAGCAGGGCTCTTAGAATTGTAGGCCTTAAAGACTTGCTATACAAGTGTTCTGTTTTTGACTGGGCTGGGCTCAAATATGGAGGATACGTTGCTTGGTGGGGTCAGAATTTTTGTTGGTTGTTTTGAGTGCAAATAAGAGGGGTAATATCTGATTTCTTTTCGCGCGTTTTTCTCTCAACCGCTTCCCATAACCGCCACGTCTTTCCCCTTTCCATAACCGCAACCACTTTCCATAACCGTAGCCACTTTCCATAACCGTAGCCACTTTCCATAACCGCTGCTACCTTCATTAATTAAGAAACTAAACAGGCCACTTGATTCCCTCTTTCTTGGCTATTAGTTTCCTGAAAAGCTCCCAAGTGCATGACCTATTCTTGACTTTCTTCTTGATTTCTTGCGTCTTTTTCCTTACCAGCATTTTCGATGGCTGCCTCCGCTTCTTCTTTGTTCCAGGAACGATCCTCCTTTGGAATCGAATGGAAGTGGCATTGTCGCTATCTATCCCCTTCAATACTTGAATCTTCTGATTTGGTGGACATCAAAAAACGGTTTTTCCCTGATCTTGACTTGCCTATGCGAGTCTCTTCCTCCGACGAGCCTTGTAACTACCTCCCCCGAGGGGAAGTCTGTTTCTTTGAAGGTGCTATGGGCATGGGACTTCGCCTTCCCATTCATCCGGCCATTGGGCGAGTTCTTGCCTATTATGGCCTGTGCCCTTCTCGCCTTTCTCCACGAGGATGGGGTGCTATGGTAAGCTTCTTCTTGTTCTGCCGCCTGCATGCTCTTGGCAGGTTCCCCTTTGTCTCTGAGTTTCTATACTTCTTCGAGATTGAGGAAGATGATGTTCCCTGCTTCAGTTTCTTCCGTTGGAGGGATTTCAATTTACGCCCTTTGGTTCTAGATCTTCCCTCCGACCCTGAAGGGTGGTCTAAGCGTTTCTTCTTCGCTTCTGGAGAGGCTTGGAGGTCTCCTGAGGATCGCTGTCGTAAAGCTAGGATTCCTCGGTCCTGGAAGAGCTTCTCTCGTATTGGTAAGCTCGAGCATAGCTCTTTTGAGTATTTTCCTTTTAAAGATATGCTCTTATTATGTCCTTGCTGTGCAGATCCGCCTGACCTGGGTTTACCAGGGATGGTGAATATCAACGAGTTGTTGCTTGTGGAGTCTAAGACTTATTCCGAGCTGATGACGAGCGCAAACCTCTATTTGCTTGGGGCTGAGGCTACTGAGTTTGAGTTTTCCACTATTCCTTACTCTTCCTGGACCTCTTTCTCTGATTCTGATGAGGACGGGGATTCTGACAAGGACGGAAACACCGTCACGAGTTCAAGGAAGCGTAAGAGGGATGACTCTCCTTCTCCTGACTCTCTATCCACTATCTTCCTTACCTCCATTGGTCAGAAGCTTCTTGACTCGCTTCACAAGGCTGAGCAAGAAAGGGATGAGCTGCAAAAAGAGAATGCTAGCCTGAAGGGAGAGGTTGCTGAGCTGAAAGCTGAACTTAAGAAAGACTAGGATTTTTGTTCCTTTGTATCTTTCTTTCTTTTCTTGAACGATACCAGCACTAATGCACCGGATCCCATCAGAACTCCGCAGTTAAGCGTGCTTGGGCGAGAGTAGTACTAGGATGGGTGACCCCCTGGGAAGACCCCCTTTTTTTTTTTATACTTTTCCGCACGTTTATTTTCTTGGATATTCTGAATTCTAGGTTGTTCATTTTTGAGTATGCATGCCCATATACGAGCTCTTGGTGTTCGGAACACGAACAGAAGATCATGTTTGCACTGACCTTAGTTCCTGACTAGTCCCAGAGATCAGACCACGAACATCGATGAAAAACAGAAGATCATGTTATTCCCAACTGATTTCCATAGGTCGCACCACGGGCGTTGATGGAAAACAAAATGTCATGTTGGTACTGACCTCACTTCCCATCTGTCTTTGTGAGTGCTCTCTGCCGTACTGGACATTTTAGGGTCTTCGGGGGTGTAGGCAGTGCATAAGGACCACTAGTCGCGGGGGAAAGACTGTTGGTGTCTCCAAGAAGAGCTCGTTCTTTAATTTGACTGTTGGTGTTTCCAAGAAGAGACCAGTCTTGAATTTTACGAGCCTAGAAGCTTGTATGCGCCGAGGAGCTGTAGAACTCATCTTGCTTTTGGTAAGCTTGGAAGCTTATTATTTGTTTATGAGCTGAAGAGCTCATCTTGTATTTATAAGCTTTGAAGCTTATCGTTTGTTTATGAGCTGAAGAGCTCATCTTGTATTTATAAGCTTTGAAGCTTATCGTTTGTTTATGAGCTGAAGAGCTCATCTTGTATTTATAAGCTTTGAAGCTTATCGTTTGTTTATGAGCTGAAGAGCTCATCTTGTATTTATAAGCTTTGAAGCTTATCGTTTGTTTATGAGCTGAAGAGCTCATCTTGTATTTATAAGCTTTGAAGCTTATCGTTTGTTTATGAGCTGAAGAGCCCATCTCGTATTTATAAGCTTTGAAGCTTATCATTTGTTTATGAGCTGAAGAGCTCATCTTGTATTTATAAGCTTTGAAGCTTATCGTTTGTTTATGAGCTGAAGAGCTCATCTTGTATTTATAAGCTTTGAAGCTTATCGTTTGTTTATGAGCTGAAGAGCCCATCTCGTATTTATAAGCTTTGAAGCTTATCGTTTGTTTATGAGCTGAAGAGCCCATCTCTTTACTTTGGAATCCATTGAAGGGTGAATAAAAGACTTGCTCTTTCTTATTCAAAAATAGCTATATTACAAGTAACACTTACTGGAAAAACTTCTTAAGGTGCTCGGCATTCCACGAGTGAGGTAGAACCTTTCCTTCCTCTGTTTGCAACTCATAATTCCCCGGTCTGATTACCCTTGACACGATATAGGGCCCTTCCCAATTAGGTCCCAATTTCCCATGCGTGGGATCCTTTCTTGCAAGCAGAAGCCTCCTAAGTACCAAATCTCCAGCCTTGAAACTTCTGTGTTTTACCCTCCTGTCATAATACCTCGCAGTTTTCCTTTGGTAAGTGCGGACACGGTGCAGAGCTCTGTCCCTCTTTTCATCCAAGAGATCGAGGTTCAGCAAGAGAGATTCATCATTGTGCTCGGAATCTGCAAACTCCACCCTTGGTGATTGGAGCCCTATCTCTACTGGGGCCACTGCCTCGGTCCCAAAGGCCAAAGCAAAGGGGGTTTCCTGAGTCGCAGATCTGGCAGTGGTCCTGTAGGCCCACAATACCTCCGGAATGTACTCCACCCATTTGCCTTTCAAGTTTTCTAGCTTGGTCTTCAAAGCTGACTTTATGGTTCTTATTGTGACCTCTGCCTGCCCATTAGACTGGGGATGGGCAGGAGCTGAGAAATAGTTCTTGATTCCAAGCTCAGCACAAAAACTTTTGAACTTTGAATTGTCAAACTGCTTTCCATTGTCAGATACGAACGCTCTGGGAACTCCAAACCTGCAAACTATCGACTTCCAAACGAAGTTTTGAACTTTTTGCTCTGTGATCGTTGCCAAAGGTTCGACCTCTGCCCATTTAGTAAAGTAATCCACTCCTACGATGGCAAACTTGCACTGCCCCACACCGGTGGGAAGGGGTCCCAGAATGTCCAACCCCCACTGCTGAAAAGGCCATGGGCTTACCACCGAGGTTAGGAGCTCGGGAGGACTGTGGGACATATTAGCATGCTCTTGGCAAGTTTTGCATTTTCTTACTAAGTCGGTGGCGCTTTTGAGCATGGTGGGCCAATAATATCCTTGCCTCAGTACTTTTCCTGCCAAGGCCCGAGCTCCTATGTGATTGCCACATATCCCCTCGTGTACCTCTCTGAGTATATAATTAGCATTTTCGTCTCCTATGCACTTAAGGAGAGGCATTGAAAATCCACGTTTGTACAGTTTCCCTTGCATCAGGGAAAATCTGGCTGACCTGGCCCTTAGCTTGGATGCCTCCTTGGCATTACTTGGCAGAGTTCCATTCTGAAGGTACTCTACGATGGGATCCATCCAGCTCGGCTGAGCTTCAATTGATAGAATTTCCTCTTCTTCGATGCTTACCGAGGGCTTTGGAAGGTGCTCTACTGGAATTAGCCTATCCAAATCCTCTTGCGAGGCAGTTGCTAACCTTGCCAGAGCATCTGCTCGTGAGTTCTCCATTCTAGGCACATGTCTGACCTTAACCTGCACAAACTGTTTCATCAGTTCTCGTACCTTTTTGAGGTACAGGACCATCTTCTCGCCTCTTGCCTCGTAACACTCTTCTATCTGCTTCACCACCAGTTGAGAGTCACTGCAGATCTCCAGCTGCTCTGCTTCCATAGAATAGGCAAGATTAAGCCCAGCGATAACGGCTTCATATTCTGCCTCATTATTTGAAGCTTTGAACCCAAATCTGAGGGCATATTCGACGTCTATTCCTTCTGGAGAGGTCAGGATCATTCCTGCACCGCTTCCCTGAGCATTGGCAGCTCCATCCACTGAAAGCTTCCATATGGGAAGGTCCGGTACTAAATCCGTGGTTTCCATAGGCGCTGCTGCTGTGAATTCTGCGATAAAATCTGCCAAAATTTGCCCTTTGATGGCAGTTCTTGGCTTGTACCTGATATCAAACTCACTGAGCTCTACGGCCCATTTAACCAACCTCCCTGAGGACTCCGGCTTGTGTAGCACTTGCTTCATTGGCTGATCTGTTGGAACCTCGATAGTATGAGCCTGAAAATAAGGTCTAAGTCTTCTAGCTGTTGTAACCAGAGCTAGAACGAGTTTTTCCATCTTTGGATATCTCTCATCTGCCCCCCTCAGAGCTCTGCTACAGTAGTAGATGGGTTGCTGAGCTCTGTCTCGCTCCCTAACTAGCGCTGCACTTGTTGAAAAATCTGAAACCGCTAGGTAGAGGGTGAGGACTTCCCCTTCTAGAGGGCTCACCAGAACAGGAGGAGAGCTCATATATCTCTTTAGGTCTTCGAATGCTTCTTCACACTTGGCATCCCAGCGGAATGCCTTCTTCAAGATCTGAAAAAATGGCTGGCATTTATCGCTGGACCTAGACACAAAACGGCTCAGTGCAGCTATCCTGCCTGTCAAACGTTGCACTTCTTTCGTGTTGGATGGTGATTGCATTTCCACCATTGCTCTAACCTTTTCTGGATTGGCTTCAATCCCTCTGCTGCTGACTATAAAGCCCAGAAATTTTCCTGCCGAGACCCCAAATGCGCACTTCGCAGGGTTTAGCTTCATTTTGTACTCCTTTAGAATTCGGAATGACTCAGCTAAGTGCTCGATGTGGAGCTCTGCTTTCAGTGACTTCACTAGCATGTCATCAATGTAAACTTCCATGGATGCTCCTATTTGCTTCTGGAACATTTTATTTACCAACCGCTGGTAAGTGGCTCCAGCGTTCTTCAATCCGAAGGGCATGACCTGATAACAATATGTTCCCTGTTCAGTAACAAAGGAGGTCTTCTCCTGATCGCTGGGATCCATCCTGATCTGGTTGTAGCCTGAGAAGGCGTCCATGAAACTGAGGAGCTCGTGCCCTGCAGTGGCATCCACTATTAGGTCAATCCGAGGTAAAGGAAAACTGTCCTTGGGGCATGCTCGGTTGAGATCAGTGAAGTCGATGCACAATCGCCACTTCTCATTAGTTTTCTTTACAAGAACTACATTTGCTAACCAAGTGGGGTAATGAACCTCCCTGATAGCCTTGGCATGGAGGAGTTTGCTGACCTCTTCATTGATTGCCTTTTGCCTTTCAGAAGCAAAGCTCCTCCTTTTCTGTTTGATGGGTTTGCAAGTTGGGTTCACGCATAGCTTGTGGGTAATAACCGATGGGTCAATTCATTCCATGTCTTCTTGCTTCCAAGCGAACACTCCTATATTCTCTTTTAGGAACTGGATGAGGAGTCCTTTGAGCTTAGCGTTCAGTTTGGAACCCACATAAACGAGGTGTTCTGGCTTCTCATCAAGCTGAACTGGTTCCAGCTCTTCCGATGGCATTGGTCTTGTCTCCATTTCATCTCTCATGTCGAGCTCATCCAGTTGGATGTTCTCAACCTCCTTCCTTTTTATAGAAGCCATGTAGCATTCCCGTGCTACGCGCTGGTCTCCTCGGACCACTCCGATTCCATTTTCTGTAGGGAACTTCACGACTAAATGATAGGCAGATGGGATTGCCTTCATAGAATTTAAGGATGGCCTTCCAAGCAAGATGTTGTACGCAGATGGTGCATCGACTATTAGGAATTTGACAGTGGTAGTGGCTTGGCAAGGTGGGTCCCCCAGGGTGAGCACGAGCTGGATTGAACCCAGGGGGAGCACCCTTTCCCCAGAGAATCCCAGTAAGTGAGTGCTTACTGGCTCAAGTTTCTGCCTTCCTATGTCCATCCTGTCGAACGCAGGTGCGAAAATAATATCTGCCAAGCTCCCGTTATCAATTAGAACCCGATGAACTGTTCTATTTGCCACCACAGCTCGTACCACCAGTGGATCATCATGGGGGTATTGGCACCCTTCTAAATCAGCATCTGAAAAAGTGATAGCCGTATCCAAGCGTGGTGCCTTGGATACAGCGTACACTTCGAGAGCTTCTTCGGCTCTGATCCGCCGGAGGTGCGCCTTCCGAGCTGAGCTTGACTCTCCACCTCCTGCGAACCCTCCAGATATCACCCTTATTTCCCCTAGAGGCTGCTGGTGCGGCGCAGGTGCCGGCTGCCGAGGTGGTGGAGGTGGAAGAGCTTGGTTCTGGTTGTCGTTGGCGACAAAACGACGCAGCTGACCTCGCTGGATCAAGAACTCGATTTCCTTCTTTAACTGAATGCAATCATCAGTGTGGTGTCCATGATCCCTGTGATAATCACAGTACTTCGTGGGGTCTCTCTTTGCCGGGTCTGCCTTCATCCGAGGTGGCCATCTCAAGAACCTTTTGTTTTGGACCTCATACAATACTTGTGACACAGCGGCAGTGAGAGGGGTAAATCGCTGAGGTCCGTATCTGGGCTGTAGTTCTGGCTGCATGAGACCCAAACGATCTCTGACATTTCCTCTCCTCTTGGGTGAGCGGTCTCTATCCCTTCTTGGGGACCTTTCCCGCCCTTTCTCCTTCCTGGGACTCCGGTCCCTTCTCTTTTCTTCTTTTTCCTTCTCCTTTCGTGAAGATGTACCTCCTACCTTAGAAAGGAGTGCCTCTTCTCCATTTATATATTTCTCTGCCTTGGCTAATACTTCAGCCATACTTGCCTGAGGGTTCTTCGATATAGAGAACATCAAGTCCTTTGACTGCACTCCCAATCCAGCAATGAAAGCCGTTATAGCAAATTTTTCATCTGGAATGTCTACTTTCAATGTCTCCGAGTTAAACCTTTGGACGTATGACCTCAGATTTTCTTGGGGCCCCTGCTTCACATTTAGTAGGTGGTAGCTCGGCTTTCTGTATATCCGAGCTCCTATAAAGTGAGATACGAAAGCTATGGAGAGCTCTTTGAAGGATGAGATAGAGGCTGGTGGGAGCCTGTTAAACCAGGCTAGGGCAGAACCTTTCAGTGTAATGGCAAAGGCCCTGCAACGCACAGGATCCTGGTATCCATGCAACTCCATCTGGTTCTTGTAAGTGTTGAGGTGATCCACGGGATCTTTCGTTCCGTCAAAGACCTCTATTTGAGGCATTCTGAACTTAGGTGGGAGAGGGAAGTGTAGCACTCCCGTGGTGAATGGGGACTCAGTTTGCTGAACCAAGATATCCATGGTAACCGGAGCCTTGCTTTTTACAGCCTCCTTCATGTGGCTGAGCTCTTGCTGGATGTCTTTGAAGCGTTGTTCCCAGCGCTGCTCTTTCCTGTCCTGAGGATAAGGGAAAAAATCATCCCTATCCCCCCCGTCGTTCTGACTTTGCACCTCGTCGTTATGGCCATTCCTAGGGGGTACAAAAGGAGCATATCCCCTGGTATGGCTGCTTTCTCCTCCTTCGCCGACCTCTCTGAGGGGGTCCCAGTGTCGCCGATCTCTGTAAGGGGGATTACTCTGGCCTTCTTGGGCCGGTCGTGCCTCCTGTGGGCGTTGTACGAGCTTTGATAGCTCTTCATTTTCTTTTAGTAAGCGTTGGTTGACGAGGCGAAGGGCCTCCAACTCGTTATTAATGGGGGAATTGACCTCTGGGATATTCCCGGGTTGTCTGCCGTTGGTAGCTTCCTGTGGGTCTTGCATTCGCGGTAGGTTTGTTTGACTTCTGCTCATATTTCGTGTCGTTACCATCAGTCACTGAAAGACCAGCTTATTTGTAGAAGGAACAGTCGTTCCCACAGACGGCGCCAAACTGATGGCGTAAACCTTCGGGAATGAGCTATGGGATCGAAGTATTTTGTCTGGGAGATCTGTATAGGGCTTGATATGGTGTCTGAGCTACAAGGCCCATAAAGTGGTGGATGAATGCTACATTTAATGACGTATAGTGTGTGAAAGATGGTAGAAATATAGTGGTTCACCGGCTAGTGAGCTCGGCTAGTCCACTCTCTAATGGAGGCTCTTACTCCCTTGTCTTTATTGATGAAAATCGATGTGTTACAGTAAAATTATCCGGGTCTTAGGGTTTCTCCTCCTTCTCCCCCCTGTGATGGAGGTTGCCTTCCCCTTTTATGGCCTCCTCCTTACCTCTATCCCGGAATTACTTCCTATGTTGAAGGGACCGTGCCCTATCTTCATCCATAATTCCGGAGTTACCTAAACTCCTTACGGCTGGCTTCAAATGGAGAGATCTTTGCCTTCTTTCGTGGGATTCTCCTTAGTTTTAGGAGGGGATCGTAGTTGAATACGGGTTTCATGTCTTGGATTGGTTCTACTTCCTTTATAACTGTATCCGTTGTCATCTTGCTGTCCATTCATCATTTCTCAACATGTGTCCCCGGCTGGGAGCTCTTAGCGCTGACTAGATGAGCTCTGACCACTGCTGGATGAGCTCTGCTTATTCTACCGGAGCTCCCGACCTGAGCTTATTTCCTGAGCTCGTGTCTATTTATTTTAGGCATCATCAGGGCTCAACCCATGAAACCAACTAGAAGTATATTAACTCACAAAAGTATTGGTCTTCTTCCAATGTAAAATAATCCTTATTTCACTGCACCTATCTTAGTTTATTTTATAACTTCAAATGGGTCACTTTGAGACACAATTTCTCATTCAATATTGAATGGTTTTAAACAAATAAATATACGATATTCATCTCCTCGCAGAAGAGAATGCATTTATACTTGGTCTCACCAATTTCAAGATGTGGGCCCCATTTTTATTTAAACTTCAAGTTGCTCAAATAATCTTATTAAAAACTATATTTTTTCAACACAAGGAACCCCATGATTGTGTACCCTTCTTGGAGGTAGATCATGTTGAAAGCCCGCCGAATTGATAGGTACATCATCCTCTCAAATCCACACACATTCCCTACACTTGTTTGCCAGAATCTATAATAGCTTATGTGTGTAAAATCATGTATATATGTAGGGACCCAAATGATGCAGTTGTTTCTCTGTTGTACTTCATTTGGAAGGTAATACCCATGGAGTCAGAACCAATTACCATAGAAAAAGCATTTTAGCAGTTTTTGCGAAGGCCTATCTGCTTATGGACCATACTGAGACCATGGATTGGGGGTACTGGAAAGCGAGCTTGGAAAGGCCCGACAAGATCTTGTTCTTAAAATATGAAGATTTGAGGAGAGATACTGTGTATAAGCCCATCTCCAACAGAATTATTAAAATTCTAAAATAGCTAAAATTTAGCTATTTAAAAGCAAAAAATATGCTCCAACATAAGATGTTCAGAATAGGTAAAATATATTTTTGTTATAGTGATGCTCTATAGTTAAAGTATCACTGTAGCATTATGTATAAATAATTTATAATATATTCTCTCTCCTCTTGTCATTTCCCATATCTCTTTTCCACTCTTTATCTTTCCCTCCATTTTTTCTTTCTCCCCCTTTAATAGTCCCAACAAAAGTACAAGATATGAGAAATTATATTTAAAAGAAATAGTTAAAATATGGAAAATCAGTTAAAGTATGTATTAAAAAAGTGAGTAATTAAAATAAAAAAAATACATTTTTAGATAGCTAAAATACAAAACTTTATTGGAGACGCTCTAATGTAAATACCTTGGCTGCATTTATAGGCCAACTATTCTTTGGGGAGGAAGAAAAAGAAGGGGTGACAAAGAAAATTATTCGACTTTATAGTTTTGAGAATTTGAGCAATCTGGAGTTGAATAAGAGCGAAACACATCATCTAGAGACTGCTCTTGCAATGAATAATAATGCATACTTCAGGAAAGGTAAGGTGGGTGAATCCGATAAAGTTTTAACGCCTGAGATGAAAGAGCGTCTAGACCTGATCACAGAGGAGAAGCTTAAAAGTTCAGGCCTAACTTTTAATATCCCATCAACATGAGTCAATTGAAAGTATTCTTAGCTAAATAAATGTCTATTTGAGCTGGCATATACAATTATGAGTGTGTTAATAACACATTTATGAATGTATTCTTCTCCATTCATAGATGCAACCAAAACAATTAAAATCGATGTGTACTGGTAAATGTAAGCTTTGCAAATTTCAATCGATGTAGAAACTGTGAGCCTTTTCTTGACATTTTCCAAGCTCCCTTCTTCACCAAAGTTGGTTGCATTGCACAGTTAGAACAATACCACCGCCTGCTTGCTTCTCTCTTTCTCACACAGACACAGACAGAGACACACACACACAGAGTTGCGCTGTGCATTAATTTGTTGTTATCTTGGCTTTGATTGGCTTGATGTATTTTGTGGTGATTGTGGTCAGCGGTTATGGCTAGTTTCGACTTGAAAGTGAGAAAATGGGAAGTCAATGTGAGAGAGGGGAATAAAGGAGGATAAGAGATGGGTTGGCCAACAACGAATTGAACATTCTATTTTAATGTAAACATGCCATCTAGAGAGAGAAAATGAAAACATTGTTAGTGTATATAGTTAGTAGCTACTTTTTCGGTAGATATGTGCTTGATTAAGTGATGTTGCAAGTGAGGCTTACTGTTGTGGATAAAGCAGATGAACAGTAGGCCTGGTTTAAGTGCTTGATTAGAAATGGACATATTATTGAGCTTTCCAAAACATATAACTGAGCTCAACAAAATATTCAGAAAGCACAAGCTCTAAACCCATTTTACGCACCTAGCGAGCCATTGGAATTGCAGTAAGACACTTAATGATGTAGTTTTATTGGAAGTATTGGTTCAACATTAAGTTCTAATGTTTAATGGGGCTCACAGACAATCCAAATGGCATAGTGAATTACATCAATAAATTAAATCCTAATAACATTACTCTTTCTTTAAATTAAATTTTCTATATCCTTTTGTAAGCTTAGTCCGTTGGATTGCAGAAGTTATCATTTTTTACATGCTTTGAGCACTTTACTTTTGTGAGAATACTCTATGTGCTCCTTTGGATGTTTTGAGCTTTAATGTAATATCTATATTGTTTTTGGATCAATAAACTTATGTCGCCAACCATTTTTATTTAAATTGGTGTAATGAACAATAAAACTTTTAAGTCATATTGGTCAATGTTTAGACTTTATATTTGATAAAAGAAATTAAGAGTTGTCAGGACCTTATGATCTCAGTTGGGATTGCTTTCAACCTTAAAAAAAAAACTTATGTCTAAGTAGCGCACCACATAGGCACATACCACTGGTTATGTATCATATTAGATGTCTAACTGCTGTCAAAATTATATGCACAGAATTAGCTTTCATGTAGTTATCTATAACTACATTTCCTCCAAGACTTGATAATTCATTTTATTGGTAAAATTTTTGGATTAACTAAATTCATAAACAATGATTGTATCACTTAGTAGAAGTTAGAAGCACTCCCTGGCACAAGAACTGATCTTCTAACATGTGCAAGTTCTATTGCAACTCATATCTAAAGGCTCGTTTTTGTTGCAGATTTTAGATATAATTTATGCTAAGCTTGAGATTTGTGTTGGGTTTGGATGGAATTTCTGTTGTTCAGTTATGGCGTAATGAATGAATGGGAGTAGATGGGTGTTGGCCACGCGTTGGACGAGAGAATGTAACTTGTTAAAGAGAGAGAATTATATGCTATGAGACTATGAGTGTTCTTGAATCTGGTGTATCTTTATTAATTTGGAGGCATTTGGCTGACATGTTAGTTTTTGATTGGATACCAGTAAACTAAGAGATTTGCGGATAGTCAGTAGAGAATTCAATCCCTTAGTATAAACAGGTCATCAATAGTGAGAAAATGAAAACTTTGTTAGTGTTTGTTGTTTTTTTTTTTTTGGGTAAGTTTGTTAGTGTTTATTGTTAGTATTTTCGGTCGATATGTGTTTGATTTTTTGATTCGAAACGATAGAAATTTGATTAAGAAGTCAAGTCTGGGAGAAGAGATAGTATCAAAAAATTTGGTGTCATCTCTTACCAAACATCAATATTTCCACCTAATTTGACCTTTCGAGCCAGTTGGTGAGCTACACAATTTTTTGAACGTATAACTGTGGCCAAACAATAAAAAAAAAATAGATGAAGAACTGGTGCACATCTGCAATAATAGTGCCTATAGGAGAAAAATCTTCAAAATTATCGTCAATCCTCTTCATAATTACAAAAGAATCCCCTTCCAACGCAATCTCATCACACCCAATTTACCTAGCAAAAAACACAGCTTCCCTTGCTGCCATAGTCTTTGCAGTTTGCTCTTCTCTCAAACTAATTAACTTCTTAGACATCCTAGCGATAAACGCCCCAACTTCATTGTGTATAACCACCCCCACCCTAATAGCACCCTCTATGCCAAACACCACCCCATCGAAGTTAACCTTAAAGGATTTAGATCTTAGAGGAACCCAATGTTCTGGTGCACCTTCCCGACAAACACCTTGACCAGAATCCAAAGCTTGCTCATACTGCGAAATAAACTCCATTGCCATTTAGTAGAACACCACTGGGTCACTTTGCCTCTGTTGGAAAAGAACCTCATTCCTGTTACACTAAATATACCAACATAACACCTAGAAAATTGCACCAAATTTCGGCTTAAGCTGCAAAATAATTTCCCAAAACCAATCGACAATGTTCCCAGCAACTCGATAGATTATATGACAAAAAGGACTCACATTCGACTACGCTTGTCAAACTCCAACACGACACAATTAATCGATGAGAATTAAGCGGGTTTGGGTGAGACTTTAACGGGTTTGGATGATAAACGGGTTGACCCATTAGACCCGTTTAATAAACGGGTTGTGTTCGGGTGAGACATGTCAACCCGTTTACCCGTTTAAGTAAAATTAATATAATAATAAATTAATAATTATTTAAAAAAAAATTAGCCAGATTTTTTTTTTTTTAATGACAGCCATAAAAAATATATAAGCTATCTTTCCATATTCCCTAATTCCAAACCCTAATCCTCATCCAGTCTCTTTCTCGATATCTTTGATTAATTTGGCGTTTACTCTTATGAACCAATGAAATACCTATGGTTTGATACATAATAAATTGTCCATCATTTTTTACAGACAGACGAACCGATTCGATAATCAATATCCCTTTTTTCATCAATTCTGTAAGAGGTAATTCTTTTGAATTAGCATTATATTCAGACTCATTTATCTTCTTTGAATAGAGGATATAGTAATTTTTCTTGGGTTTCTCTAAGCAGGAGACAATATACCTTAATATTATTGATCATTCTTTGATTCAAAGCATCGTCCCATCTCAATTGAAAAAGCAAACCGTTTCCTCTGCACCCTTCACCTTCAAGCTTAAACTCGCGCCTCCAAGTCTGCAACTGAAGCTCTTACTCCTCCTCCTCCTCCTCCTCCTCCTCCTCTCTCTCTCTCTCTTGCTCGACAACGACTCAGTAAGTAGCTGGTATCTTCGAGTAGCTGACGACTAACCAGGTTGGTATCTTCGAGCAACTGGTATCTTCGAAGATTTCGACGATTAACCAAGCTGTAAGTTTTTCTTTTCAATTTCTGTTGAACAAGCTATCTTTTTCTCCACATTTCGGTTGAACAAGCTATCTTTCTCTCCACATTTTCATTGAACAAGTTATCTTTCTCTCCACATTTCTATTGAGCAATACCCAAAAGCTAACCCCCTTTGAAATTAAAACCTAGATTAAAACCCTACCCACCAACCCCCTTTGAAATTAAAACCCTACCCACCAACTCCCTTTGAAATTAAAACCCTACCCACCAACCCTTTTTGAAATTAAAGCCCTACATAATTCAACAGATTGTCTGGCATAATATATGCTTAGGAATATATAACAGAGTATATGACGGAATATATGCTCCTAAATTCAACAAATTGCCTGATATCAACATTCTGTATGGCTTCAGGCTATTGTGTTATTGTGTATTTGTGTTGGTTTGAATGGCTTTATGTATTTGATATCAAAATATATGCTTAAGGTTATTGTGTTGGCTTGATATCAGAATATATGCTTGAGTTTGATTAATCAGCATTCTGTATTTGATATCAGCATCCTACCTATTTTTATTCTTGGGTATTAACATTGCTGTAATTGTTCTTTGGTGTAATTGTGTTATTTCGAATTGTATTTATGATTTATAATATGGTTGTTGGTGGAATTTGGTTGTTTTGGATTGTGGTTTATACTTTGTAATATGGTGTGGTATTTCTAAATATCATATTTTTTTGTGTTAGTTTGTTAGTTTTATAAAATTATATAGCATTTTTAAAGAAACGGGTAAATGGGTCAAACATGTGGTTTATCGTGTTAACCCTACCCACCCAACACGACTCGTTTAAGTCATATTGGTCAATGTTTAGACTTTATATTTGATAAAAGAAATTAAGAGTTGTCAGGACCTTATGATCTCAGTTGGGATTGCTTTCAACCTTAAAAAAAAAACTTATGTCTAAGTAGCGCACCACATAGGCACATACCACTGGTTATGTATCATATTAGATGTCTAACTGCTGTCAAAATTATATGCACAGAATTAGCTTTCATGTAGTTATCTATAACTACATTTCCTCCAAGACTTGATAATTCATTTTATTGGTAAAATTTTTGGATTAACTAAATTCATAAACAATGATTGTATCACTTAGTAGAAGTTAGAAGCACTCCCTGGCACAAGAACTGATCTTCTAACATGTGCAAGTTCTATTGCAACTCATATCTAAAGGCTCGTTTTTGTTGCAGATTTTAGATATAATTTATGCTAAGCTTGAGATTTGTGTTGGGTTTGGATGGAATTTCTGTTGTTCAGTTATGGCGTAATGAATGAATGGGAGTAGATGGGTGTTGGCCACGCGTTGGACGAGAGAATGTAACTTGTTAAAGAGAGAGAATTATATGCTATGAGACTATGAGTGTTCTTGAATCTGGTGTATCTTTATTAATTTGGCGGCATTTGGCTGACATGTTAGTTTTTGACTGGATACTAGTAAACTAAGAGATTTGCGGATGAGTAATGTTACACTGACCAAATGACATGCCAGCATGTCATTTGGAGTCTTTATTGGGGCCCAACTGACATGACACCAAATAAAGAAACCCAACTCAGCTACCATGTCATTTGGGCTCTAAATTTGGTCCCAAAATTTGGTCAGTGTATCACTACTCTTTGCGGATAGTCAGTAAAGAATTCAATCCCTTAGTATAAACAGGTCATCAATAGTGAGAAATGAAAACTTTGTTAGTGTTTGTTGTTTTTTTTTTTTTGGGTAAGTTTGTTAGTGTTTATTGTTAGTATTTTTGGTCGATATGTGTTTGATTTTTTGATTCGAAACGATAGAAATTTGATTAAGAAGTCAAGTCTGGGAGAAGAGATAGTATCAAAAAATTTGGTGTCATCTCTTACCAAACATCAATATTTCCACCTAATTTGACCTTTCGAGCCAGTTGGTGAGCTACACAATTTTTTGAACGTATAACTGTGGCCAAACAATAAAAAAAAAATAGATGAATAATTGCTGCACATCTGCAATAATAGCGCCTATAGGAGAAAAATCTTCAAAATTATCGTCAATCCTCTTCATAATTACAAAAGAATCCCCTTCCAACGCAATCTCATCACACCCAATTTACCTAGCAAAAAACACAGCTTCCCTTGCAGCCATAGTCTTTGTAGTTTGCGCTTCTCTCAAACTAATTAACTTCTTAGACATCCTAGCGATAAATGCCCCAACTTCATTGTGTATAACCACCCCCACCCTAATAGCACCCTCTATGCCAAACACCACCCCATCGAAGTTAACCTTAAAGGATTCAGATCTTAGAGGAACCCAATTTTCTGGTGCACCTTCCTGACAAACACCTTGACCAGAATCCAAAGCTTGCTCATACTGCGAAATAAACTCCATTGCCATATAGTAGAACACCACTGGGTCATTTTGCCTCTGTTGGAAAAGAACCTCATTCCTGTTACACTAAATATACTAACATAACACCAAGAAAATTGCACCAAATTTCGGCTTAAGCTACAAAATAATTTCCCAAAACCAATCGACAATGTTCCCAACAACTCGATAGATTATATGACAAAAAGGACTCACATTCTACTAAGCTTGTCAAAGTCCACCACGACACAATTAATCGATGAGAATTAAGCGGGTTTGGGTGAGACTTTAACGGGTTTGGATGATAAACGGGTTGACCCATTAGACCCGTTTAATAAACAGGTCGTGTTCGGGTGAGACATGTCAACCCGTTTACCCGTTTAAGTAAAATTAATATAATAATAAATTATTAATTATTAATTATTTTAAAAAAAATTAGCTAGATTTTTTTTTTTTTTAATGACAGCCATAAAAAATATATAAGCTATCTTTCTGTATTCCCTAATTCCAAACCCTAATCCTCATCCAGTCTCGTTCTCGATATTTTTGATTAATTTGGCGTTTACTCTTATGAACCAATGAAATACCTATGGTTTGATACATAATAAATTGTCCATCATTTTTTACAGACAGACGAACCGATTCGATAATCAATATCCATTTTTTCATCAATTCTGTAAGAGGTAATTCTTTTGAATCAGCATTATATTCAGACTCATTTATCTTCTTTGAATAGAGGATATAGTAATTTTTCTTGGGTTTCTCTAAGCAGGAGACAATATACCTTAATATTATTGATCATTCTTTGATTCAAAGCATCGTCCCATCTCAATTGAAAAAGCAAACTGTTTCCTCTGTACCCTTCACCTTCAGGCTTAAACTCGCGCCTCCAAGTCTGCAACTGAAGCTCTTACTCCTCCTCCTCCTCCTCCTCCTCCTCCTCTATCTCTCTCTCTTGCTCGACAACGACTCAGTAAGTAGCTGGTATCTTCGAGTAGCTAACGACTAACCAGGTTGGTATCTTCGAGCAACTGGTATCTTCGAAGATTAACCAAGCTGTAAGTTTTTCTTTTCAATTTCTGTTGAACAAGCTATCTTTTTCTCCACATTTCGGTTGAACAAGCTATCTTTCTCTCCACATTTTCATTGAACAAGTTATCTTTTTCTCCACATTTCTATTGAGCAATACCCAGAAGCTAACCCCCTTTGAAATTAAAACCTGTATTAAAACCCTACCCACCAACCCCCTTTGAAATTAAAACCCTACCCACCAACTCCCTTTGAAATTAAAACCCTACCCACCAACCCTTTTTGAAATTAAAACCCTACATAATTCAACAGATTGTCTAACATAATATATGCTTAGGAATATATAACAGAGTATATGACGAAATATATGCTCCTAAATTCAACAAATTGCCTGATATCAGCATTATGTATGGCTTAAGGCTATTGTGTTATTGTGTATTTGTGTTGGCTTGAATGGCTTTATGTACTTGATATCAAAATATATGCTTAAGGTTATTGTGTTGGCTTGATATCAGAATATATGCTTGAGTTTGATTAATCAGCATTCTGTATTTGATATCTGCATCCTGCCTATTTTTATTCTTGGGTATTAACATTGGTGTAATTGTTCTTTGGTGTAATTGTGTTATTTCGGATTGTATTTATGATTTGTAATATAGTTGTTGGTGGAATTTAGTTGTTTTGGATTGTGGTTTATACTTTGTAATATGGTGTGGTATTTCTAAATATCATATTTTTTTGTGTTAGTTTCTTAGTTTTATAAAATTATATAGCATTTTTAAAGAAACGGGTAAATGGGTCAAACATGTGGTTTATCGTATTAACCCTACCCTACCCAACACGACTCGTTTAAAACAAAACGTGTTAAACGAGCCGTGTCATGTTACTTATTTATTAAACGGGTCGTGTTCGTGTGGAGGTTTTTCACCCATTTATTGAATGTGTCGTGTACGGGTTTACATGTTTTCACCCGTCACCCATTTAACCCGACACGTAACCGTTTAATCCGACACATTTGACACCCCTACATTCCACGCCTGTCTCACCCACGGATATTCTTTAATGATATGTATCATAGTTTCAACAACCTCCCCACATACACAGCATACCCCATTCGATCTAATCTTTCGACGCCACATATTTTCGTTAGTAGGGAGAGCATTTAAGATCATCATCCACGCAAAAATTTTAACTTTACAGGGAACATTTTAAGTGACTAGAGATAGTCATGGCCATGCAGCTAGTGAGGCTTACTGTTGTACAGAAAGCAGATAAAGATCAAAACACTTGATCTATAGAAATGGGGCTTGATTGTGTGGGGTTTTGGTTTAAGAAGCACCTGAACATAAATGCTTAATGGCTATGCAATTCCAATGGCTCACTAGGTGCGGAAAATGGGTTTATGAATATTCTGTTGAACTCAGTTCTATGTTTTGGATAGCTCAATAACATGTCCATTTCGTTGTGTAAAGCCTGGTTTTCTGACGAACTGACAATCTCTATTTAAGAGTAATGTTATTTAGATCTAAATATTTGATTTAATGATGTGGTTTTATTAAAACCATTGAAATTGGATAAACACCAGGTTTCAACGTTTGATAAGATCCACAGTTAATCCAAAAATCATAGTAAATTAAGTCAGTAAATTAGGTTAATAAATTAGGTCCTAATAACATTACTCTTTCTTTAAATTAAATTTTTTATACCCTTTTGTAAGCTTAGTCTCTTGTTTTTAAGATAAAAACAAATATCTGACATAGTTTGCATCAAAGATGTTCAACTATATAGTATAACACATGTTTTTATTGTGGGTAAATAGGTAGTGTGAAATAAATAACCATGATGGAGGTGTAGTGTGAGAAGTGTGTCAATTAATTAAGGGGATAGCGTGAGAAAAAAAAAAGTAATGATTGAGTTGGTCAATATATAATTAGTTAGAATTTTTATATAAAACGAGAATCCTCGTGTAAATTCAGCAAATCAAATACCTCACAACTTTGCAAGTTTTTGACATTGTACTACTCTCTCATGGAATTCTCATCTTCTTCCAAAAGACAGAGTAATATGACCAAACCCAGAGAGGGTGAGAAAGATGAGCGTGATAAAACCTACCAAAAATACAAAGAGAGAATATTAGCTCTTCCTGTCTGGACAGACCACCCGCCTCTTGATCTCCAGGTCCACCAGTACCAAAACTTTTGGTTCGTGGATGGCTTGCTTGAAGGAGTCATGTTTGTTCAAGAACACTTTATACCTCAACCGTCAGATATAATTTTGAGCAGTGTTCCGAAGTCTGGCACTACCTGGCTTAAGGCTTTGGCTTTTGCCATTATAACCAGAAACCATTTCGATGATTCGACGAACCCTTTACTAACTATAAACCCCCATGATTGTGTACCTTTATTAGAGGTTGATTTTGCCAGAAATCTGCCCAATTGGCACGTACAACATCCTCTCATATCCACACATATTCCCTACACTTGTTTGCCAGAATCTATAATAGCTTCTGCGTGTAAAATCATATA
This sequence comes from Ilex aquifolium, assembly GCA_951799425.1. Taxonomy (NCBI): domain Eukaryota; kingdom Viridiplantae; phylum Streptophyta; class Magnoliopsida; order Aquifoliales; family Aquifoliaceae; genus Ilex; species Ilex aquifolium. The sequence continues at coordinate 16,954,875 of OX637407.1, read as the reverse complement.
TATCTGTAGAGACCCAAAGGATGCATTTGTTTCTCTGTTGTACTACATTGGGAAGGTAATACCCATGGAGTCAGAACCAATTACCCTAGAAAAAGCATTTGAGCAGTTTTGCGAAGGCCTATCTTTTTATGGACCATATTGGGACCATGCATTGGAGTACTGGAAAGCAAGTTTAGAAAGGCCGGAGAAGATCTTGTTCTTAAAATATGAAGATTTGAAGAGAGACACTTTGTCCAATGTAAATACATTGGCTGCGTTTATGGGCCAACCATTCTCTATGGAGGAAGAGAAAGAAGGCGTCGCTGAGAAAATTATCCGACTTTGTAGTTTTGAGAATTTGAGCAATTTGGAGGTGAATAAGAGCGGAAAGCATCGTCCAGACGCCTCTATTGCAATGAATAATAATGCATACTTCAGGAAAGGTAAGGTCGGTGAATCCGATAAAGTTTTAACGCCTGAGATGAAAGAGCGTCTAGACCGGATCACAGAGGAGAAGCTGAAAGGTTCAGGCCTAACTTTTAATATCCCATCAACATGAGTCAATTGAAAGTATTCTTAGCTAAATAAATGTCTATTTGAGCTGGCATATACAATTAATTCAATTAATTGACCTGACATATACAGTTATGAGTGTATTAAGCATACATTTATGAATGTATTCATATAAATGTAAGCTTAGCAAATTTCAATCGATGTAGAAACTGTGAGCCTTTTTTTGATATTATCCAAGCTCCCTTCTTCACCAAAATTGGTTGTATTGCACCGGCAGCTTGCGTCTCTCTCTCTCTCTCTCTCTCTCTCTCTCTCTCTCTCTCTCTCTCTCTCTCTCTCCCTCTCTCTCTCTCCCACACACACACACGCACACAGAGTTTTGGTGTGCATGAGTTTGTTGTTGCCATGGCAGTGATTGCTTGCTGTATTTTGTGGTTAGAGGTTATGGCTAGGTTCCGATTTGAAAGTGAGAAAATGGGAAGTCAATGTGGGAGAGAAGAGTATAAAGGAGGATAAGAGATGGGTTGGCCAACAACAAATTGAACATTCTATTTTAGTATCAACATATAATCAAGAGAGAGAAAATGAAAACGTTATTAGTGTTTATTGTTAGTAGCTACTTTTTCGATAGATATGTGCTTGATTAAGTGACTAGAGATGGTCACGGGCATGCTGCTAGTGAGGCTTACTGTTGTAGAGAAAGAAGATAAAGATCAAAACACTTGATCTATAGAAATAGAGCCTGATTTTTTGGGGTTTTGTTTCAGGAAGCACCTGAACATAAATGCTTAATGGCCAGGCAATTCCCATGGCTCACTAGGTGCGTAAAATGGGTTTAGAGCCCAGGTATATGTTTTGGATAGCTCAATAACATGTCCATTTCGATGGGTAAAGCCTGGTTTGCGGACGAAATTGCCATGGATTTGGCAAAGGATATTCAGAGGCTAGACAAAGCTTGAAGAAGTGTGCACCAAAAGCTGAGATTTCCTTAATCTTCTTGGGAATCATCATGTGAGGCGGGCCCTGTTGTGCTATCCTTGGCCCAAGGTTCTGAATGGTAATGGATCCATTAGGTAATCCGTCTCTTATTCCTTTAACGGATGGATGATCTAAGAGTAATGTTATTTAAATCTAAACATTTGACCTCATTTACGAATCTAATGATGTGATTTTAGTAGAACTATGAGATCAATACTAAATTTCAATATTTGGGGTCCATAGTCAATCCAAACGTAATAGCAAATTAGGTTAATAAATTAAATCACAATAACATTACTTTTTATTTAAATTAAATTTTCTATATCCTTTTGTAAGCTTAGTCTCTTGGATTGTAGAAGTTATCTTTTTTTATAGACTAGGTGTTTTGCTTTGAGCACTTCACCTTTAAGAGCATACTCTGTGTGCTCCTTTGGATGTTTTGAGTTTTAATGTAATACCTATAGTTTTCAGATCAATAAACTTATTTACCTTTCAAAAAAAAAAAAGAAACAAGTCATCAACAATTTTTATTTAAAATGGTATAGTGAAAAATTTCTAATATTGGTTAGAGATGTAGGAATCTAATTATTGATTAAAAAATGTAATTCTAACTTTGTCGCGTCTCACTTTCATAATTTAACCATGTCATTTTCTGAAATCTTATGAGATATATATGCTTGCCCAGAGAAAATATTATTGTATATAAAATTTAATTTTTGTAGAAAAAAAGAGTATTTATTTTGGCAAAATGTCGAGGCAAATAGTCATTGTATTTGCTTCGGCAAAATGCTAAGGTAAATAATCATTTTCGCGTCTGTAGAGAGTACTTGCTTTGGTAAAATGCCGAAACAAAAAAGGGACTATTTGCATCGGCAAAATGCCGAAGCAAATACTTACCTTTTGCTTCGATCTTTTTGACTTCTGTAATTTGACGATGCTAATATGTTTTTGCTTCAACAATAGGCTAAAGCTAACCTTTTGCATCGGACACTTTCTACTAAGCTCCCTTTGCCGAAGCAAAAGCCCCTCGTTCTTGTAGTGTCACTTGTATGATTGTAGGGGGATTTTTATTTGCACATGTAATGTTTTGCATGAATCATACTTTAAACTTTTAAATAATTGGGTTAATTGTAAATTGTATTCTAAAAGATAGTTTGAATCTCAATTTGCATCCTCAAATATAAAAATTTGTATCAATGTGCGCCTGAAACTAACAACGGTCAGTTTACCATCTATAATTAAATGAATAAATTATACATAGGTCCCCTCATGCTTGTCACTTAATCATTTGGACCCCTCACATTTAGAATATTACTTATACACATCCTGACGTATGTGCACGTGTAACAAGTAACTCCTTGTCGTTGATATTTGTTAATATAACATACAAATTTTTATCTTTGATGGTACAAATTAAGATTTTTATCTTTGAGGGTACAAATTAAGATTCAAACGATGTTTCAGGTTTGAGATTAACCCTTTTAAATATAAACCATGGAAAGCTTACATATTTTAGTAAGAAATTTTAATGAAGAGGACCCCGCCCATGTGTCATATGGACGGGAGATTTTTTGGGCTCTCTCTCTCTCCTCAACTATGTTTATTTAGGAGATATTTTGACTAAAGAAATGCTATTTGCAACTAATATACTAACTTAATTGAGTAAACTACATATATAACCTTCGAATTGTGACGTTTGAGTCAATTAAGTTCATAAAATTTTTTTGTGTGTCAATTGAGCTTCTAAACCGTCTAATTGTGTCAATTGAATCATTTTGTTTGCATTCGTTAGAGTTTATCATTAATGTGACTATATGACACAAAAAGATAAATGATTCAATTGATATAATTAGATAGTTCATGGACTCAATTAACAATACAAAAAAATTTGAGGGGCTTAATTGACATAAGAGTCATAGTTTGAAGTTCATATGTGTGACACACTTTACTATTTTCCGTTAGAAAATCTAACAAAAGTAAATAGAAGGGCTCAATTGACACAATTAGAGAGTTTAGGGGCTTTATTAATATAAAAATATTTAGAGGCTTAATTGACACAGTAATCATACTTTGAAGGTTATACATATAATTAACTCTAACTTAATTTATCATTACCGTGGTATTAGCAGTAAGTCTCCTTACACGTGATCCACTATGAGCCCAATAGCGAAAATGAATAAGATTGACATTTTTTAAAGGACCAATTATAATTTGTACCTTGAAAAATTTATGAATTTTCACTTTGTACCTTTAAAAATAAATTTTTTTATATTGCATCCTCAATGTATTAAAAGTGTTACAGTGTGGTTCTACCATGTTTTCATTGCTCATTCCTTCAACGCTAATAGGATAATTTTTGACAAAATTAGAAACAAATGGGTCACATTGTAATATTTTTAATATATTAAAATTACAAAATAAAAAATTTAATTTTTTAGGCTGTAAAATAAAAAACTTGAAATTTTTTGAAGTGCCAAGTGAGATTCTCCCTTTTTTAAATGGGAAAGTGTCGGTAAAGATGTATGCACATAACATTATACTCAATCTAGTCTCCCTTTTTTGGACCAGGCTACAATGCATCCATTGGAATTTTTGGTACCATACCAAAAATTTCCTTTTACAACCTCAATGATATAATTTACTAAATTTATGGATTATTTACAACTTCAATGACATTGAAATGACACCGGACAAGACATTGAAATGACAAAACAAGACATAAAGAAAAGTCGTCATTATTGACTTGAGGGCAAAATTATAACATTAGTGGAAAATTTACGACTATAGTGAACAAAATTACAACATTAGTGAAAAGTTTACAACATTAGTGAATAAAATTACAAAATATGTGGGAATATTTACTAAATTTGTGGGAATATTTACAACTTTAGTGGTATGTTTACTAAATTTGTGGGAATATTTACAATTTCAGTGGTTTGGTTACCAAATTTGTAAAATTTTTTACAACAAAAAGTGGATTCATTACTAGTCCATGATCGATCAAAACCATATTTGATCGATCATGGACTAGTTCCATACCGAAAAGGATAACAAAATTACAACATTAGTAGCAATATTTACAACTTCAATGAATTCATTACTACATTTATGAGAATATTTACAATTTTAGTGGATTGTTTACTATATTTGTGGAAATCTTTACAACGAAAAGTGGATTCATTACCACTTATAGATCATGGACTAGTAATGATCGATCAAATGTAGTAAACAATCCACTAGAGTTGTAAATATTCCCATAAATGTAGTAAAATATTCATTAAAGTTGTAAATATTACCATAATTGTGGTATGAAATCCTATTTCCACAAATTTGGGGAGATTTGATCGATCAAAACCTTATTTGATCGATCAAATCCTCTCAGTACTTTTACTTCTGATTCACAAATAGAAATCAATAATAACATGATCGATCAAATATATGTTTGATCGATCGAATTTACTTACCAACGATTTGATCGATCAATATATATTTCTGATCGATCAAATGCAATTATAACTGACTGATTAATCTAATTTTTTTTTAAAAAAAATTTAAAAAATTTTAAAAAAAATTTAAATCCAATTTGAAAAAAAAATTTGAAAAATATGTTTGATCTATCAAACATGTTAAATTCAATTTTTAAAAATTCAATTTTTTAATTGTACAATGGATTAAAATCGATTAAACATATTTGATAAATCAAATATATGTTTGATCTATCAAATCTCCCCAGCACTTCTAAATATTTCCACAAATTTGGGGATATTTGATCGATCAAAAACATATTTGATCGATCATGGATATATTTAGAAGTGCAATGGATTTCATACCACAATTATGGCAAAGTTTACAAGTTCAATGGATTCTTTATGACATTTATGAGAATATTTACAACTTTAGTAGATTGTTTACAACATTTGTGCAACAATTTGATCGATCAAATATGGTTTTGATCGATCAAATCTCCCCAGTACTTTTACTTCTTGTTAAAAGTATATTTGATAGATCAAACATATATTTGATCTATCAAATATGTTTAATCTATTTTAATCCATTGTACAATTAAAAAATTGGATTTTTTTTCAATTTCTTACAAAATTGGTTTTTTTCAATTTTTAAAAAATTATATTTTTTTCAATTTTTAAAAAATTATATTTTTTTCAATTTTTAAAAAATTGGATTTTTAAAAATTTAATTTAACATGTTTGATAGATCAAACATATTTTTCAATTTTTTTTTTTCAAATTGGATTTAAATTTTTTTTTAAAATTTTCCAATTTTTAATTTTTTTTAAAAAAATTAGATTAATCAGTCAGTTATAATTGTATTTGATCGATCAGAAAGATATATTGATCGATCAAATCGTTGGTAAGTAAATTAGATCGATCAAACATATATTTGATCGATCATGTTATTATTGATTTCTATTTGTGAATCAGAAGTAAATGTACTGAGAGGATTTGATCGATCAAATAAGGTTTTGATCGATCAAATCTCCCCAAATTTGTGAAAATAGGATTTCATACCACAATTATGGTAATATTTACAACTGGGGAGATTTGATCGATCAAAACCATATTTAATCGATCAAATTGTTACACAAATGTGGTAAACAATCCACTGAAGTTATAAATATTCCCATAAATATCGTAACGAATCCATTGAACTTGTAAAAATTCAATTTTGGACTAGTTTGGGGATATTTGATCGATCAAACATATATTTGATCGATCATGGACTAATAATGTTTATTCCATTGAAGTTGTAAAAATTTCCACAAATTTGGTAAACATACCACTGAAGTTGTAAATATTCCCACAAATTTGGTAAATATACCACTGAAATTGTAAATATTCTCATAAATTTGGTAATATACCACATTTGTGCAACAATTTGATCGATCAAATATGGTTTTGATCGATCAAATCTCCTCAATACTTTTACTTCGTATCAAAAGTATATTTGATAGATCAAACATATATTTGATCTATCAAATATGTTTAATCTATTTTAATCCATTGTACAATTAAAAAATTGGATTTTTTTCAATTTCTTAAAAAATTGGTTTTTTTCAATTTTTAAAAAATTAGATTTTTTTCAATTTTTAAAAAATTGGATTTTTGATAGATCAATTAAACATATTTGATAGATCAAACATATTTTTGATCTATCAAACATATTTTTCAAACTTTTTTTTTCAAATTTGAATTTTAAAAAAATTTGATAGATCAAAAGTGATATCTTTAAATATTTTTTTTATTTGTAAATTAAATATAAATCGGATGAAATTGATCGCTAGTCTTGATCGCAAGACCCAATCTTGATCGCCACCCTTGATCCCTTGATCCCAATCTTGATCGCTGGATCTCACCTTGATCGATCAAATATACTCAATGATCGATCATTGAGTTACAGATTAGAAGTTGAAGGGGCAAGTGGGATTGCGATCGATCAAAAATAAATATGGTAGATCATGAATCCACTTTTCGTTGTAAAGATTTTCACACAAATGTGGTAAACAATCCACTAAAATGGTAAATATTCCCTAAATGTCGTAAATAATAAATATTCCTACTAATGTTGTAATTTTTTTCTCCTTTTCGGTATGGTACTAGTCCATGATCCATCAAAACCATATTTGATCGATCATGGACTAGTAATGAATATTTACAAATTCCCTTTTTACAACCTCAATGGTATAATTTACTAAATTTATGGATTATTTACAACTTCAATGACATTGAAATGACACCGGACAAGACATTGAAATGACAAGACAAGACATAAAGAAAAACCGGCATTATTGACTTGAGGGCAAAATTACAACATTAGTGAGAAGTTTACGACTATAATGAACAAAATTACAACCTTAGTGAAAATTTTACAACATTAGTGAATAAAATTACAAAATATTTGAGAATATTTACTAAATTTGAGGGAATATTTACAATTTCAGTGATATGTTTACTAAATTTGTGGGAATATTTACAACTTTAGTGATTTGTTTACCAAATTTGTGGAAATTTTTACAACAAAAAGTGGATTCAAATATTTACAACTTCATGGGGAGATTTGATCAATCGTTAGGAGATTTGATCGATCGTGGGGAGATTCGATCAATACTGGGGACATCTGCAACAATTTAATCGATTAAATATGATTTTGATAGATCAAATCTAATTTTTTAAAAATTGAAAAAAAATCCAATTTTTTTAAAAATTGAAAAAAATCCATTTTTTTTAAAATTGAAAAAAAAAACCAATTTTTGTTTAATGGATTCTTTAAAAAATTGGATTTTTGATAGATCAATTAAACATATTTGATAGATCAAACATATTTTTCAAATTTTTTTTTTCAAATTTGAATTTTAAAAAAATTTGATAGATCAAATGTGATATGTTTAAATATTTTTTTTATAAATTAAATATAAATCGGATAAATATTGCCGCTAATGTTGTAATTTTGTTATCTTTTTCGGTATGGAACTAGTCCATGATCGATCAAATATGGTTTTGATCGATCATGGACTAGTAATGAATCTACTTTTCGTTGTAAAGATTTCCACAAATATAGTAAACAATTCACTAAAGTTGTAAATATTCTCATAAATGTAATAATGAATCTATTGAAGTCGTAAATATTGTCACTAATGTTGTAATTTTGTTCTCCTTTTCGGTGTGGAACTAATCCATGATCGATCAAATATGGTTTTGATCAATCATGGACTAGTAATGAATCCACTTTTCATTGTAAAGATTTCTACAAATATAGTAAACAATGCACTAAAATTGTAAATATTCCCATAAATGTAGTAATTAATCCATTGAAGTTGTAAATATTCCCACTAATGTTGTAATTTTGTTCTCTTTTTGGGTATGGTACTAGTCCATGATCGATCATATATGGTTTTGATCGATCATGGACTAGTAATGAATCCACTTTTCGTTGTAAAGATTTCCACAATTATAGTAAACAATCCACTAAAGTTATAAATATTCCCATAAATGTAGTAATTAATCCATTGAAGTTGTAAATATTTCCACTAATGTTGTAATTTTATTCTCCTTTTCGGTATGATACTAGTCCATGATCGATCAAAACCATATTTGATCGATCATGGACTAGTAATGAATCCACATTTTGTTGTAAATATACCCACAAATTTGGTAAATATACCACCGAAGTTGTAAATATTCTCATCAATGTAGTAAAACATTCATTAAAGTTGTAAATATTACCATAATTGTGGTATGAAATCATATTTCCACAAATTTGGGGAGATTTGATCGATCAAAACCTTATTTGATCGATCAAATATTCTCAGTACTTTTACTTCTGATTCACAATAGAAATCAATAATAATATGATCGATCAAATATATGTTTGATCGATCGAATTTACTTACCAACGATTAGATCGATCAATATATCGTTCTGATCGATCAAAATCAATTAAAACTGACTAATTAATCTAATTTTTTTTTAAAAAAATTTAAAAAATTGGAAAAATTTTAAATCCAATTTGAAATTTTTTTTTTTGAAAAACTGGCTTTTTTTTCAAAAAATTTCTAAAATTGGCTTTTTTTTTCAAAAAATTGGATTTTTTAATTGGATTTTTAAAAATAAACACCAAATTAACATTCAATTCAACAAATTAACACAAAATTAACACTCAATTTCATCTAATTAACATTCAATTTTTTCAAATAAACATTTAATTCACGAAATTAACATTCAAATTCAACTAGTTAAAATTAAATTAATCAAATAGACTTTCAATTTCTTTCAATTAACACTCAATTCATCAAATTAGCATTCAAATTATCAAATTAACATTCAGATTTATCAAATAGACATTCAATTTCATCAAATTAAGATGTAATTTCATCAAATCAACAACAAATTAACATTCAATTCATCAAATTAAAATTCAATTCATAAAATTAACACCAAATTAACACTCAATTTCATCTAATTAACATTCAATTTTTTCTAATAAGCATTTAATTCAATAAATTAACATTCAAATTCAATATTTAAAATTAAATTAATCAAATAAACTTTCAATTTCATTTAATTAACACTCAATTCATCAAATTAGCATTCAAATTATCAAATTAACATTCAGATTTATCAAATTGACATTTAATTTCATCAAATTAAGATGTAATTTCATCAAATCAACACCAAATTAACAACAAATTAACATTCAATTCATCAAATTAAAATTCAATTCATAAAATTAACACCAAATTAACACTCAATTTCATCTAATTAACATTCAATTTTTTTTTATAAGCATTTAATTCCCGAAATTAACATTCGAATTCAACTAGTTAAAATTAAATTAATCGAATAAAATTTCAATTGAATGTTAATTAGATGAAATTGAGTGTTAATTTGATGAATTGAATGTTAATTTGTTGTTAATTTGGTATTGATTTGATGAAATTACATCTTAATTTGATGAATTTGAATGTCAATTTGATAAATCTGAAAGTTAATTTAACTAGTTGAATGTTAATTTGATGAATTGAGTGTTAATTGAATGAAATTGAAAGTTTATTTGATTAATTTAATTTTAACTAGTTGAATTTGAATGTTAATTTATTGAATTAAATGCTTATTAGAAAAAATTGAATGTTAATTAGATGAAATTGAGTGTTAATTTGGTGTTAATTTTATGAATTGAATTTTAATTTGATGAATTGAATGTTAATTTATTGTTAATTTGGTGTTGATTTGATGAAATTACATCTTAATTTGATGAAATTGAATGTCTATTTGATAAATCTGAATGTTAATTTGATAATTTGAATGTCAATTTGATGAATTGAGTGTTAATTGAAAGTTTATTTGATTAATTTAATTTTAACTAGTTGAATTTGAATGTTAATTTCGTGAATTAAATGCTTATTAGAAAAAAATGAATATTAATTAGATGAAATTGAGTGTTAATTTTGTGTTAATTTGTTGAATTGAATGTTAATTTGATGTTAATTTTTAAAAATCCAATTAAAAAATCCAATTTTTGAAAAAAAAATTTAAATTTTGTGTTAATTTGATGAATTGAATGTTAATTTTGGTGTTAATTTTTAAGAATCCAATTAAAAAATCCAATTTTTGAAAAAAAATTTAAAATTTGTGTTAATTTGATGAATTGAATGTTAATTTGGTGTTGATTTGATGAAATTACATCTTAATTTGATGAATTTGAATGTCAATTTGATAAATCTGAAAGTTAATTTAACTAGTTGAATGTTAATTTGATGAATTGAGTGTTAATTGAATGAAATTGAAAGTTTATTTGATTAATTTAATTTTAACTAGTTGAATTTGAATGTTAATTTATTGAATTAAATGCTTATTAGAAAAAATTGAATGTTAATTAGATGAAATTGAGTGTTAATTTGGTGTTAATTTTATTAATTGAATTTTAATTTGATGAATTGAATGTTAATTTATTGTTAATTTGGTGTAGATTTGATGAAATTACATCTTAATTTGATGAAATTGAATGTCTATTTGATAAATCTGAATGTTAATTTGATAATTTGAATGCCAATTTGATGAATTGAGTGTTAATTGAAAGAAATTGAAAGTGTATTTGATTAATTTAATTTTAACTAGTTGAATTTGAATGTTAATTTCGTGAATTAAATGCTTATTAGAAAAAATTGAATGTTAATTAGATGAAATTGAGTGTTAATTTGGTGTTAATTTTATGAATTGAATTTTAATTTGATGAATTGAATGTTAATTTGTTGTTAATTTGGTGTTGATTTGATGAAATTACATTTTAATTTGACGAAATTGAATGTCAATTTGATAAATCTGAATGTTAATTTGATAATTTGAATGCTAATTTGATGAATTGTGTGTTAATTGAAAGAAATTGAAAGTTTATTTGATTAATTTAATTTTAACTAGTTGAATTTGAATGTTAATTTCGTGAATTAAATGCTTATTAGAAAAAATTGAATGTTAATTAGATGAAATTGAGTGTTAATTTTGTGTTAATTTGTTGTTAATTTGGTGTTGATTTGATGAAATTACATCTTAATTTTGATGAAATTGAATGTGAATTTGATAAATCTGAATGTTAATTTGATAATTTGAATGTTAATTTGATAAATTCAGTGTTAATTGAATGAAATTGAAAGTTTATTTGATTAATTTAATTTTTACTAGTTGAATTTGAATGTTAATTTCGTGAATTAAATGTTTTTTAGAAAAAAATGAATGTTAATTAGATGTTAATTTTTAAAAATCCAATTAAAAAATCCAATTTTTGAAAAAAAATTTTAAATTTTGTGTTAATTTGATGAATTGAATGTTAATTTTGGTGTTAATTTTAAAAAATCCAAGTAAAAAATCCAATTTTTGAAAAAAAATTTAAAATTTGTGTTAATTTGATGAATTGAATGTTAATTTGGTGTTAATTTTTAAAAATCGAATTAAAAAATCCAATTTTTTGAAATAAAAACCAATTTTAGAAATTTTTTGAAAAAAAAGCCAGTTTTTCAATTTTTTTTTTTTAAAATTGGATTTAAAATTTTTCCAATTTTTTAAATTTTTTTTAAAATAAATTGGATTAATTAGTTAGTTTTAATTGAATTTGATCGATCAGAAAGATATATTGATCGATCAAATCGTTGGTAAGTAAATTCGATCGATCAAATATATATTTGATCGATCATGTTATTATTGATTTCTATTGTGAATCAGAAGTAAAAGTACTGAGAAGATATGATCGATCAAATAAGATTTTGATCGATCAAATCTCCCCAAATTTGTGGAAATAGGATTTCATACCACAATTATAGTAATATTTACAACTTTAATGAATGTTTTACTACATTGATGAAAATATTTACAACTTCGGTGGTATATTTACCAAATTTGTGGGTATATTTACAACAAAATGTGGATTCATTACTAGTCCATGATCGATCAAATATGGTTTTGATCGATCATGGACTAGTACCATACCGAAAAGGAGAACAAAATTACAACATTAATGAGAATATTTACAACTTCAATGGATTCATTACTACATTTATGAGAATATTTATAACTTTAGCGGATTGTTTACTATATTTGTGGAAATCTTTACAAGGAAAAGTGGATTCATTACTAGTCCATGATCGATAAAAACCATATTTGATCGATCATGGACTAGTACCATACCGAAAAGGAGAACAAAATTACTCACTCCGTTCCTAAATATCTGTCGTTTAAGGTTTTTGCACAAGGATTAAGGAAGCTATTAAATAGTTCTAATATGAGTAAAAAATAATTGCACAAGACTAAAATACCTTTATTCAATACGTATTGGGAAGAAAAGGAATATGAAAGACACTTAGTCAACACTTAATCTAATACATTGAAGAGTTAAGGGTAAATTTGGAAGAAAAAATATTAATTGTGCTTTGGTTTCATTAAACGACAGATATTATGGAACAAAAAAAATTGGGTAAAACGACAGATATTTAGGAACGGAGGGAGTACAACATTAGTGGCAATATTTACAACTTCAATGGATTCATTACTACATTTATGGGAATATATTACAACTTTAGTGGATTATTTACTATATTTGTGGAAATCTTTACAACGAAAAGTGGATTCATTACTAGTCCATCATCAATCAAAACCATATTTGATCGATCATGGACTAGTTCCATACAGAAAAAGAGAACAAAATTACAACATTAGTGGCAATATTTACAATTTCAATGGATTTATTACTATATTTATGGGAATATTTAAAACTTTAGTGGATTATTTACTATATTTGTGGAAATCTTTATAACGAAAAGTGGATTCATTACTAGTTCATGATCGATCAAAACCATATTTGATCGATCATGGACTAGTTCCATACCGAAAAAGAGAACAAAATTACAACATTAGTGACAATATTTACAACTTCAATGGATTCATTATTACATTTATGAGAATATTTACAACTTTAGTGGATTGTTTACTATATTTGTGGAAATCTTTACAACGAAAAGTGGATTCATTACTAGTCGATGATCGATCAAAATCATATTTGATCGATCATGGACTAGTTCCATACCGAAAAGGATAACAAAATTACAACATTAGTGGCAATATTTATCCGATTTATATTTAATTTATAAAAAAAATAAAAAAATAAAAAAAATATTTAAACATATCTCATTTGATCTATCAAATTTTTTTAAAATTCAAATTTGAAAAAAAAAATTTGGAAAATATGTTGGATAGATCAAAAATATGTTTGATCTATCAAATATGTTTAATTGATCTATCAAAAATCCAATTTTTTAAAAATTGAAAAAAAACCAATTTTTTAAAGAATCCATTAAACAAAAATTGGTTTTTTTTTCAATTTTAGAAAAAAATGGATTTTTTTCAATTTTTAAAAAAATTGGATTTTTTTTTCAATTTTTAAAAAATTGGATTTGATTGATCAAAATCATATTTAATCGATCAAATTGTTGCAGATGTCCCCAGTATTGATCGAATCTCCCCACGATCGATCAAATCTCCTAACGATCGATCAAATCTCCCCATGAAGTTGTAAATATTTGAATCCATTGAAGTTGTAAAGATTTTCACAAATTTGGTAAACATATCACTGAAGTTGTAAATATTCCCACAAATTCTGTAAATATACCACTGAAGTTGTAAATATTCCCACAAATTTGGTAAATATTCCCACATATTTTGTAATTTTATTCACTAATGTTGTAAAATTTTCATTAATGTTGTAATTTTATTCACTATAGTGGTAAACTTCCCACTAATGTTGTAATTTTGACCTCAAGTCAATAACGACGGCTTTTTTTTATGTCTTGTCTTGTCATTTCAATGTCTTGTCCGGTGTCATTTCAATGTCATTGAAATTGTAAATAATCCATAAATTTAATAAATTATACCATTGAAGTTATAAAAGGAAATTTTCGGTATGGTACCGAAAATTCCAATGGATGTATTGTAACCTGGTCCTTCTTTTTTTGGTTGGGTGAACCGGTCAATTCAACTTTTTTGTCTTTTCCTACCTTCATTTTTATTATATTCATATTTTGTTTATTTATTTATTCATCTTTTATGTTTCTTTTGAAAAATGGATTCACATTGCTCTGCCATTTTATAAAGAAATGAACAAGAAAAGGACTTGATTTGGGTTAATCAGCTAAGGTATCTTGAAAACGATTTGGTTTTAGGTGGACCATTCAAAACATTAGCATTACAGTCTTTCAGTTGAATGCTTGGATTTCTATATAAAACGAAGATCTCCATGTAACTTCAGCATGAAAATACCTCCAACTTTGCAAGTTTTTGACATTGTACTACTCCATGGACTTCTCATCTACTTCCAAAAGATTGAATAATGTCCCTGTGATGATACCCAAAATTTTCTTAAAGTTGAGTTTGGGTATTCAGCTCGGACATTTCAAGCTTAGACCACTCAGCCTATCACGGATGACTTGGGAATTTGAAGTCAGTACCTCCTCCTCAGCAACTGCACCTCCACAAGAATAGCACAGAAAACAACTGGCTTCCACCCAAGTACCACACATAACGTAATGGTCTTCTATTTGGGCAAAGAAGTCATAACCGTCTCAACGATGTCCATGACAATAGCATAAAAAGCGCAATTGTTACAAGAAGAAGGTAAAGATCACATCCAGGATCATGCAAGGCCTTTGACGACTATAAATAATGGGCACATCCCTCACAACAGGACACAAGCAACTAGCCTAAGAAAATATCTTTTGTAATCTTCCCCCGTTTTATCAATACAATTACCACCAGGAGCAAGAGACTCCCTTGAGAGTGGATTAGCCGAGCTCCCGAGCTAGTAAACCACTATAAACGCTTTGCGCACCATTCCCTATCTCCCTTGTTCACATCTTAAGAGCCTAGAAGCTCTGATTGAGTCATTCAGCCCATTAACCCCCAAGGATCACAATCCCTACTCGATTGTGCAACGCACACCATTATCCCAAACCCAGAAATGCAAAGAGAGAATATTAGCTCTTCCTGGCTCGGTAGAACTCCCTCTTCTCCAGCTCTACCAGTACCAAAACTTTTGGTTCACGAATCGCTTTCTTGAAGGAGTCATGTTTGTTCAAGAACACTTTAGACCTCGACCGTCTGATATAATTTTGAGCAGTGCTCCGAAGACTGGCACTATTTGGCTTAACGTTTTGACTTTTTCCAATATAGCGAGAAACCATTTTGAAACAGAAAGTAAGCAAAATCAAAACAGAAAGTGAATTTTATGAATAGATATATAATTAGATTATATTAAATTTTATGAAGTCTAACTTATGTAATAATAGAATTGAACTTATATATGTATACTGTTATATGTAACTTAATCAAAACAGAAAGTAAGTAAAATCAGTGTACTCACAATAACGTAGATCTGCATGAACCATCAAATAAAAAAAAAAATAGAATAGACAATTCAAGTCTTGTGTAACCACAATCTCCTTAAGATAGAATTACTCCCTCTTGGTGCTCAAGATTGATGAGCAACTGTCTCCAAAGATAGAATGAATTTCGTTTTTGCAAAAGTAACACTTCAATCTCCAAAGACCAGCAAACACAACTTGTGTTTTATACTTGAATCTTATAGAAATGCAATGCAAGAAGAGAGAAAGCAGAAAAATATGAATGAAGACTTCAGGATTTTTGAGATGGATTGAAATGACTAGTAGACTATCTAGTTATAGACTCTTGGTGGTTGTTCACATCGCCTGAAGAAACATGGGTTGTCACTGTTCGGATTGAAGAGACACACACTTTTAATTCGATTAGCCACAAAGACAGAAGGTACCTTTCTGGAACAAATAGACAAGCTTTTTCAATTCGGCGCCAATTCCAAATCTTACGGGAATAACATTTAAAATCCGGTTGGACTTTAAATTTATGTTGGAAGGCTGAGACCGATCCGCGGACTAGACGGTTCGGATTGACCCACAACCCGCACCGCACCAAATGAATTTGTCCAAAAAGATTATACTTTTTTTGCCCAAGCCTGACCGGATCAGGTCGGGTTCAGTTGTGGTCGTGGCGTGGCGAGGTGGGTGGCGCGTGCATAGTAACCAAAATAGTATAGGTGCTCGCTCAGCTCACAAAAATGTGATACTGTTTGGGGCTCAACCCATGAAACCAACTAGAAGTATATTAACTCACAAAAGTATTGGTCTTCTTCCAATGTAAAATAATCCTTATTTCACTGCACCTATCTTAGTTTATTTTATAACTTCAAATGGGTCACTTTGAGACACAATTTCTCATTCAATATTGAATGGTTTTAAACAAATAAATATACGATATTCATCTCCTCGCAGAAGAGAATGCATTTATACTTGGTCTCACCAATTTCAAGATGTGGGCCCCATTTTTATTTAAACTTCAAGTTGCTCAAATAATCTTATTAAAAACTATATTTTTTCAACACAAGGAACCCCATGATTGTGTACCCTTCTTGGAGGTAGATCATGTTGAAAGCCCGCCGAATTGATAGGTACAACATCCTCTCAAATCCACACACATTCCCTACACTTGTTTGCCAGAATCTATAATAGCTTATGTGTGTAAAATCATGTATATATGTAGGGACCCAAATGATGCAGTTGTTTCTCTGTTGTACTTCATTTGGAAGGTAATACCCATGGAGTCAGAACCAATTACCATAGAAAAAGCATTTTAGCAGTTTTTGCGAAGGCCTATCTGCTTATGGACCATACTGAGACCATGGATTGGGGGTACTGGAAAGCAAGCTTGGAAAGGCCCGACAAGATCTTGTTCTTAAAATATGAAGATTTGAGGAGAGATACTGTGTATAAGCCCATCTCCAACAGAATTATTAAAATTCTAAAATAGCTAAAATTTAGCTATTTAAAAGCAAAAAATATGCTCCAACATAAGATGTTCAGAATAGGTAAAATATATTTTTGCTATAGTGATGCTCTATAGTTAAAGTATCACTGTAGCATTATGTATAAATAATTTATAATATATTCTCTCTCCTCTTGTCATTTCCCATATCTCTTTTCCACTCTTTATCTTTCCCTCCATTTTTTCTTTCTCCCCCTTTAATAGTCCCAACAAAAGTACAAGATATGAGAAATTATATTTAAAAGAAATAGTTAAAATATGGAAAATCAGTTAAAGTATGTATTAAAAAAGTGAGTAATTAAAATAAAAAAAATACATTTTTAGATAGCTAAAATACAAAACTTTATTGGAGACGCTCTAATGTAAATACCTTGGCTGCATTTATAGGCCAACTATTCTTTGGGGAGGAAGAAAAAGAAGGGGTGACAAAGAAAATTATTCGACTTTATAGTTTTGAGAATTTGAGCAATCTGGAGTTGAATAAGAGCGAAACACATCATCTAGAGACTGCTCTTGCAATGAATAATAATGCATACTTCAGGAAAGGTAAGGTGGGTGAATCCGATAAAGTTTTAACGCCTGAGATGAAAGAGCGTCTAGACCTGATCACAGAGGAGAAGCTTAAAAGTTCAGGCCTAACTTTTAATATCCCATCAACATGAGTCAATTGAAAGTATTCTTAGCTAAATAAATGTCTATTTGAGCTGGCATATACAATTATGAGTGTGTTAATAACACATTTATGAATGTATTCTTCTCCATTCATAGATGCAACCAAAACAATTAAAATCGATGTGTACTGGTAAATGTAAGCTTTGCAAATTTCAATCGATGTAGAAACTGTGAGCCTTTTCTTGACATTTTCCAAGCTCCCTTCTTCACCAAAGTTGGTTGCATTGCACAGTTAGAACAATACCACCGCCTGCTTGCTTCTCTCTTTCTCACACAGACACAGACAGAGACACACACACACAGAGTTGCGCTGTGCATTAATTTGTTGTTATCTTGGCTTTGATTGGCTTGATGTATTTTGTGGTGATTGTGGTCAGCGGTTATGGCTAGTTTCGACTTGAAAGTGAGAAAATGGGAAGTCAATGTGAGAGAGGGGAATAAAGGAGGATAAGAGATGGGTTGGCCAACAACGAATTGAACATTCTATTTTAATGTAAACATGCCATCTAGAGAGAGAAAATGAAAACATTGTTAGTGTATATAGTTAGTAGCTACTTTTTCGGTAGATATGTGCTTGATTAAGTGATGTTGCAAGTGAGGCTTACTGTTGTGGATAAAGCAGATGAACAGTAGGCCTGGTTTAAGTGCTTGATTAGAAATGGACATATTATTGAGCTTTCCAAAACATATAACTGAGCTCAACAAAATATTCAGAAAGCACAAGCTCTAAACCCATTTTACGCACCTAGCGAGCCATTGGAATTGCAGTAATACACTTAATGATGTAGTTTTATTGGAAGTATTGGTTCAACATTAAGTTCTAATGTTTAATAGGGCTCACAGACAAT